>JAPKLW010000760.1:260341-324947 GCA_026898455.1 Plectranthus barbatus
TATTTCTACATATATTTGTGCGAACAAATATTCTTCAAAATAATATAAAAATAATTTAATTCAAAATAATATAGTTCACTTTATTAAATAATAACTTACATTTCTATTGTATGTGTATAAATAATTACATAGGAAATTTTCATGTTTGAGTAAAAATATTATACTCCCTCCGTCCCACCTCAATTGTCCCACTTTCCTTTTTCGTCCGTCCCACCTCAATTGTCCCATTACTTAAAAAGGCAACTTTTTCACACTCAATAATAAAATATTAATTCCACTCAACTTACTTTACACTCACATTCCTTGATTATTGTGCCCAAAGTCACTGGGACAATTCAGCCGGGACGAAGGGAGTAGTAGTCAACTTAAAATATACCAATTACATATTATATAAAAATCTATTAAAAAATACTAAACTTGTCTAATAAACTTACAAAATTGTAATTTGACTCACAATATTTGTCCATATTTGTAATATAGTATCTTACTTCAAATTTCATTGTTTAATTTTTAAGTTTGTTCATTTTACCAATTTAATATCTTTGTAAAAACAAATAGATATTATAAATTAAAATGCACTAGCCCCACAGAAAAATAATAATATAAAATTAAAATAATAAAATGAGATTTCAATAATCAAATTGCATTACAAATATGTTTGTTTTGTTGTTCATTCCAAATAATTTTTGCATTTAGAAATCCTAAACTTGACTAGCTATTTAATTCCATTTATATAAATTTTAACAAATTTAAGATTAAATAATTGCTGAATATAAATATATAATAACTAGAAAACTCACACGTCTTTTGCAATTGTAATATTTTTTATTTTAACAAACACACGTCTATAAATATATTGTATAGATTGGAACTCCAACTATCATTAATAATTGAAAAATTATTATTTTATTTAATTTTTTATTACACATTTTTCAATAATTTTGGAGGGAAAATAGTTGATTATATTGACCGAAACTCTTTAAGTATATATAATAGATAATAGATATAGATATAATTTTTGCCACTTTAGTCCTTTGAAATGCCCGTTTTCTCAAATCAAATTTATAGTTACAAAGCACCAGGTATTCTATGATAAATCAAAATATATTGACATTCGTTATCACTTTTGTCAGAGATGTGGTTGAGAAGAGTCTTGTTAGGAATTTTGTTATAAATATTGTAACCCCTTGATCTTAATTGTATGTAGTTTTATTTTGGTGCATCAAAGCTTAGTAGATCTAGTTTCTAGCAACTTAGAATCGTGTCAAATTGTAAAAAGTCTATGGGGTACTCTTATTCGAGTTGTAATAGAACTAGAAGAAAGGATCGACGTTTGATGAAAGATCAGCAAAGCTGAATGGAGAATACTTGAAGGCTCAAGCTACGGAAGGAAAATGCTGAAGGAATCAGCAAGAATGAAGATTGCTAAAGAAGCTAGCAAACACTGGAAAGGCTAGCAAACATATGAAGAATGCTGGAAAAACTCAGCAGAATGCTGAAGGAGTAACGCAAGCACGTTGCTGAATCTCAGCAGGACTGCTGAGATATCAGCAGACTACCAACTACCAGCAAACGCATGACAACAATCAACATTCAATAAGGAGTCGTGAAAGAGGCTATGGTGTATGAGCCAAATCAGAATAAAGTTGTAATCAGCCGAGATGTGATGTTCAGAGAGAATGAGTTTCCTTTTATCTCCCTTCAAGTGATACCCGCTTGCCAAATGAGAAGCCAGTAGTCAGCTTTGATCAACCTACTGATGAGACTAACAAAGAAGAGGACATGAACTCTAATCAAGGCCAAATGTAAGATCCTTCCTTGCAGAATTACATGTTGGCTCGAGATAGAGTTAGGAGGGAGATTCATCATCTCAAAAGATTTTCTGATGCTGATGTTTTGTTCTTAAGTTTGAATATTGCTGGAAATATTGAGAGTGGTGAACCAAGTAGCTTTGAAGAAGCCTGCCAAGGTGAAGAGAGTGCTGCTTGGAGGGCAGCAATGGATGAAGAGATTCATTCTCTTCATAAAAATAACACATGGACTTTTGTTGACAGACCAAAGAACATAAACTAATTGGACGCAGATGGATTTATAAGAGGAAATTGAGAATGGAGACTCACAGAAGATCAGGTACAATGCAAGGCTAGTGGCCAAGGGGTACACCCAAAGAAAAGGAATTGATTTCACAAATGTATTCTCTCCTATGGTTAAACATTGCTCTATTAGAATCCTACTTGCAATTGTTGTTCAGCAATGTCTAGAGCTACATCAACTTGATGTTAAAGTAGCCTTTCTTCATGGTGAGTTAGAAGAAGTGTTACATATGATTCAACCCCTTGGATATGTGGAAACTGAAGGTGAAAACAAGGTTTGTCTACTAAGAAAGTCAATATATGGACTCAAACAGAGCCCAATGCAGTGGAACAAGAAATTCAATGGGCATATGTTAAATATTGGGTTCAAGAAATCCAGCTTTGACAAGTGTGTTTATATAAAGTCTGGATCAGATTTTTCTAACATCTATCTTTTGTTATATGTAGACGACATGCTACTTGCAGGAAAGTTGCTAGGCAGACTTGAAAAGAGAATTTGACATGAAGGATCTAGGCCAAGCTGGAAGGATACTTGGAATGGATATCCTTAGGGATAGGAAAACAGGAAAATGGAAGCTCTCTCAGAGAAATTATCTGATAAAAGTGTTAAGTTTGGAATGAGCAACTGCAGACCTCTCAGCATTCTTTTAGGAAATGATGTTAAACTTTCAGTAGAAATGTGACCAAAATCAGAAGAAGACAGAAGATGCATGGAGAATGTCCCCTATGCAAGTGTGGTGGGGAGTTTAATGTACATAATGGTGTGTACGAGGCCAGATATAGCTTATGTTATAAGATTAACTAGTACATAAATGTCTAAACCTAGGAAAGGTCGTTGGACAACCCTGCTTTAAATTCTGAGATATCTGAAAGGAACTTGTCACTTGGGGTTAATGTTTGAGAAGAAAGAAGGAGATCTGAATGAAGCTTTGTGTGGATATGTCGACTCAGACTATGCTGCCAGCTAAGATCCAAGGAAGTCTTAGACTGGGCTAGTCTTCAGCATGTACGGGTGTGCAATCTCTTGGAAATCAAGATTGCAGTCAGTAGTAGCTCTCTCCATGACTTAGGCAGAATACATGGCTGTTACAGAAGCAGTCAAAGATGGTTTATGGCTGCATGTGATAATAAATGAGCTTGGTGTCTATTAGAAATCAGTGGTTATCTATTGTGACAGCCAAAGTGCTCTTCATCTTACAAAGCACCAGGTATTCCATGATAAATCAAAGCATATTAACATTTGTTATCGCTTTGTGAGAGATGTGGTTGAGAAGGGTGTGATCAAGGTAAAGAAGGTCTCTACACATGAAAATTCAGCTGATGCCTTAACCAAGGTGCTGCCATCTTCAAAGTATTACTACTATTTGAAGTTGGTAGGTGATTGCTGAGTTGTAGCTCAGCATGCCTGCTCCGTAATGGAGCTAATGAGGGGAAGGAGAAGATCATAGCATGACAGTCGGGAGGGATAAATGTGAAATACATATGTGTGGCTTCCATGCACGTGTACTTGCATGGAAGTCAGGTTATAGTTGTTGTTTGGTGGATTTTGGTTGTGTGCGAGTGTGTAGAAGTAAACAAGAGTTGTTACTTCATTTGAAAAGTCGATAATTCAGTTGTGGATTAATCAACAAACCCGCCACGTGGAGAAAAATGATTGGAGCTAAGTTTGAAAGTTGGTTAATGAAGATTCCATCTTAACAAACTAGGGTTTGAGTATGCAAAGTTCGCTTGTGTTTTGTGAGTGAAATTCGAGAGCTCTCTACAACTTTTCTCTAAGTTTTGTTGTGTGATTCGAGAGAGACAAGTGTGTGATGCTTGTAATTGTCATTAACTAATAATATCATCTCTTCAACCTCTATGGATGTAGCTCTAAAGAGTGAACCACGTAAATTTGAATTGCTTTGTGTTTTTCTGCTTGTGTGTTGTTGAGTGTGTCGAGCTGTGTTCTTGGTCAATTGGCTTCAATCCTAAAAAAATGTAAAACATACAAAAAAGGGATAAATATTAAAGCGAGACTTTTAAAATATTAATCTTTACATATTTGGAAACTATACAATAACTAATTATGTAAATCACAAGAGAAGGATATTCCACTTTTGGTATGCTAGCTGTTTAATCCAACAATATAATAAATTTTAATAAAATCATAATCACCCTTTATCTAAAGCTCATATTAAAAAATAAACCCACCCAAAAGAGCTCAATTATAACACATCGTACTTAATTAATTTGAAATTAGGAGTGATTGATGCCCTCTTTCTGTTGTTGCTATATCATAGGACACAAGAATAAAATATTTGATAAATTTTATAACTTTTTCCCCAAAATGGAAACCTTTGGGTTCAACAAGTTTAGACAGCGTGAAATTAATATAATCTTATTATGTATATGTGACAGCACCAATTGTATCCTAATTTCTAAATATAAATGAAGTTGTCTCTTAATTGGGTTGGGGGTTGGGGGGTGGGGGGGGGTCCATAATTCTTTAATTGTAGATTGATTAAAGTATTAAGGGAATTAATTGTTGTAATGATTGATGATTTTCTATATTGAATGCAAAACTATTGCAAGTCTATAATTGGTAAGAAGTCGATCAAAAGTCTAAATATACTCATCTTTTTCTGTAAAAAAAAAAAATTCAAATTACCAATATCATTTTCTAACTAGTTTTTCTATATATACACAATATATAATAAAAAGAAGTTCAAACTGCATCTGTGTCACTTCTTCCAAACTTGCATCTTCACTAATTTGATTTTTTTAAAAGTTAATTTATACATCAATTTATTTTAAAAATGCAATGACTCTTCTCTTGTTTTTAAATTAGACAAACTTTGCAAATTAGAGTTCAGTTTTTTTTATAAGTTTTGCGTTTGCTAACTTTTTTTATTTATCTTAAGTTTATATAAATAATTAGATACACAAATAACAGCTATTAGTAATTTTATACTCATAATGTAACGCCCCTTCTCCAAAGTCCAAAAATGTTCACCGAGCTTGACTTCATAATCTTACTTCCAAACTGATGGCTGGTCACATAAATCAACACAAGTATTTTTCAGCGTGATTTGTCCAAATCAAACTCTGTTAATTTTTAGATTTTTCAGAACGAGTGTCAGAAAAGAGAATGCACCATGTTAGTATGAGTAGTACAATCAAATTTTTTAAGTCGTCTCATTCCTGCATAGTCATAGAATCCCTCTCATTTAGGTGGCTCTCATTCATTTCACCCCCGCACAACTTCTAGAATTCTTACAGGAGTTGTTGATTGTTTGTGCTTCTTATGCACCAACTACCACTCTCTAGTTCGACGTCAGGTTGTTATATGCCCACCAGCTTGTGTTAGTTCGTCATCGAACCACACAATATGAGAGAGGTTCGACTTTAATACTATTTACAACACCCCTCCTTTTTTGGCCAGAAGGAGCTCACCCAAGGTTGGCTACATTACCCACTAATGGTTTGATCTTGATTCCAGACTGACGGCTAACCCCCCAAACTGACACAAGTATTTCCCAACGTGATTTGTCCTTACTCATATGCATCATGAAAAACTCCCCAAGGGGTGCATCATAATTTTGTCCTATGTCGAATATGCTTAATTTTGGGATTTTCCTAGAATGAGTGCCGAAAAAAGATGATGCACTATTTTAATTAATATGGGTAGCAAAATCAAATATTTTTAACCTATTTCATTCGTGCATTGCCTTAGTATTAGTTCCAAAATTAGAGTAATAATAATTGCAACGAAAGTAATAATCTTGCACTTGGCTCTGAAATCTGACTTAGACTAAGTTTTCAGGTTTAATGAAAGGTCAGTTTAGCTCGAAAGATGTTAAGTAAGTTTCAGATTATACACTTCAATACTTAGGAAAGTATTGAAGATTTCAAAGTAAGTTTGGAAACTTAGAATGTAGAAACTTAAATAAAACGAGTAAATAAGACATAATATTTACAGTGGTTCGGAATCAAAGCTCTACGTCCACTCTTCTGAACTTAATCAGGAAACCACTAAGTTTTAGTACACAAGCATTCTCACGATCTATGGACAATTCGTCGGAAACCTCCGTCCTACAGTCTGCTGTCATCACTCGCCCAGAAACTCCTTGTAAGTTTACTCCTTTTTCTAGGTTGAAGTGAGGACGCACCCCGCAACCTTTTTCTTGGATGTTTGGATGTTTTCTCGTTCTTCCAAGAACTCAGTAAGTTTGGCAACGCCCGTGATAATCAATATCCCAGAGTATGATACTGACTGCTATAAATATTACTTTGGAAAGTTATATTCACCAAGAGAGTAGCTTCAACTTATTACTTCAGCCTTGTGCTTTTAAACGGATGCACAAAAATGAATAACTTAAGTTAGAAACTTAAGTCTCGTGTAAAGAACACCGAATCTCAGAGAGCTTGAGTAGAAAGTTGGGAAAATATTGGCTTAGCTTTTCACAAGAGTTTCGATGATGCTTTTACAGATGTGTCGAGCTATTTATAGGATGACATGGAGGCAATTTGAATTCTTGTCCGTTAGACCCAGACTTCCAACCATTAGAGACAAAGATTGGATCGTCTCTGCTACCTGCTTTTCACCTTTCGCAGTATACTTTCTACCTGCTGTTGTCAGACTATGTTTCAATCTGAGGAATCCAAGTTTGAGTCTCCTCGTACTGACTTTTTGACATTACTTTGAAATGATTCAAATCTGACTTCGAACACTTGTGTTTCACGTACTTTTGGAATACTGAAACTGAAAACTGATATCCCTAAAGTCAGTTTCAGTTTCCATTTTACTTCGGAAAACTTAGTTTATAGAAACTAAGTTTCTGGCCTTACTAAGTTTCAAACACGGAAACCTTGTCTTCAAAACTTCAAATTTCTTGGATTCTTCTCTTCAAGTACAAAAGCTTGGTTCTTGATCTATCGAGCTTTGTCTTCTGATCTGTAATAATTTCCCCCATTTGAGACTCAGTCTCTGCTAGATCTTCAGCATCTAAGTTTCTAATCTATTACAACTCGTTCAATACTATACAAGGTTTACATTTAAAGACTTTAGAAACTTAACACTAAAGTAAGTTTTGACATGTCAAAATATCAAATTAGGAGATAAACTAAAACTCAGTTTCTAATACTTGGAATCTTTTTCATTCGTGTGTGGCTCTCGCTCATTCATTTTACCTTCCACAAACCTATTGGAAGTCTTACAGGACCTCTTACTGCTCGTGCTTCTTATGCACCGGCGATCACTCCGTGGTCCGGCGTTATTATATAATATTGATGAAAAAATTAAATATATTTCTTGATAATTACTATATTAGTTATCTTTTAACATAAAAAAGTGTACAATCATTAATTTTAAATCTATTTTGTTTTATGTACTAATCCCTATAGTTAGGGATCTCAATCGGGCAAATCTGTCGAGTTTCGGGCCAGCTCTATCGGGTTGCAAGTTAATTGGTTCGGGTCAAATCGGACTGAAGCTTTTTCGGGCTAAAAAAACCTTGACCATAATCCTAATCCATCGATTTTCGGGCTAACCCGTTGGGCCATTGAATTTATTAATTATTTTTATTTTTAATATATTTTCACTTTCTTAATATTTTAAATATTGAAAAATAAACAAAATATTTTTTCTTTCTTATAAAAATACAAAACACATCACAAATATTTATATAATGTTAAATTTTACTATTAAAAATATTTATTTTTTATTTTAGCATATTTGATTATGTTTTAACTTCATAAATAAATAAAATTAACAATGTGTTGAATACTATTTGAACTAAATACAATTATATAACTTAAAATTTAATTGATAAATATCATCTTAAGTATTAGAAGTAGGTTTTAATACTATAATTATGAAAAATATATTAATAAAAATAATAATTGGGTTAATTAGGTCAACCTATCGGGTTTCTGACTCAACCCTATCGGCTACCTTGGGTTATTCGATTCCGGGTCATTCGGGCTAAATTTTTCTCGGGCCAAAATATCTCGACTCTAACCCACATTTTGATCAAATTAATAAATAACCTATGGATTTCGGGCTAAATTAACACCCCTACCAATAGTATTGTTTATATCTTATTATAAATGCTTAATTTTGTTAATCTACCAGAGTATAATTTGGAAATAATAAATGCTTAATTACTTTTTTTTAAAAGATTTGAACCAAAAATTGTCAATTTTGTCATTGATGATGGGCATCTTCTGATCATAACATGTTTGTGGAAAAGACTTTTTTATATGATTTATTAATATAGATTTTGGGATCCAATGACAATTATTCACCAATGTAATACTTTTTATTTCAACATATTTTTGGTTAAATCCAATTCTTCTTAATTGGATAAAGAGACATATTCTCCCATGGGGCCGACACTTGAATATTATCGTAAAATGAATTTTTTATATATTACTTGTATTAAAAAGTGTATTATTATTCCCTAAGTAATAACTTATTAGTAGTAGTGAGCCTCAAAATTATAAAATGCCCTACACATTCTTTGATTATATTTTTTTGAAATACTCATTCTATTATCTTTTGATATTAGAAATATTATTTGTTAGGTTCCACACATCTTTATAAAATCAATTTCTAATAGATAATATTCTGACTACTATAATTTTATTTCAGATTAATAATGAATGTAGAAGTTTTTAATTCTCCGTAAGTAGTAGGATTTTTTATTAATTGGCACTTTATATTAATGAACAAATCTTTTGTTAAGCATTTTATATAAATTATTATACTTCTTTCGTATTAGCTAAATTGTCTCACTTTTCTTTTTCGTCTGTTTCAGTTCAATTGTCTCATTACTAAAAAATTCTAACGTTTTCACACTTAATAATAAAATATTAATTCCACTCAACTTATTCTAGACTCACACTCCTTGATTATTGTGTACGGTCAATTCGAAATAATTAAGCCGGATAGAAGGAGTATATTACAATTCGACGAAATTGAAGGCACGTACACAAATACTTACTTCTAAAAATGTACAATAAATATTTCACTTTTTAATAAAATATTTTAAAATCTATTTTGAGTTGTGAGTCAAACTACAAAAATGGTAATTAATGAATTGAAAATTGAAGATAATTAAATTGTTGGTGGGCGTATTAGAAATGGAAATATTCACTTACAAAAATACACTGAGGGGATGTCTGAAATGACTAGTCAAATGTCAAATCCAAGCACTTCAAATCATATGACTGTCAGTGATGATGTGTTGTCCATCGTTTATACATACTGTAATTATTTTGTGATTTTAAATGTAAAATATAAAAGAGAATATTTATGTGTGTACAGGGACACTACTCCCTTATGTTGTAAGGTATATTTAGAGTTGAGTGAAATTATTTGCCCATTCATTTTCAACAGTTGCATTCAACAGTAATAGCGGTACCTCCAAATTAAATGACCCTTTATTATATCTTTGTACTTTCCCAATTAACTTTATTATTTTTCAATCAATATATATTTTTTATGCTATAAAAGATTTAATCTACGCGCAGATATGACAATATAATGTTGATGGTGTGATCAATTTTAATTATTATCATTATTTATAAGGCATTGTCATATAAATTATAAGCACATTAACACATATTCACGATAGGTATTGCAATGTTTGTGTACGTATCACCAAATGATTGCATGATTGTTTATCCGAAAATAAAAAACCTTGAATTGCAATTAGCCCTTAGTTGAGGGACTAACCACAAAATATAGGCCCCATTTTCATCACAATTTTTCCCTTAATATAACTCCATTTTGTTTTACAGTAATAAGCCATTTTTCTCACAGATAATCTCAGCCGCCTAGATTAGCCATTCATGCTTTCTCTCTCTAAATATCGAAATATCTTGTCACACAGAGAGTCTCTTACTAGAAATGGTCACAGTAGAATCATCGTCATCATCATCATCATCAAGAACTTGAAGAAGTGATCAAGAATGATTTACTGAAACCACCCATCTTTTGTATTATTGCTATTATTATCAGTTGGTTTTCTCAGCTTCTACACCACCACTTGAAACAAATCTCATCACCCAAAAAGCAAAACCATTTTTCTCCTCCTCTGCTTCGACACATCAGTCAACTACAGCAAAAAAAACGCGCAGCACACAGTAACCCTTCCTTTCTCACTCATCTCCCACTTCTTTTTCTCGCAATCAAAATGAGCCCTGACGACTCCTTAAGATCTCTCTCTCTAGACTACCTCAACCTCCTCATCAACGGCCAAGCCTTCAGCGACGTCACCTTCAGCGTAGAAGGCCGTTTAATCCATGCTCACAGATGCATCTTAGCGGCCCGAAGCCTATTCTTTAGGAAATTCTTCTGCGGGCCGGACTCGGGCCTTGACCCGCTCCGGACGGGTCCGGGGAGACAGGTGATACCGGTGAACTCTGTGGGGTATGAGGTTTTCTTGTTGATGCTTCAGTTCTTGTACAGCGGGCAAGTCTCGGTTGTACCTCAGAAACATGAGCCCAGGCCTAATTGTGGAGAGAGAGGCTGCTGGCATACACATTGCTCCTCCGCCGTTGATCTCGCCATCGACACTCTTGCTGCTGCTAGATCTTTTGGTGTCGAACAACTTGCTTTGCTCACTCAGGTCTGTGCGCTCCAGTTTTTTTTTTTTTTTTTTTTTTAATTCTCTCTCTCTTTCTCTCTCTCTGGAGATAATTAGATGTAATGAGTGGTGGTCATGTGTTTTTTTTCCCTAATCCCGGGCTTTGGAACTTGAAATCAAGATTTTCATCAAGCTAAAGGAAGCAGTAAGATAATTTCGAGTATTTTAGGGTAAATTTTTTACCACGTTTCTTGAAATGAAAAAACCCATATAGTTTTGAATCTTTTGATCGGTCTCTAAGGAATTTTACATTTTTTTTCTCTTTTTTGTGATTTTTGGATATATAAGTATATTTGTATGTGTGTGTATATAAATATGTATTCATGTGTTTCGAGAGATGTGATTCTTGATTTCATGTAAGAAATCTTTGTTCCTTGTGATTTGAGGTTTTCTCAGCCATCTTTTCTGGCCCAGACAGAAAGCTAGCTAACGAGAACGTGCATCACATCCTCTCTCCACAAACCCCAACTTTACTCCATTTGGAATTTCCAAACCTATGCATATGAACACTTTTGTCTTTGGCCGTAGTAATATATATATATATATAATTCTAACCAATTAATAGATATATATCTATAATTACAGAAACAATTGACTAGCATGGTCGAGAAGGCCTCAATAGAAGATGTAATGAAAGTCCTAATTGCTGCAAGAAATCAAGACATGCACCAATTGTGGACTACTTGCTCTCATTTAGTAGCAAAATCCGGCCTCCCGCCGGAGATCCTAGCCAAGCACCTCTCCATCGACGTGGTCGCAAAGATCGAAGAGCTCCGCCTCAAGTCCTCCCTCTCCCGCCGTCCCCTCCCCCACCACCACCACGACCTCTGCACCGCAGTGGATCTCGAGGAGCAGAAGATCCGCCGGATGCGCCGCGCCCTCGACTCCTCCGACGTGGAGCTCGTAAAGCTCATGGTGATGGGGGAAGGACTGAATCTCGACGAAGTGCTAGCCCTACATTACGCCGTTGAGAATTGCAGCAGAGAAGTAGTGAAGGCCTTGCTAGAGCTCGGAGCTGCCGATGTAAACCTACGAGCCGGGCCCACTGGGAAAACCCCGCTCCATGTCGCCGCCGAGATGGTGTCGCCGGACATGGTGGCGGTGCTCCTCGACCACCACGCGGATCCCACGTGCCGGACGGTGGATGGGATAACGCCATTGGACGTGCTTCGAACCCTAACATCAGATTTTCTATTCAAAGGGGCAGTCCCTGGGCTTAATCACATCGAGCCTAATAAATTGAGGCTTTGCCTCGAGCTTGTTCAGTCTGCAGTCATGGTGATTTCCAGGGAGGAAGGGAACGTGACGCAGGAGTCTGCCGCCCCTATTTTCCCTTCCATCGACGACGACGACAGAGGCGCCACCGCTTGCCTGAATCGCCACGGCAATGCAATGTATCATCAGTATTGACTCATCAACTCTTTCTCTCTTTTTAAACAAAGAGCTGTATCTGTGATTTGGGATAATAGATTTGCTAAAAGGGTTGATCAGAATCCGTGCATGGAAATTAGTGGAATAAATTGATCATTTTTATGAGGGCTTTTCAATATTTTCATATCTTGTTTATTTCTGAGTTTTATATTTTCATAAAAAGTTCCGTTTGTCACTTTTTTTATTAAAAAAAAAAAATTATTGTAATTATATATCTTAATTTGCCGGACTCATTAAGCATGTTTTACTACAATTAATTTTCTTATCATGCATTTAATACAATTCACGAAAACACATTTTATCATCTTTAATTCATAGTGTAAAAGAGCAATATTTAGGCAGTGTTATATTATTATTACAACATCTAGTGAGTTGTTTTTTTTTTGTTTTTTTTGTTTGCAGTAAGTGCTTTTTGATCAGTTAATTATCAAATAATACGCGAGTTTTAATCAAATAGTAATTGTTAATAACTATATACAATATATCGACTTAGAATAAAATTATAAATTTCTTAGTTAATTGATTATGGAGAAAATAGTTTTTAATTGAGCGATAACTATGTTTATGAAACATATAATATTGAACTAAATTAAATCAATCAAAATGCCTTACATAAAAAACACTTTTCGCTCGCTTTTTATCTTGCTCCTGGCTATATTTTTCAACTAGAGAGTGTAAGTCAATTTGTTGTTTTGGGACGAAATGTAATCAAATCAAAGTCAGCAAAATATATATATATATATATATAGGGGTGCGTTTATGGCTGAACATGTGTCCATGAATGAACAGAGACCAGAATTCAGCCCTTGATTTCGAAAATAGACGTCTCAGATTTTCTGTTGTCATTTATCATTGTTGCTAGCTTCTTCTATCATTGAAAGGGCAAATTAGTTCTAAACGGGAAAAATTGATATGGTATTAAATCTACATGCTGATTTTTTGGATTCAGTTACCAAATCAAATGCCCCAGGATTTTTTCCATTATTATCATATAAATTGGAAAGAGAAAATGCGCCACGATTTATTCCATAATCTTAAGTTAATCGTTATCATTGTTTATGGCTTTGTGTGTCATTGTTTATGGCTTTGTGTGTCATTGTAAGGTTATTCTGTCAACTTCTACTAATATATTATCGTTAAATGTATAAATAATTTTAATTATTCGTACAATGATATTGAATAAAGATAATAATGATCTTAAAGGTGTATTATAAATCAATTAAGATTAAAACGATAATTTTGATAAAATGATATTTAATACAGGTAACAATGATAAAATAAACAACGTATAATACTACATATTAACTGAGTTCACACAATGTAGAAAATAAATAAATAATTATAAATCCATTAAACAAGAATTCGAACAATGATACATTTATTCAGAAATAATGACACTCATCTAAAATAACAATGATAATCGCATATGACACAAAAATAATGAAACCTGCTCGTGAAGGCGATCCACCAAGTGACAGTCGGATTGATCATCTGCGTGCCTTACATCCAGCACTGCGTAGCCACACAACATTTACTAAAATCAATCCACATCTAAAGCAACATAATTTGACAAAAACAAACATGAAATCATCAAAGTTACTCACAAATGTGCAGAACAAATTTACTTAAACCTTCAGGAAGATGATTGCAAACAAAAAGAAGCAAAATAATGTAAGACGCTCCAATTTGTAAATTATGAGGGTTGGCATGAAAATAAAAATAGGAGATTCGCTAAAATAAGATAAATACCTTCCATCATACTTCTTTAGAATGGTACTTTTAATGCTAAAATAAATAGACCAATGCTTCTGGTAAGCAGTATCCATTGATGCCTCCGCAAACGCTCGAATAGACTGAAAAGCATACTTTATAATATTACTTAAACATGAAAAAGTTACAAAAATATTCTTTAAGTGAAATGAAAGCTTTTATATGTTAACATAAAGTTTAACAAATTTAATCCTAGTAGTCTGCAGAGGCAGTCAAGATTATTCTACAATCTTCAGAAAAAACCAGACCTTATCCGAAGAAGCTTTTCTATGCCAGCATATAGACATATATTAATATAAACATACCCAGAGTTCCGGCGGGCGTCGTTTCTTTTGCAGATGGTGGCATTTTCTGAGGAGGGGAAGGGGTCGGATGAGGGAGAGGGGTTGTTAGCGTCGTTCAACATCTAGATAGGGAGGGAGGGATTAATAAAAAAAATAAAAGATATGGTGAATAATAAAGATTGCATAAATCTAGGAAGTTACCAACAATAATAAATCTACTAAATATTATATATTGTATAATACCAATAACATCCTTAATGCAATTAAAAATTAGAAGAAAAAAATAAATGTGGCATTAAAATAGAGCGTTGAATCAAATTGATGAATGACTGGATATATGTTCATTGTTCATTCATGGTATATAGTTCGGATTTGAACGCAACTCTCTCTCTCTATATATATATATATATATATATATATATATAGGAGAGTGATCATATGAGAACTCTCTTTACCATGTGAAAATAATTAAGAACTAATCTCGGTCATCCAATTGGTGATCCAACGCTCAAGACTAAATAAATCTCGTCTGCATTATAGTGTAGTAAAACATGCATTAAAGGGTAATTTTGTAATATTTTTTCTCTCCTCTAAAATCATCCTAAATCTTTAAATGATCGTATCTCTTTCGATTTAGATTATTTTTTAATGTATCATATATCAAATTAAAGGTAATTTAATTATCTTTCAAACGAAATCCATATTGCATATGTTTCGATTTAAAAATCATTGTAAAAAATGAAAATTAGTGATAATATGCATAATTTTCGTAACAGTACACGAATTCTTATATAATGAATAGAGTTGCATAATATAATGCATGAAGTTATATTATATAATGCAGAATATGGTAGATAAAATGCAATAACTTTTTTCCTGCAAGATCAAAAAATAAAATAAAATTCATTGTCTTTGCATACTGTAGATAATATCATAGTTGTTATAAAAGTTTATCATATATTACTTGTTTTTAATTATGTATTTTTTGTTATATTATATAAATGTATATTACTATATTATATAATGCATGTTTGTTAGGTATATAATGAAAGTTTGCTAGGTATATAATGCATGTCGAGGTCAATATAATGCATGAAGTTATATAATGAAAACAATTGCACAATATAATGCTTGAAATTATAATATATAATGCAAAATATGATAGATAAAATGAAACATATTTTTCAGCGAAATCATCATTCATTATTATATATTTGCACTTGTTATGTATTATATAGTAATAATATATGCATTATAATGAAAGTAGTATAATTTTCTCTAAAATAAAAGTAATATCATGTATAATATGCATAAATCTCGTAACAGTACACGAATTCTTATATAATGAATGCAGTTGCACAATATAATGCATGAAGTTATAGTATATAATGCAGAATATAATAGATAAAATGCAACATGTTTATTTCAGCGAAGTCTTCATTCATAATTAATATATTTGCACTTGTTATTATATAGTAATAACATATGCATTATAATAAAGGTAATATAATTTTTCTCTAAAATAAAAGTAATATTATAATAGAGGAAGTAATGTCGTATAATGATAGTAATATTGTTCTAAAATAAGAGTAATATCATACTCCCTCCGTCCCAAGTAAATTGTCCACATTTCCTTTTTCGTCTGTCCCACAATATTAATCTACTTTCCTAAAATAGCAAATTTCTCACACTCATCAATAAAATATTCATCCCACTATCACCCACTACTACTCACATACATTGGTTATCGTGCCCGGTCAAATATGGACAATTTGACCGGGATGGAGGGAGTATTATAATGCAGGAAGATGTTTGTTAGGTATATAATGAATGTTTGGTATATAATGCATGTTTCTTATGCATATAATGCATGTTTGTTAGATATATAATGCATGTCGAGATAGAATATGCAAACAGAATCTTAAATAAGTACAAAATGAATACTCCAATCAATCAAACTAATTAAAACTTCCCTTGAATCGATAAAAGTCTTGAATATATATTAGATATAGTCTTGGATGCGACATTAATAATATTTGCTAGTAAATGAATTTCATAATTAAAATAAAATAATTAAGTAACCCTTGATACTTAACAAAATCTTAAGAAATGGACTACTTGTTGAATTTGCATGCTCATGTCTGTCACTGTCCAAATCTATAAAATAAAAAAAGAAATAAAGAAAACATTGGAACAGACAAGATTAGGTTATAAAAAGATTTGGGGATTCAGTCAGAAATTAGCTTCGATAGATTTAGACTTTTTTGGGTTCATTAACGACAAATCTTGTGAGATTGGACAGCAGTCAATAAATTCTAATTATATCTTGAATACTATGTTTTACACTTGTAAGGTTTGCCTTCTTTATACAACCATAATGGATTAAAAACAATTTCTAAATATATAGTTGGAATTTACGTACATATAGAGAGAGCAGATCGGGTTAGAAAAATTCTCCTTGAGAAAGTGAAAAAAGTTACTTTATTATATTTATCTCTTTCTCTGATTGTGTTTTGGTCGTTGCTTGATTAGCGCATTACTTGATTGTGTTTTAGTTGTTGCAATTATTTACTATATATTGCTTGAAATAATTTCGACAAAATAATTTTCTATTTAAAATTAAATATCTTGAGAAATAACCAAATTTTAATTGTTTAAGTAATTTAAATTAACAATTAAAATCATATTTTAGTTTTTATGTCAATTAATTTCTATATGGTATGATTACCTCCGCAAAAAAGACATCGAACAACTAACAAACACAATTTATTTTATCTCAAAAAAATAAAAAACAAATAAACATCTCATTTTAGTTGTCTTATATATGTATTCAAATATCATTGGTCGAGAAATTATACACTAGTTTATAAATAAATATCAATGACATCATGATGTTCGAATATATATACAACATGCAACTTTGGTGTTTTCTTTTCTTGATCGCAAATTTGTGTTCGTCTATGAAGACGACACGTATCAGAAGAAGAAAAGTAGCAGATTATGAAGGAAACAAGATTAATGTGTTGCCTACAATTACTATTATCAAGTCTACTACACTTTGATATAATAGTTGTTAGGCAGGGCAAATCTTTTCCAGTTGTTTTCGGATCCAAATAAAGCTACAAATTCAAATAAACTTTTCTACATTTGAACAGGAAGATGAAATCTAAATCTTATAAACTATTTTTTTTTAAATCGATGTAAAGCTAAAAAGTCAATCATACTCGGAATAAAATCATCCTAATCACTTATTAAGAAATGCGAATCCAACTGTCTCATGGATCCCACCTCTTCTAATAAGTGGAAAGAGTTTTACCTCTATCATAAATCCAAGCAACACTGATTAATAGTAATGAAAATCAGAGCCACACCTAACAAGTTTGATCAAAGGCTAGCTGCCTGAAAACAGAACTCCAGTTAGTTAGAACAGTTATTCTTGTCTGCTTCAATAAATATGGCACATTTTTTATTTAGGAATTTTCTTTTACATCTTTTATCCCAGAGTCCAAATTTAAAATAATTATTGTTTTGATAGTTTTTTTTTGCTAACTTGTAAAGATGGTAAATGTGTGTATTATGTGAATATATCTTAATCCAACTAGCTTTAAATTGCCAAAAATATATAAAGAGAACCAAATGTAGTAAAAAAAAGATTTACACCTGAATCAATGGTCATATATATATAATATATATATATATATACATCAAAAGCCACCACAAATGATGAAAGACAACCATATTAAGAAAATCCACAACCTTAGAGCAATGTAATAAAGCAAACAGATACTACAGTTTCTGCATGAGCTCGTACTATTACAAAGAAGATCTTATCACTAAGAGCTGCACTCCCTGGAAGTCCATCCCATGTCGTACCTCCCGTACGTATAGGCTGTAGAAGGCATCTCCATCAAGTGCATTGGATCTGGTTCGATGCCATAATCTGTGAGTGGTCTGTGCTCCAGGATATCATCGTGTTGTTGAACAAACTCAGGGATCTCAACCTCTCCCTTCTTTATATCGTGCCAAAGATATTGAAGGCGGCTTATATATTTGATTTTCCAGTAGAGTCTGTAATTGACATAGAGAGTTTAATGAGAATGAAAGTCACTGCTTGTAACCTACAGAAAACATGCATGCATTGAGGAATAGCAAGTGGGATGGGTAGCTTCAAGTTGCAGAGTAGAATCAGAAAAGATGCATCAGTATGTTGATGAATTCAGATATTTTGAAAGAGTAACACAAATCATGATCACAAGTAGCAGAAACCATGATCACAGAATCTAGCTCGGAGCCTTGGACATTACTTTTGAGTGATCAACTGTTATCAACCAACAGTTAACTACTTCGAGTGAGAGCTGCTTTCTGCAAGAAACCTTTCAGATGTCACTAAAGAATTACATTCTCAAACATAGTCTCTCCATCGTTTCTAGGATGCTTTGAAACATGAAAATGAGAAATTTGAGCTTGTATTGCAAATTATAGGCAAATCTTCAACAGGAGTTTGAAAGGTGAAATTGGCAAACAGTTATAATCAGAAGGGATTTAGAGCATGTTGCTATATGGATTTTACTAAGTGGGAAAAAAACTCACCCTCCGCTTAAGAGAAATCTCCCTAGAGTGGCAAAGACAAGTCTCGACCGAAGTCCTGGATGAATGAAGTACACAACCTGAAGCCTATCTTTGTAGTCGGCAGGTAGTTCTTCGTATATCCATCTAAGCATTGTAAGACCAGGCGAGTTGTCCTCCTTCTGCACAGTGCTATGCATGTATACAATACAGAAAGGCCCTTCAGGAACCTCTGTCAATATCTTATGGAATACATACTTCTTCAGCCTTTCTCCAGAGATTACAGGAGCTGCATTTACAAATAAGGACATATCAACAAGTATTAACCCTTGATTCGGAAAAAATTACACAATGTAGAGGAGACACAGGCAAGATCACTGATAAAATCCACTGCATATACCTTGATGAAACTTATTTCATTCCTGAATAATTATATCTACAATCCAACCTCCAGTCCTTTGGATTATATTACTACTAGAGATCGCATAAAGGCTTAAGTAATGCACCAATAGGACTGGCTTCAACAATGCAATTCCAAATAATTCATCCATTTCTTTGTAAGTAGCCGATCAAATCAATATCAAGGAAAGTCATTATCAACAAACTCCACCAAGGAGTGAATTCCAACGGGATCCGCAACGAAATGTAACCAAAAAAAACCCCAGCTCGTCCAAACTTAGACAATTTACTAGTGCAAATAGATATACATTAAGCAAAAAATCTTAACTATAAACCCAACAACAGAACGAAGTGATAAATTTTCCACCTTTCTCCATCAATCAATGAACAAGATATATAGATTTCATAACTGACCATGTCTTCAATCTAAAAATACCCAAGATAAGCGGGGGAGAATTAACCCTAAAATCAAGAAAATGAAACCAGTCTATTTAAGCGACAATTACCAGGAAAATACTTCCCGACTATGCGAAAGATCCGGTTACCAGCCTTATCACAACCACTTTCTCGACGGAAGAAATTGAGGGCATCGAGATCGGAAAAATCAAGGTTTTGGTCGTCGGCGGAGGGAAGATAGGAAGCGCAGTCATGCCAGTTCTCATCTTCCGGCGGCGGGTTGGATAGAAATGGTCGGGCGTCCACGCCCAGATCCGACGCCAGCACCATCACTGAGAAGTCATCCGGCGAACTCCCCATACGTGCACTCTCTCTCAGTCTCTCTTTACTTGGATAATTCTTTACGACTCTAATTCCTATTCTTGAGTATATTATTTAGAGAAAAAAAAAAAACAAACAAACAAACATAAAATTGCTAATCTCGGGCTTTCTTGAAATACTCTTATTTAACAATTTGAAAATTTATAACTTCAAAAAAATTTCAAGAAATATATTTCAAAAAAATATAGATTAGAGAATTTATTAGATAATTTTTTCTAAATAAGTTGATTATTAAACCTTTTGACGACCTCAATATTTTATTGCTCCCTACTAATGTTCATTGGTGGCTACTACGTGTTATAAATAATGTGAAAATTCAAAGCTCTCTGCTCAATATTTCCTACAATTTATTGCCCTTTTTTTTTTTGACAAGGATTTAACAATATTTTTCTTGATCTAAAAGAAACTAAAGTTTTCTCACAATACACAGACAACAAATACTTGACCAAAAATCTGGTAATAGCAAATCAAGAACCATGCCATCGGCGATTTCTCAGCTTTCATGCTTCTCTTCCGTAGTTAACAGCCGCCGTTTGCAGTTCCACCGGAGATCCCATCTCCGCCCCACGATAATTCGTCTTCCGAAGGTACAATCTTGAATCCTTATTTCTCGTGGTTCCTTATCTCGATCTCAATATAACCTTGAATTAATTAAAAATCTTGTTTTGACTTGTTGAAATATGAGGATGGCTTGGTGAGATTGATTTTTTATTTCTAGGTTTTCTTGATTACTCAATTCTTGATATGTTTCTGGGTAGCTGAAATGGACTTAATTTGGCTGAATATACGGTTTTGCTTGTTCCCAACGTTTGGATTACGAGGAAATGAATGGTTTGACAAAATCTGTATTGTTTCAGAAACTGAGATGCCTGAGATATATTTTCTTCTCCTCATATTTGAGGGGAGTCTCAAACATATATTGTTGTGTTTGAAGCTTCTAGATTTTCGGTTCTTTCAGTAGACAGAATCAGCTGAAGATGATGCAAGTAAAAATAAAAAATTCATACTTTTCAGGTTTTAAATGTTTTGAACAGTGATGGAAATGGCACAAAAGTATCCCAATTAGATAATAAGACTCCAAGTTACGTCGAAGATGCATCAGCATCGTATAATGGTAGCTCTGGGCAACCACAATCTGCTGCAGATACTTTTGTTGCAGGAGGATGGACGAATGAGCAGGAAGGCATTGCTAACCAACCAAAGAGGGCAGCAAAGATTCATGACTTCTGTTTCGGGATTCCCTTTGGTCAGTTGATATATTATTGAACTTGATTAATTTTCCTGAAGAACAACTTGAGACCTTTCTTCATTTGGTTTCATTCATCTCTGTGATCTGCTTTTATTTCTGATTGGTTTGCTTGATTCAAGAATTGTGCAGTTTCTTTAAAAATTTTGAGTCACAAAGATTTGTTGCTTATATTGGATTGTTTTAAGCCAGGTGGACTTGTGCTTGGTGGGGGATTCGTTGGCTTTCTGTTTTCAGGAAACCCTCGTGCACTAATGTCTGGTGTGCTTTATGGAGGTGCCCTGCTTGCCCTTAGCACTTTGAGTTTGAAGGTTTGGAGACAAGGGAAACCTAGCTTTCCATTCATCCTTGGACAAGCAGGTAGAATACATTCTTCCCTTGGAAATACTTGAAACGGGACTCAATGTTTTGTTGACCATCTAGGATGCTTAACAATGTAAAATTGATGAATCTCTATATTAGCCATGTGAATTTGACAAAGATTTAGTTGAACTAGTACGGAAATATGTAAGATGATTTTTAGTGGAGGCAATAGCACCACCACGGCAGCTTAGTATTCCGGGTTCTGATCTTGCAGCAGCTCCTTGTCATTTATATGCATATGCGTGAATGTATATATGATCTCAACAAACAAAAAAGAAAGGTCATGGTCTTGCCGGTCATAAACCAGAATGTATTTCTTGATCGAAGCATGCCTGTAATTTGGAAACAACCAAATGCAAAAGCTAGATGGAGGATTCTTATGTTGAAATTATATGCTTATCATATATGTTTGATTGCCTCTTATGTGTTTTTGGTGGTTGCAGTGGTCTCCCTCGCCCTCGTGTGGAAGCATTCGAAGGCCTATACGTTGGTAATACATCCATCACACAACAAATTTCTATACTTCCATTCTGCATATTCAAAATGAAGTCTTGAATTTGTTGCAGACTCGGAAACTCTTCCCGACAGGCTTCAATGTTGTCATCAGGTAATGAAATTGAATGTCATTTTTCCTATATATAGTGATCCTCCTCGTCTAATTCTATGTACAAAATGCTGCAGTGCTGCAATGCTGTGCTTCTACTCCTACGTGATCATATCTGGAGGCAACCCTCCACCAAAGAAGCAGCCTACGGCAGCAATCAGATCTTCTTAGTCTTCCGGAGGTGGTGAGTTCTAATTGATCAGATCTTCTTAGTCTTCCGGAGGTGGTGAGTTCTAATTGTTTGTGGTCATCGCGTACCGATATTCATGTATTAAAAAGAGTATTTTTAGCATTATAAAATAGAAGAATATTTTGTTATTTTGAATTAGGTAGATAAAGCAAAGATTTTGGTAAACACAATCTTGTCACATATAATTAAAGAACTGGTTGGTTGGTGGATTATGTAAGGAGGAAATTGAATGATTACATAACTCACCATTGAAGAGTGCGGTAATGATGGAAGAAGAATAATACCCAACTAGTATTACACCCACGCCATGCGTGGGAATTTCAATTATTTATATTGTAATATTAAATTTAACATTTTATTTATATAATATATGTCATATTATATTTACATATATTACTTTAATTAATTTTTAATTTTATTTTATAAACCTAAATGCGAATTTTATGGCTTTACCGAAAATAGTGTAATGAAAGAATTGTAGTTTTTCTCATTCAAAATTGATAAACAAATGCAATGACAACTTATTATTCAGAATACAATTCCTTCAACAACCTTTTTACTTCAATCTCGAATATGATTATTTGTTTTATTAAGGAGAGAGAGGCAGAGGTATTATGTTTCGTAGGGAGGGAGGCAAATATTTTTTTGTTCTAAATCATTTCATAGTTTTCTTTTATTGTAGGTTGAAGGGAAATGTGTATTGTAAATTTGCTCAATAATTTTATATTTTGTGAAAAAATATCTTCCAGAATAATATGCAAAAATATTGGTTGTCAAGAAAAATTTGAAGAATTAAATTTAATAGATGTTTTGAATGTATTTGGTCAATTAATTTTGGAATATTATTTGACAAAATAATTATAATCTCCTAACTATTATTTTAATTGGCAATTTTAAAATTGATGAATGTATTTAGTAAAAGATATTAAAATTTGAGTCAATTTTCATATATTTTAGCTATTTATAAATATTAAATTCATGAAATTGAAAGTAAAATATTGATCTATGTAATTTACGTTAGAAAGTTTTTATTTAAATTTCATACTATATTTTTTTGGATAATCTTCTCCTAAATTTGTGATATTCTATATTTTATTATGTTATACTTATGTATTTAATAAATATATTAAATTAAACTAAATAGTTTCAAATATTTCATAACGTTTCTCATCAACATTCTTAGAACATGAAATTCAAACCATTTAAATTCAATCCCCTCAATATTCAATAAAGTTTTATCTAAAATTGTGGTAGTGCTATAATCCGTTTTTTTATGTGATAAATTATTCAAAATCTTAACACATTTTAAAATTGTTATTAATACGAAAAAATATTATTGTATTTTATAATTGATATATTTTTATTCTATTTGTTGTGTCGTTTGGGTAAATATAACTGAGACAATAATGTGGTCAAATATGTAAAGTACAATCAAACAATAATACAATAGAAGAAAAAAAAAACAAAAAAGTCACTTGAGGGACAAATAATTGGTATCTCATTATCAACTATTTTGAGAGAACATCAACAACAGAGATGTTATATATATAGTTAGATTATTGAAAATGTACAATAAATGAATTGATTCCTCAGCGTCTCATTCTTTATACAAAATGCTATCCAATAATAGATAAAATTTTGCAAATGGCTCATCATCAACATGTTGGTCATGATTGCAGCAGGTTTAAGAAATATGAAATGACTAAAAAGAATATTATCTAGAAAGGCAATGAGCTCGATAATCATATTTTGACAGATCACGTCATATGTGTTGGTGGCCCGGGGGCTCAAGAGATAATCATGTACGCGGACAACAAAAGTTCTTCATCGACCAGGCGAGGGACGGGATCAAGAGCTTCAGAAGCTCACTATGCACAACGTCCATATCTCTGGGGAACTTCATATTTATGGTTATGAACACATTGACAGATTCAACTTCTTCATCGAAAAGCTGAAAGGGACTCAATATATTTATTTGTTTGCTTAGTTTGTACTAAGAGATACAAAACTCATCGTCACTCTCAATTTTTCAATCACTATAAATTAAACACGAAACTAACCTATTTCAACATATAAATAACATCACGCACACAACAAAGTTGATGATAACTATGAAATATAACATGCAAATGGAAATTTTAAAATAAAGGTAATGCATAAACAAAATTAATAGTGAATTGTTCAACTAAAACTTCATTTATATATAATTATTTTTTTATAAAAAAGGAAACGATTTTGTGTATCCCTAATTATACAATTTTTATATATGTTTTGTGCATGCCTAAAAATCCGATTATTAGTATGCCTAATGATAAACTTCCTTAAATTTATGAATGTTCATATGTTCATGGGAAATAATAATTCTCACATGGCCTAATTTTCTCATAGTCAATATTTAAGAAATAATAGATAAACATGTACACCTAATTCCCCTATAATTTAGGATTGTGATTTAGGAATATAATTGATTTATGCATATTCCATAATATACGTATTTTAAAAATTTTAGAATAAAATTGTATAGAATCTATAAGATCTAATTTGATACATATTTACCTATTCTAGAAAATTGATTGTAATTAATCTATATATTACATGGAAACAATAATTAAGGAAAAGTCATTCTTATTGATTTTTCATATCCAAAATATATGTATTTTAAAGTATAACCATGAATTATTTCTAAAACTCAATTTAAAACATATTTTCCTAATTTTAAAAATTGATGCATGTTATAAGGAAACAATAATTAAAGTAAAATCAATCTTATTAATTTCTATTTAATTTATACATATTTTCCTAAACATATAAATTAATTCTAGAGAAATAATAATTATGGAAAATCAATCTAATTAAGTTATATATATTTCCCTAAAATATACATATAAAAATATTACATATTTTCTATCTTGGAAAATTGATTGTAATGCAATGCATATCATTGTAAATTAATTATAGAATGTTTTAAACAATAATTTATGAACAACTAATCAATTGAATATTTCAATGAATTGCTTCCGATTTATAGATATAGATAAAGGTAGATATCGGTTAAGAAATCATAGTATATTAAATGGTCAACTAATTAAATATTAAATAAAAAACTATATCTACAATAATATTAAATATTAATAAATTATTATTAAATAAATTTATAGCAATTATAGATGTCATCCATTATAAATCCAATAATAAAAAATATACCGTATATTAATTATGAAAAAAAAACTCTCACTAACATACAAAATTGCTACATATTAATTATAAATTCAAACATAAATTAATTATAACTATATTTTTATTTATAGAATGTTTCACTGATTAATTAATGAACTATATAGTTATTTAATTAACAATTAATGCAACTCAAATCTACCATAATATGTATCCGGTCTTACTTTAATATATATATAGATTATTTTGGAAAAATCAAACCCTTCCAAAATGGTGGATTTATTCTCATTCTCAAATTTCACTGCAAAAATTATTTACTTTTTATTTCCATGTTCTTTTATAATTAATTTGTTAATTATTTTATTATTATTTTAAATCATTCATTATATAATGGTCATATTAACCAAAAACATAATATTAATAAGATGTCTGGGATCTTATTCGTCGATAGCGGATTGTAAGTTATAACTGAGTCTACGAATCTTAATAAGTTTAAGCATCTTGCCTGTGACTGAGAGGTCACAGGTTCGAGCTCCCATGAGGACATCTGAGTGTATGTTTAAGATTAATGTATACTTATTCAAAAAAAAAAAAATTAACCTCCTCCTCAATTCTGAAGTGATTTGACATCTGAATAGCACAACAGTCAGACCTAGATATCCAAGAATCTTGACATGATTTTTGAAGATGGCCTATTAGTCAAAATATTTATGGCACATTACTCGAAGATGTAACAATTGTACAATTTCTATTGACCGTTCATTTGAACCAAATTTGTTTCAACCATAGATAGAGATGAGACTAATAAAGGTTTGGTACTTATAAATAGAAGGGATCCTCTAGCTTCTTGGATCATTCCAACCTCCTTCCCTTTGGAAAAATTGCCACAGTGTCCTTCGTCGAATGACAAACCATCCGAATTTGCAAGGGAGAAATTATCAACTACTCCGAACTCCAATATCAACTTTGGGAGAATCCTGGTGGTTACTTTGATCTTAGTCAAAAAATTTGTTGCTCTCTTCTAGAACTTTTTGGTGAGCATTTCTAAGAGAAATGCGGACCAGAACTGGTTGTTGAGTTATGTCTGAATTCCAAAACTGCAAATGTCGACGCATCAATTTCTTCAGTCCTCAGCGAAAAACTCATCACTCTCCCCAATGCACTGGCTAAACATTTCAACATTCCCTTCAACAAAACCAGTTTAAATGAATACATGGGCTGGTGCCAAGGAGCCCGAGAAATTACATTGGGATAAATTGAATCAACTTAACTCGGGAAGATTCTGTTTGAATGCCCCCAAAGGAACACTTTAATCCCTCTACAGGATATATTTGAACATTATTAGTAGAATTGTAGTCTATAGTCCAAAGTTAATTAGATGATTATGTGATGAGACTTGGAAAGCGATGATGGCATTAGATGATAGAGACAACATCAACCGGAAAGCGTACATTTTCAATCAGTTGGTAGAGAGCATTAGAAGGATGTCCTTCACTACTATACCCTACAGGCTGCAATTCAATTGGCTACTGGAGAAGGAAATTGCTATCATCACTTGCAAACCAAATTCCAAGAATGAGCACAAATAATGAAGAAAATGAAAGCTTGAAGAGAAAGAGAGCTTAAAGAAGAAAATTAACTTTCATATCTTCACATATTTTGTAACTTGTATCTCTCCTTCTCTGATTTATCAATGAAATATTATTATTGCTCTCTTCAAAGATAAAATTTCATTGTCTTATACTATATGACATATTAAACAAATATAATGATATGTCTAACCCTTCCATTGTGTTTAATCGAGCATTATCTTCTTATTACCTCAACTTTCTAAGAGGGAAGATTTTTATTTTTAAGGGTTTAGGGAAAAGTCAGTTTCTTCTACGAACTAATATATTGTAATTCCCTAAATTCTTTGCTAAGTTTAGTTTCGACATTTATAAAAAATGGGAAATTGTTAAAAATTAATGTTAGTTTCTTATTTGTTTTGGTGTGTCAAATTAAGTATGGAATCAGTTGGATAATCCCACATGTATAGAGTGATTTCATATTTGTAACTTTGTATAAGTTGTTCGAGTTGTAATAGATTAGAAGTTACTTCGTCAAGAAGAAATCTACCAAAAAATTGATTCAACTAGTTCTTTAAGCAGACATGTCAGCAACACAACTTACAAAGAGTAAGTTGTGAATTTCCAACTAAATGAACTTCACAACTGATAAAGAGAAGAGCTACTCCAAGAACTGATAACAAAGATAACTGATGAAAGAGCGTCTTACAAGAATGTCATATGGCTGCATCTCGCACCAGACTGTCGAGAACGACTCTGCCTAGCAGAAGAATGAGCCTCCTGCTCAACAATCAATATAACATCAAACATATAAAATAAAATGTTGCACCAAAATATATAAAATATTGATTCTAAAACACATTACCTGATCGTGATGGGGACCCCTGTGCCCCCCCAATGTCGTCTCTCCCAAACCCTAAGCATCGGTGTTGTGGGCACATCTAGATGAACGGAAGAGATCGGATACAAAAGTCTTAATATCATCCGCAACATCCTTAATCAACCTACCCACGCTGCTAGATCAGCTACGCCTCCTCCTAGAACCTCTACTAGATGAGGCCTCCTCTGCATGAGAGTGTCTACCACTCTCATCTCCTAAACCCTCACTCATCTCATGACAATTTCCTACCGGTTGCCTACGACCCATGTCTCGACCCCCTATATGCACTCCCTCATCTCTTCCCCTCTTAGGAGGCACGGCTACTTCGGGATGCCGCCAACTTACGCCTATTGGTTGCGGCATGAGTACAGACTGGTAATAGTTCGTATCTTGCTCGAGTTCCGAAACAGGTAAGGACGGGTAAGCATCAATCTGCAATTTAAACATATATAATTAGAAAATTAAAAAATTGTGACAAGACAATAAATTTGTATAATACCTTATCTCTGGCAAAGAATTCTGTCCACGACCCCCACTTGTCTGCATTTGCTTTTCCAAACTTCCACTTAACAAACCGTGGAAGCGCCTGAGGATTGGTGAGCGTGCAACATGCAAGTCCCAACTCCGGAATGGCCTCATAGGCCCATACCTACAAAAATAATAATGTTAACTCTACAATATTTGTATCATAATTCATAAACTATGGTTTTTAAATTACTATAATACTTGTAACGCCCAAATAGGCCCATGAATACTCATCGTGCTCAAGCTATCTCGGTCTCTAATCGTAGGCATAGCTGAAATGTAGTGTAGTAAAGACTGGTAGGAATATGCCCCCACGGGAAAACCTTCCATTGATCCAAATCCTCCACTAAGACATATAACCACCCCTCAACTAACCGCCTATCATGGTACCCCAACACAAAACACCAACAAGCTAATATGTTGGCGACCTTCAAATAAAGCAAGTGATCCTCACGATGTACAATACACTCCTTAAACTTCTTAAAAAGATCATTTGTTGTCAGTTGCTTATTTTCACAGAATTTTATAAAAATAGATGATCTAGAAGGAACATCAAAATCATCAGAACAAGGACCAAAGGTAGAGGACTCAAAACCCAAACCAGTGACCAGTGCAAACTCAGCCATCCCAAAACAAATCACGCTCCCACCAACCAAAAATAGCAATGTATTATCATCATGATTCTTAATTTGGTAACTAAAGAACTCTACTAAAGGAGCGGACGCACTAGCACCATTATTTTCCCAAACTAAAAGAGAACCAAAAGGTCTGTCCCTAAACTGATTAACCAAGTCGTCCCCTCCCAATGACTTTAAGGTCAATGCAATCCCCTTCAGTACTGTGGTCTTCGTGGACAATGTAACCTTCGTGGTTAAACCACGAAAAGTAGGCCTAATCCACTCAACCTACACATATATTTCAACATATGATTAATTACAAATATTCCAAAGATTTTAATTCATCTAATTTTGCACAAAATTAATTAAGATGATTATTAACAAGCAATATCAATATTATACTTAATTCAACATATAATTTATTACAATTATTTCCCAAAATTAATAATAAAAATGTGACAATTAAATTAATAAAAAAGTTTATTGGTGTTCCATTAACGATTTCCATTACAACTATTTTACATATAATTTAGGTTATCCTTCGTAGTTTACGGAATTCTCCCGTGTTATACAATAATACTCTCATATCACACGCATTACTTAATTTGGTGTTTCACACCATGGTGTAATGGTTTCCGTTACCATTACTTTAAATATAACTATGGTTATCCATCGTAGTTCAAGAAATTCTTCCATGTTATACAATAATACTCTAATATCACATGCATTACTTAATTTGGTGTTTCACACCATGGTGTAACAGTTTCCGTTACTAATATTTTACAATAAATAAAATTAATAATTATTAAGCATCTACAATAAATTAATTTAATAAGACCAAATTATACAAGAATAAATATCTACAACATGAATAATTTAAATAAACCATAAGCATCTAATAAAACCTAAATAAAAATTTTAGGTTTCAATTATCCCTAATTCAAATTTAAATATTAATTTTGCATTAATTTATGTACTATTTAGCATTATTTTTATAATCTTTCCCTAATTAGGTACTAAGTAATTACATAAATTTCCTGAAATCATAATATTTGCCTAATTCATTTAATTTATCCCTAATGTTATTATATTGTCCTAAATTATGATTTTCTCCAAACCATAATTTTCTCCTAATTTTTTTATTTTGCCCTAATTTTGATTTTTCTATAATTATGCTCTAATTTTATATGAATCATGTTTGGGTCGGGTTCCTAAAGTAATCAACAACCTAATTCTAATACACAAATTTCAACATATTTCAAATATTGGTTATTTATACAAGTACGGCACCGCGGACTGAGGTATATCTTGAAATGATAATATAAATCCATAATAATTAAAAAAACACTTTAAATAATTAAAAATGACTATATAAATTTTGCTTTCAATTTAATATATTAGCAAATAGTAGATTGGCCATAACATACATGTGCCTCGAGCGAAAGGTAGCAACTTCCAAACATTGATTATTTATACAAGTAATATATTAGCAGACAGTAGATTGGCCATAACTTACATGTGCCTCGAGCGAAAGGTAGCAACTTCCAAACATTGGTTATTTACACAAGTATAAAGTGTACGTAGGTTCAAATGCATTGTTCTTTCTTCAAAATAATTATTAAAAAAAAAAAATAACACCAAATGCATTGTCCAATTTTTTTAAAAAAATAAACATTAATGATTACCCTTGGAGCCACTAGAGAGGAAATAGTATTATCCACTTCCATGCTTTGAAAATCAAGAAATTGCCGGTCGTGATTGACAACAGCTGAAGTATCCACTTGATTTCCCACATCCAATGCACAAATCATTTGTATTGGCCATTGAGCAGAGAAGATTTGCAGTAAATTTGTGACTAAAATATTTTAATTAAGTTAACTAATTGTTAATAGCATGCAAAATATTCTGAGATGTAATTAAAGAAGGCAAAAAAAGACTAATTACCGGCTGGAGATGTGGCATTAATGGTGTTAGAGTCGGTGGAAAAATGAACCTTCCTTTGAACTTCCCCTCTATCATTTTCAGTGGAAAGTTGAGGTTCATTTACAAATACAATGGTAACCACTTGTGATGGTGGAGTAATAGAAATTTCTTCCGGATTAATGTCTAGGCCTTGGTCGTGGACTCTGGAACACAACTTCCACTTTGCACAATATCCTCTTTCCATTTTTTGCTATCAACATATCTAATTAATTGGCCCAATGCTATTTGATTGCATCACATTACCTACTTTTCAATGCAGAAAAAAAACAACTAAAATTACAAACTACTTCATGCATTTTCAGGATGAAAAAGTGAAAGGATGACTTTACTAAAAAAAAAAAAAAAAGTTCCATGCAAAAGCAAACACAAAATAGCGTCTGTTCTGAGACGCAACATTTGCCGCACAATTGGAGTGTGATTTCGGAGATGGTCTAATGATCGTATGTTGCAAAAGGAAAGCCCGTTGAGCTAGCTAGTATAGTATTTATAGCAGAACTACTTGAAGTTTTACACCATACCCTGCAGGGAACGACGCCGTTTGAAGGCGGCTTGAAAATGCCGAACGAGCTCAGGAGGGGAAGTAGGCGATGACGACATCGTCGAGCTGAGATGCTGCTGGAATCACGGCAACAGAGCAATATTAAGAGTCGTCGGTCGGGAAATGACCAGAGACCGGGGAGAAATTAGAGAGGAAGACCAAAACTTGGAAATAAATGAAGATAAAATAAGTGCTTTTAGTTGGAAAATGAGTTGACAAAATATGAAAAGTTAGTGTGATATTATAATGTATATTTATTAGTAAGAAACGTGTTGCATAAAAAAAATTATGGTTGATTTGACATATTTTCTCTATCAATCACATTTTCTATTAATAAATATATATTATAACAATGCACTAATTTTTCTATTATACTCCCTCCCTCTCAAATTTCTTGTCTCATTTTTATTTTGATTCGTCTCATTTCTTAAAATAATAGATAATTAATTCAAAAATAAGAAACTTAATTATTTAAAAATGTTGTGCCAAATTCTTTCTTTCCATTTTATTTCTAAAAAAATAAATAAATTAGTTAAACAAACCTTCCACTTACTAATATATCATTAAATTTCCTTATTACTTTGTATATTGGTTATGTGATATTTAGATTTTGGACAAATAAATCGTGACGGATGGAGTAATATTTTCATTCACCATATCCACCAATCGATGCAACAAAAACATCATTGACCGATCGAATATTTTAAAAATAGTATATATAACAAATTAGTGATATATAATATTTTTATTATTGTTTATTATATATATATATAAAGATTCACTCAAGTACTAAAATTAAAGTTTGTGCTAAATAGGAATGAATCTCAGCCCTTGGATTGATAGCATCAATGGTTGAGATTAAAGCATAAAGATTAAAAAATTAAGCATAATTTTACGTTCGTGCTTAATTGCTTTATAAATCGTGCTTCATTCGATTAAGCATGATTTATAAAGAAAAAAACATAAAATCTGGGAAAATGTTTTAATCTTAACCATTCAATTTTTTAGATGAATGGTGTAGATTTATTCCTATTTAGCACAAACTAATTTTTAGTATGTGAGTCACTTCCTATATATATATATATATATATATATATATATATATATATATATAATAGGATAAATAAAAATAAAAAATAAACTAAGATTTTGACGAGACGCTTACATCCTGATTATTTTATTTTAATATATTGTATAGATTGCTTCGAGCCCAATGCTCACCTGCAAGCCTGTAACACACAACCTCTTAATTAATGGTTTGAGACTGATATACCCTATCTTGTAATTAATTTTCAGGCACATATGCCTTTCTTCATCAAACGTCAAACTCTCCATGTTGTCTCCACCTGTAGTATACTCGAGGAGAGAGGTTAAGAATGGGATCCTATTTAAGATTCCATTTTTTAAAAAAAAATGGATCTCACACGAGAAATACCAACACATGGCGGTGAGATATGTTAAACATGGTATCTAACATATTGGAGAGGAGAGAAAGTGATCAGAAGAATGGTTTTTTTTCATTACATGTGTATTGAAGATTACACTCCTTTTTATACTAGAGTAAATACATTATTAAAGGAAAAACTCTAATCTATAATCCCTTTGATTTCTCTTGATTGGTCTTGATTTCTCTTGATTGATCCCCTTTTCTTTTGGGGTCTTGACAGGTATCTTAGAGGATTTTCCTCAATCTCCAACACTCCCCCTCAAGTTAAGTGACGGGATATCCGATGCATAACTTGTTCAGTATCTCCACAAAGTTTCTAGAATCCACAGCCTTTGTTAAGATATCCGCAAGTTGTTTTTTGGATGGGGTAAACGGTAGTGCTATAATTCCTGCTTCGAGTTTCTCCTTGATGAAGTGTCGATCAACTTCCACATGTTTGGTTCGATCGTGTTGTACCGGATTTCCTGATATGCTGATTGCTGCTTTGTTGTCGCACAACAACTTACACGTCTTCCCTTAATAGAGTCCCACTTCTGTTAAGAGTTTCTTAAGCCATAGTATCTCGGTGAGGCCACTCTTAATTCCTCTGAATTCTGCTTCAGCACTGGATAAGGCTACTACTTTTTGTTTCTTACTTCTCCAAGACACAAGGTTGCCACCTACGAGTGCAAAATATCCTGCTGTAGAACGTCTGTCAATTGGATTCCCAGCCCAGTCAGCATCCGTATAGGCGATTATGTCGAGGTTCCCTATTTTCTGAAACAGAATTCCATAGTTAAACGTTCCTTTTAAGTATTTCACAATCCGGAGTGCTGCTTCCATGTGTTCTGCCTGAGGTTGATGCATGAACTGGCTGACAATTCCGACAGCATAGGTAATATCAGGTCTAGTGTGAGAGAGATAGATCATCTTTCCCACTAGGCGTTGATATCGCTCTTTATCCGCCTGCTCTGCTCCTTCTATCATTCGGAGTCCATGGTTGACAACCATAGGAGTGATTTCAGGTTTACAATCGACCAATCCTGTTTCTGCTAGTAGATCTAGTGTGTACTTTCGTTGGTGTATGAAGATTCCCTTCTTAGATCTGAGAACCTCAATTCCAAGAAAGTATTTTAGGTTTCCCAGTTCTTTCATCTCGAATTCTTGGAACAACCTTTGTCTTAAAGCAGAGATTTCACCGGGATCATTTCCCGTAAGGATCATGTCGTCGACATAGATTAGTAGGCATGTAACTGACTGTCCTTGCTTCTTGATGAACAGAGTGTGATCTGAATTGCTCTGCTCGTATCCATATTTCTTCATTGCAGTAGTGAACCTTCCGAACCAATGTCTTGGAGATTGTTTCAATCCATATAGTGTCTTTTTTAGTCTGCACACTTCATTCTCTTGGAATTCTGCAGAAAAACCTGGAGGGGGCTCCATATAAACTTCTTCTTGCAATTCTCCATGTAGAAAGGCGTTCGTGACATCAAATTGATGAAGAGGCCAGTCTTCATTCACAGCAATGGATAGAAGAACTCTCACAGTATTCATGTTTGCGACTGGTGAGAAGGTCTCCTCATAGTCAACTCCGTAGGTCTGTGTGTACCCTTTTGCCACGAGTCGTGCCTTGTATCTCTCGATAGATCCATTAGATTTCCTATTTATTGTGAACACCCACCTACAGCCGATGGGTTTCTTTCCTACCGGCAACTGACATTTCTCATATATCTCGTTCCGAGTAATAACTTCCATCTCTTTCTTCATTGCATTTACCCAATGATCGTGTCTCAGAGCTTCCTTTTCAGACTTTGGAATATCTTCTGATAATATGGCCCTTTGATATTTTCCTGCATTTGTGGTAAGATTGCATTCTGAGACAAGGCCGATGGGATACTTGCTCGGTCTCTTTGTCTTTTCGGGTGAGTATCTTCTTGGAGGAATCCCCCTATTACTCATGGGAGGTAGGATATATTGTTCTTGCTCGGGAACTGGAGCTGTATTGACAGTGTCAGTCTCATAATCAAATGACTCATTTGGATGAGAATTTCTTACCGTGGACATCTCGTTTGGTTGAGACATTGGAGCGAGCACTGCTGGAGGTCTGTCTACTTTGACAGGTTGTTCCGGCATGATTTGTGTAATGTTTGTTGTTTCTAGATCGACAACAGGCTCTCGACTGGAGGTAGAGGTAGTTTCGGGAAGAAGAAGCCAGCTTAGTAAGTCGGAAGAATTCTACCCCTGACTACTAAGTTGGTGGCGGTAGAAGTACTCGTTTTCTAGGAATTGACAATGAATAGTAGTGGTGACCTGTTTGGTTTTAGGGTTGTAGCAGCGGTACCCTTTTTGGTGAACGCCATAGCCTAGAAAAACGCATCTCTCAGCGCAGGGAGACAACTTATTGCGTTCATGTTTGGGAATATGAACAAACACAGTGCATCCTAAAACCTGGGGTTGGAGTGTGAGAGGAGGAGGTATTTTGGTGTGAGCTGATAGAGTTTGGAGAGGTGTTTTAAGTTTAAGGATTTTGGTAGGGAGTCTGTTTAAAAGGTAAACAGAGGTGGCGATGGCTTCTGGCCAGAATGATGAAGGGACTTGGGATTCGATCATGATAGATCGTGTTATCTCAAGGAGGATTCGATTCTTGCGTTCTGCTACCCCGTTTTGTTCTGGTGTGTAGGGACAAGTAGTTTGATAGATTATTCCTTTATCTAGGCAAAACTTTTTCATGAGTGTGTTGATGAATTCCCCCCCATTATCACTACGAAGAATTTGAATATTTTTCTGGTATTGTGTTTGTATCATGGTGTAGAAGTGTCTAAATTTCTCATACACTTGGGATTTTTGTTCTAAGAAATATATCCAAGTCATCCTAGTGCAATCATCAACGAATATCACAAAGTAGTGAAACTTATGATCACCCATAATAGGAGACGGACCCCACACATCAGAATGTATCAATGAAAAAATGGAATTAGTACGGGTATTATTCAGAGAAAAAGAGTGTCTGTGACTTTTAGCCAAAATGCAGGTTTCACAAGGTAAGGTATTATTCTTAACAAGATTAGGAAAAAGAATTTTGAGATAACCGGTAGAGGGATGTCCAAGTCTCCTGTGCCATAGCCATGCTGTCCGATCATTTGAACCGTGAGTCAACATTGCACTACTTCTTTGGTCAATCTCATCGACGTAGTACAGACCGTTCCGCTCAGTGCCACGCCCAATGATCTCTCCCGTCCGAGTGTCCTGTAAAAAACAACAATCCGGGTGAAGAATCAGAGAGCAGTTTAATTCTTTAGTCACGTGACTAATTGATAGGAGTTTGTGAGATAAGGTTGGCACAAATAGGCAGTTCGACAGACGGATGTTAGGTGAAATCTCAACCACTCCGGCTCCTTGAACTTTAGACAGTTCACCATTAGCAGTTTGGATAAAAGTCCTTACAGGCACTGATGAACTAATAAAGTCATTTTTATCGAATGTCATAGTATCAGAAGCCCCACAGTCAAAAATCCACTTATAATTTTTTATATTAATTTCCCCTTTATTTTTATAAAAAATAGAAGAGTGGGTAGGGTTTGATTTACAATCAAACCCGTTACCTTCAAGGGTTTCCTCCCCTTCCCATTTCTCTCGCTGTCCTGCTCCTCTCGTTTGAATCGCTGCCCCTCTAAAACTCGGCTCGAACTCGGCAGCGGTGGGTGTGGTCTCGTCCGCCTGCGTTATCCCGACTGCCGACCGCACTTTCGCCGGTCCCCCCTTTTGATTTTCCCACCAGTCGGGAAATCCGACGAGATGGAAGCATTCGTCGCGGCTGTGTCTCTTCTTTCCACAGTGCGTGCAGGTTAATTTGGAGCGGTCGACGTGGGTTCGGTCGGTAGAAACCCTCGGCGCATTCCTCTGATTTGGGCGGTGCCGATCTGTTCGCGGCAGTGGCGGTGTGTTGTTGGTGTATTTTGCCCCGAGCCCACTTCCGATGCCTCCTGCTATGCCTTCGCCGGAGGTTGCCGGCGACATTATTTGGAGCCTGGCGACCTCCCTCCTAACTCGAGCGAACACCGCTTCAGGTTTGGGAAAAAGGCTCTCTTTTAGAATATCCCTTCTTATTCCATCATATTTGAGATCTAATCCTGCTAAGAACTGAAACAATCTCTGTTGTTCGATGATTTTAGCGTAACTTTGAATCCCTTTTTCACAGCAGCTTATGGGATTCGGATCCCGTCGATCTATGTTGAGCCAAATATTTTGGAGTTGATTCCAGTATTCTTCAAGGCTCCTTGTATCTTGATTAACTTTATTGGCCTTTGTCTCTAGATCGTAGATTTGCAGTGGATCTGCCCCTGAGCCATACGTGACAGCTAGACTATCCCACATAGCCTTGGCCGACGAGTGTTGGGTGAAGCTTGGAATTAATTTGTTGTCCATGTTTTGGATGAGCCAAGAAAACACGGTGAGGTCTGACTCTTCCCATTTAGGGAATTCAGGCGCATCAGTCTTTGGTGGTGGTGGATTTCCGGTAATATGGTTGAGCTTTCCTCTGCCCCCAATGGCGACTCGCATTAAACGAGCCCAAAGAGGGTAATTGTGATCATCAAGCTTGAAACCTAGTGTGATGGTTTCAGTTTGTTTGATCAGACTGCGATTTGGATTGAGAGTTCTTCTTGTTGTTGGCTTGGTTTGGTATCTGACATGGTTGTTGGTTTTTTTAGGTGTGGGAGATCAAGAAATCTGCCTTGGTCAAGGCTAGAAGGATCGAGATTGGTATAGGCAGTGATGAAAAGAAAATTTCTGAGCCTCGGTTTGGTGTTGTTTAGGGCGATGATGATTTTGAGCCCTGGGTATCGTCCTGCTCTGATACCATGTTAAACATGGTATCTAACATATTGGAGATGAGAGAAAGTGATCAGAAGAATGGTTTTTTTTCATTATATGTGTATTGAAGATTACACTCCTTTTTATACTAGAGTAAATACATTATTAAAGGAAAAACTCTAATCTATAATCCCTTTGATTTCTCTTGATTGATCCCCTTTCCTTTTGGGGTCTTGACAGGTATCTTAGAGGATTTTTCTCAATCTCCAACAAAATACAATGATCCGGTGGAAGCTCAGATGTAGTGCGTGCGTTGCACGCGCAGGGAGAATGGGCTAGAGTGGGGCGGGTTTGGGGGGGCTTTTTTTTTTTTTGTCTTTTCTTTTCTTCTTTTAATTCAATTTATATATATATATATATTTATTTCTTTTTATTATGTAATATTAAATGTAATTTTATTTTTCTTTTATTTTAAGATTTTAAAAATTTTTGTTTTTTTTTTTACTTTTTATTCATATTTTATATATTAATTACATTTAAAATTTTCTTTTATTCAATTTACTTCCCAAAATATTGTTTAGTTTTAATTGCAACTTATACTATCTATATCAATGTGTGATCTTTTTTTATTATGTAATATTAAATTTTTTAATTGAATGTATGATTCAATAAATTTGAACTAATTAATTACATTAATTACTATATTTTATTTATATTTAACAAAACAAAAAAAAGAATATAACATATATATATATATATATATATATATATAATATTAAGTAATTGTTATAATAAGTGAGATCCATAAATAGTATAAAGTAAATAGTGGATGAATAAAAAAATGATAGTGGATGTTGACGTGGACAACTATGAAATAAGAAATGATAATAATTATTGATGTGGCGCACACGTGGCGGGATCTTAAAATTTTTAAGATCCCACCATTGTGGGTGCTCAAAACCAATTTTTTTTATAAAAAAAATCTAAAATTACTTTAAGGTGGAGAGGGAAGATGAGATTTTATTTTTAATTTATTATTTTAAAATAAAATAATATAAAAAATATTATATTTTTTGATATAGTATATGTAGATATATTACAATATTATAATGATCATATTGTTATCAATGGTATGATATTTTGCCAAAATTTCTGATAATTTCAGTATTTTTTGTGATGGGAGTATATGGTAGTATTTTAGTAGGGTAATTCTAAATACAGCCACAATTTTTCTCAACATAGCCCCTTATTTTTTAAAATAATTAAATTATTATGTGATATTACAAGTTAACCCTCATAGCCCCTAAATTAAAGTTTCAATTATATATAAAAAAAGTTAATTATTCCTCTATAACCCTAAAATCATTGTAGCCCCTTAATTCCTGAGAACATACGTAATTAGAGAAACAAATGCAACCCCCTTTCTTCCCACTTATCCTTTTTTTTTTTTCACGTAATGGTTGATTGAGCTGTTCAATACAGAACCCATGAATGTTGCAGGTGGGCTGAGATTGTTCATATTTGTTTTGACCTTTAACGTATCAATTGTGGGTTGCCCATAAGATTTGAAAATTTTTGTTTGATGAATCTGGAAAGTATAGAAACGAGTCGTAGAGGTTTCTCTTCCCTTGTGAAGAACTGAAACCAGTTTCAAATTATGATGAGTTGGAGCAAAAGAAACGATGGTTACTTAAATGGATGGTGGCTAGCGGTTCTTGGTGATCGAATTATAAATATATTTGGGATCAAGTGTTGATAATGTCGTTCTTTTTCTTTCCTCTTAGGTCTGAAATCATGATATGAATGATAATTAAAATTAGGAAATAGGATAATAGCTAGGCTTCGCATGATCACTTTTTTTCTTGGGGAAGAAAGCAGAAGAAATGGAATAAGTGGGAAGAAATGGATTGCGTCTTCTAGCGGAAGAAGCAGAAGAAATGGGATAAGTGGGAAGAAATGGATTGCGTTGTTTTTAGAGGCTGAGAGTCTGAGAGAATTTTGGAGGCTATGGTATGATTAAGATTTTTTTTTGATATATATAAATGAGATTTTAATTTAGTGGCAATAAGGGTAAACTTGTAATAATACATAATAATTCAATTTTCTATTTAAATAAGGGACTATGTTGAGAAAAACGGTGGCTGCATTTAGAATTACCCATTTTATTATTTTGTCTCCATCCTTCTTATAGTTGCTTTCGCTCGCCTAATTGGGCCTAAATAGCAAATAGGTGTAGGATTATAGCAGGCCCAATGTAGAACTTGTCTGAATTTGTAATAATTTACAGCTCAACAGAATATATTAAATTAAATTAAATATAGAAAATCTAACAAAATAAGCAGAGATGCAGTTCAGAGCGCCATTACGCAATTTTTGAAATCCCTTTCTCTTTCCTCCCACACACCCTCACTGCTCACACACACCGGCACCGCACTTTTCTTCCATCTCCCACATGTGGGTTTCTCCGAAAACCTATAAATGCTACTAATCGATGGAAGGGGAGCCTGGCCTTCCAGACCCACCTGCCGCGGCGAAGTTCTTCAACCCCAATCAGAGCCGTCCGTCCAACCTCAACCCGGACTCCATTAATATCAGTCGAACCTTCAACACCACTTCCACCTGCACCTCCACCACTTCCTCATCGCCTACTTCCCCTCCTGAACTCGTTCGCCATATTCAAGCCGCCTTCAAACGACATCGTTCCCTAGGTATGGACATGCTGGGTTACTTCCTGTTTTTTTTGCGTGGGATTAGATGACTAATTGTGTAATTGGGTTTTAAGCACGACTCCTACTGATCTGGTATGATATAATACAGAACAAGATAATTAATGAGCCATTTTCTCAGTGTTCGTAGAATTAATTACTGTGTCGTGCTTCAAGTCCTGTTATAGATTCTAATGGAAGACGGACGTGTACAGTATGCCATAGTTAGCTCAACGGGCTTTTCTTTTGCAAGATAAGATCTTTAATGCGTTCGCCTTGTGCTTTAAATGTAGTAATGCTTCAAGTTAATTTCATAATCCAGGCATTGATTTAGGTAGTAATCGGTATTATAGAATATTTTTTTTCGGAACGGATCTTAAATCGATCTTTAGCTGGTGTTTTCTTTGAACTTTGAGAAACTTAACTTTAACTTAGTTGTTGGCATACTACTTTTTCTTCCCTGCTGAACTGAAAAGTGAATTAGTTTGTAATTTAAGTTTAGCTTTGTTGATCATGTCTACTGTATTTTTCTGCATTGAAAATTAGGTATGATGCAATCAAATGGCATTGGGCCAATAAGATCTGTGGGTCCTCAACGGGAGACTTCAAAGGAATCAAATATAAAACATCAACCAAGATTTGATACCGAAAAATGCAAGGAGGATATTCTGCAGAGTCAGAGAATAAAGTGCTCTGTTCCAAAGTCCACGGCCAAGGTCTTTGTCAGTAGAGACAATCAGGAAGAAGTTTCAATTACTCCACCTTCAAAAGGGGTTACCGCTGTAAATGAACATGATGTAAATATTAAGGCTTTCAAGACCCTGAGAGATCAACCTGAACTTTCTACTAGGCCTCAGATCAGCAATGCAGTTGCTTCATTGGGAGTACGCCCCGGTAATGTTATAGGGGAAGTTCAGAGGAAGGTTCATTTTTCCAGTGACACCATTGCTACATCTCGTGGTAATTAGTCTTGTTAAGTAATTCTTTAATTAGGTCTCTGAATATTTTGCATGTTATTAACAATTAGTTGACTTAATTAAAAAAAAATAGTAAATGATTATCAAGTAGTCAGGTGGAAACTGTGGGTTAGTAGCACTTCACAATTTATAGCAGATACTGCAAATTTTCTCTGCAGGGGCCGATGATCAAATGGCCACCAGGACGGATGATTTGTTGTCTCATGTTGGTTCACTTGCATTGACAGAAATAGAGGCGGATGTGGGAAATCAAGTGGATACTTCAGCTACTGTCAATCAGGAGTGGCAGCATCATGATTTTCATAGCATGGAAATAGACAATAGTGTTAGGTCTGAGGTCGGTATGTCCTCTCTATTGGCTGGAAGGATAATGGGTGTTCAGGATCAGCTCCATCAATTTGAAAATTTTTTACAGAATGATTTGAACAATGCCATGACACAGTCTTCATTGGTTGGATCTTCTTGTGTTACTTCAACGCTAATGAACTCAAGCTCTGCTCCTAGGATTAGTTCAACAACTTATTGCTTGCAATCTCAAGTAGATGGAGCTCAATTGGGTACAGGGCCAGCTGGCGAAGGTGATGGTCGAATGGACATTGTGCAGCCATCATATTCTTTACCCAAGAATGCTGGTGGAGTGTATGCTCATCAGTCAGTTGTGGCCTCGCAAGCTACTGGCTCTGCTGCTGCAAGAGCAATGCAAGTTAATGAGTCATCTGGCTCACGTAAGGAGTCGCAGACAGTTTTGCCGCATGGTTGTAGTATTGCTAAAGACTCTTCTCAAGAAGAAAACAACAACCCAGTCAGACAAGATGTTCCCAACGTAAAATCTCAACTTCCACCTTCAAATATGCCTCCATCAGATATGAAACCGGAAAATTCAAAGTCAGAGAAACTAGAAAGAGGTGCTACTGGTAAAGCTACATCAACTTCTCGTAAGAAAGGTTATGATCCTGACTTATTTTTCAAAGTTAATGGAAAGTTCTATCAAAGACTTGGCAAGATAGGTAGTGGCGGAAGTAGTGAGGTCCATAAAGTCATATCATCAGATTGCACAATTTATGCTTTGAAGAAGATAAAACTTAAAGGTCGTGACTATGCCACTGCATACGGATTCTGCCAAGAAATAGAGTACTTAAATAAATTAAGGGGGATGAACAACATTATTCAGCTTGTTGATTATGAGGTACTTGCTCCATCAAATCCTAGCTATGAGTTTTTATAGTTGATTTTTTGTGACCTTGTGATCGTACTCCTTTGCTTTTTCAGGAAAGATAGTTTAATGTTTAAATTTATTATCATGTCATGGCCTAAATCTAAATATATTTTAGCATCACCAACATAATTTTTCCTGTGCTATCGTTCTGACTTTCATCAATTTTCTGTAAGAACTCGTTAATTTGCTGTGTCTGTTACTAGGGCAGAACATCCAACAGTTTAGTTCACTGTAAAGAAACTCCAAAAGAGATCAGCATGTATTAAAATGAACAAATTGGGAAGGAAGTTGGTCTAATAAACTAAAAAGCTATTACAGGAAAGGTCCAAGTATTGGTATGTGGGAACTGTGAAGCAATGAAACTTTTGCTGAAATTTATGTTCTGAAGTGGAAAAATCTCCTTACAATAAGTTTATGCATCTTCTTTTCTTATTCATTGTCTTCTTATCATTCTTTCCTCCATTTGAACAGATACCATTTCTACAACTTACAAGCTAATATCTAGTTTTCTTCTTAGGTGACAGATAAGACTTTGCTTCAGGAGGTGATGAATGGTTCAATGAGCAATACGGAAAGCAGGGTTAGGGATGATGGGTTTATATATATGGTACTTGAATATGGAGAAATCGATTTAGCACACATGCTAGCTCAGAAGTGGAAGGAACTTGATAGCTCTAATGCAACCATAGACGAGAACTGGCTGCGATTTTATTGGCAGGTCCTTCTCAGAACCCATTTTATTTGCTTCATTACCTTTCTAGTTGCTCAAGAAACTGGTTGATGCCAGAGGATGAAGCCAAGATGTATAATCTTATATTAGAACCTGAAGAAATGGCTTCACTTCGGATCTTTAGTATCCCTGACATCTGACTTAGCATAACATGTTGCAGCAAATACTTCTAGCAGTAAACACTATTCACGAGGAACGCATTGTGCATTCAGATTTGAAGCCAGCTAATTTTCTTCTGGTGAGAGGTTCCCTGAAACTAATTGATTTTGGGATCGCCAAGGCAATAATGAGCGACACGACAAACATTCAACGGGACTCACAGGTTTCCATCTTTTATTTAAAAATTTCTGACATCTTCGAGACATTTAAATTCATGGCATGATTTCCTTTTCTCTTGTAAGAAATGTTTTGAGCATTGAAAGACTCCTCCTTGAAATGGTCAACCAATGGCATATATTATCCTTCTGTCATGCTAATCTAGTATTATTCTTGAGACATGCATGCATTTTGGCTGTGCTACTTCATTTTCTAAGATCACATAAAATTGCAGGTTGGAACACTAAGTTACATGTCTCCAGAAGCATTTATGTGTAATGAGACAGATGCTAATGGAAACACAATAAAATGTGGTCGACCTTCAGATATCTGGTCCCTCGGTTGCATTCTCTACCAAATGGTTTATGGGCGAACACCTTTCTCAGAGTACAAAACTTTCTGGACAAAATTCAAGGTCATAACCAATCCAAATCACGAGATCATATATGAACCTCTCCCCAACCCTTGGCTTCTGGATCTGATGAAGAGATGCCTTGCTTGGGACCGAAATGAGCGTTGGAGGATTCCTCAACTGCTCCAACACCCTTTTCTTGTTCCTCCGGTTCCACCCAAATCACCTAGCCCGTCTGACCAACATTACGCATTGCTTCAACTTATTGCTGAATCAAGTGGAGACGATCAAAAGGCTGCAACGCTATGCTCTCAACTCCAGAGCATGCTAACAGACCCTAGAGTCGTGGTACAAGCAGGGTTATCTATATCAAGAGACCAGCTGCGTAAGTTACTCTGTAAAATCTCAACCGTTTGCTTTCAGCTCCAGGAACAGTTGGCCGGTTCATGAAGAAACTCAGAAACGGATTGATGCTTCATCTTCACCCCTTCAAAGATTGAGTTTTCTTTGGGTGACTGGTTTAGGTTCCGTTGTTGTTTTTTTCTTATTCTTTTTTAGTAATTCCATATGTGGAAATCACTGCCCTGTACTATTGTATAAATACATGTAGAATATTTGAAGAGAAGGCAACGACCCTTTTCTTAGAACTTCTAAATTCTTAACCTTCTTTTGTTTAATACCTTCTGTAATTCTTTCCATTATGCTGAACTCGCATTCGCTACTGTGGCTAGTTGCAGAGAAAGAAACTGAAAACTGAATACTGCGCCACGTCGGAATAAAGTGAGTGAGAGTTTTAAGTTGCATATTGGTGCCTATAGTTTATGGGAGTGATTATATATGGTAAGGGTAAGTATGGTTCAGCCAAATCAATCAAATTCAAGTAATTTGTCCGGTTTTGTAAGTTAGTAAAGAAATATGTACTTTTGACTGGATGGGATTCATTTACATTAATAATATTTATAATAAAATACTAGAGCGTTGAGGTTAGGTTAAAAGTTTTAAGAAGTATAAGTTTCATAAAATCTTTATTTCTTTCTTAAAATTTAAAACAAAAAATTATTTATCACATTTCATTCATTTGTCCCCTCCTACCTTTATCCTCATCTCTCACGTTCTCTCACTTTTACCCTCATTGCATCTCATTTCTCAGCTTCGCCATCCCTTCTCTTTTTTTCTTTATACCATCTCTACTTTTTCTTTTGTGAAAATATGAAATACTTGATGTTTTAATTTTATTCGGTAGATTGATGTTCTAAACTATTAAATCAGTGGAACAAACCATTTTAATACGGTTTGATTTGGAAGATTAATTAGCCGATTTAATTTAAATTTTTTCAAATTGTATTATTTAATTTGAGGGATAATGCATCATTCAAACCAATTAAACTGAATTATGTACACCCCTCACATACCATAATAATTATTATATGAGTTGGTTTTTTGATAGACGGTCTCAACATTTTTTTTATTGTGAATTGACCTTAATACATCATTTAAAAATTACATTATTTGCAATAAAAAAATACACCATTTGCAATAAAGAAATACATCATTTCATTAAATTCGTACAACAATAAAAATGATGAGAGTAAATTCACCTTATTATATTCACCACAATTTCTAAATATATAATAAAACTTAAAACTTGATAGTTTCAGTTTTTACTAAAAATATGAAATAACACCCGATTTCTCATCTTTCTTTTTTGTCATTCATCTAAACTCAATTAAAAAAACGTACAAAAAATAATTTGTTTATAATTGAATGAATTTTGTTGCTTTCTTTCTTTCTTTTTATTTTTTTTTAAATTATTTAAAAAATTGAAATGCTATTTCTCAACTGCAATGGAAAATCCCTGAAAAGCTGCGAAATTTGTGTTCTCCGCCTCCTACTCCACCCACCCATGCTCTTTGTAACTAGCTCCCCTCGCTTTCTCTCTCTTACAAAATCTCTCCCGTTCCTCTCTCGTCTGAACTTAGCCTCGTCTCCGAAGAATATCGCCCTATCACTGAGTAAATTCGTGAACTTCCGATCTGTGTTTTCATTTGCCGTTTTTCTGCGTATGTGATACGATGAGCTGATCTTCCTGTGTCACTTGTTTTGCAGAAATGGAGTCGGAGTCGTCTACGACGCTTGTCCTCTGCGGGAAGTCGGCTGCAGATAATGAATTGGCGCGATGTTTGAAGACGAACAACTCGTTAAAACTCCCCGATGGTTCTCCGGCTACTGTTTATTTGCAACCGGAGACTGAGAGTGCTAATAATGACGACGTTTTTCGTGTAAATACATACATGAATTCTCTCTCGACTTCTCGTTTTGGAAGGCTGCTCGTTTACTCTCCTAGATTAGCTTCCACGCATGATGTTGTTGCTAAGTAAACCTTCGATTTTATTGCATGTTTGGTTTGCAGCTGTATTCGTCTGTGATGTTTGTTTTGACTTAAATCTTGGCAGTAATTTTGGTGAGTTACCTGTTGGTTCTGCGTGTGTTGCTGATGTGCAATTCAAAGGCAGAGGTACTACTACGCTTTTTTAAATAAGCATATGATTTATCTATCCATACTATATTTTATTATCAACTACGTTTGGCTTGGGTTTAAGGTCGGTCGAAGAATGTATGGGAATCACCAAAGGGATGCCTTATGTTTTCATTCACGATACAGATGGAGGATGGGAGAATAGTGCCGCTTGTGCAGTATGTTGTTAGTCTGGCTATGACTGAGGGAATAAAGGATGTATGCCAAAGAAATGTAAGAGCTTATACCGAATGTTGCTTGTGTCCATTTGTCAACATGAGATAGACTTTGGTGTAACAGATATGGAATATTATGATTGCCTATCCTGTTTGAGCAAGTTACATAATAAAATTGCTTAGCAGTCCAAAGAGAATACTGAAGGCTAAGCATGTTAAACAGTGGTCAATTTGTAACTTGTACAGAAGTTGATAGCCACACAAGTTAGCCACACAAGTTAGCCACACAACGATATTAAATTTTAGTTGGAGGTAAAGATGCTAAGTTTGGCGAGCAGCCTGGAGTTGTGAGTTTATTAGAACTTCAGAGTGAGTGGATGAAGGATGAGTGGATGATCAAGACATTCTTCTATGCACTCTCCAATCAACTCCCAATTAGTTTAGATAGTTTCACAAATTTTTGCTTATTCACAAATTGAAGATATTGCATCAATTTGTTACAATAGCTTTTGTATATCCAGTGCCTGTATACGTAGTTACTTTCAGTTTGTTCATTCCAGCTGATTGGTATTTAAAAGCGAGTACTGCAGCTGTCGAATGAAAGTAGTATGGGTTCTATATTTCATGTTGCATGTTGTAGTTGATTCAAGTCAACTTTTAGTATGTTTTCCTTACATAGAGCTTTATAATAGAGTCCTGTTTGCAAGCTTTCATCAGAAATTCCTTGTGAAAGCTTGACTTGGAGTGGTACCATTCCTTTTTCTCCTGTCCACTTATGATATTGTTGAATGTTGTATCACAAGGTGCTTAATGCACTTTATACCTCTAGAGATTGACTGGATGACAAGATCTGAGTGAATATTAATCTTCTTGATATGATCTTTTACTTCAAAATTAGGAAAATGGTGTTTATGTACTTCGTGGTTGCAAGCATGACAATAATGAGATGATTACAAAAATCCCTTAATTGCTTTCTGCAATGTGTAGTTTTGCGTATGACTTCTATCAATGACTGCCTAATTGTGTGCAACTTAGTAAACAGCAGACACTTGCAAATGTGGAATACCTCAATTTGATTATTTATTAATGAAATTGTATTTGAACTAGCTTAACATTCTCCAGGAGGAGTCTGATGAATTGATTTAGTGCCTGGGAGGCAGAGCATGCTTGGGGGAATTGTATATCCATCCTATTCAATGAGGAATTTGGTCGGGGTTCTGTTCTTTTCTTATTCGAAAGAAACTAGGCTATTTGTGCAAATGATTTAGCTATTTCTTTTCTCTGGCTGATTTGAACTCTACAAATTATAATACTTATCTTTTGATCAGTTTTGATTTCTAATTTCCAGTTTACTAGTCATAATGTCTTGTATGTAGTTCATCTTGATATTTTTTTGTGCTTTCCATTTACTATTCATTTATTGATACCATATCACCTCAGGGAATGCCTTCACTAGATGTCAGAATAAAGTGGCCAAATGATCTGTATTTAGATGGTCTTAAAGTGGGTGGCATTTTGTGTACATCAACATATAAGTCCAGGAAGTTTAACATCAGTGCTGGTAATACCTTTTTTTTTACATGTGCAATAATAATGAGCAAACAAGTCATCCATGTATTTTGATGCTCGAATAAACTTTCACTCTTTTATTTCTGCAACACCCACTACCACTTCCCGCAATGAGTTTTGTTTGGTCATGCTACAATATTGTGTAACATCAAAAGGATTTCTGCTGATACATACTTGTTATTATTTATAGGAGTTGGCTTGAATATTGATAATCTGAAACCAACAACCTGCCTGAATACTGTTCTTCAGAGGTTGGGTTATGCTGCCAACCAATTACAACGTGAAGATATCTTAGCAGCTTTTTTCAATAAGTTTGAGAGCTTTTATGACATCTTAATCAGTCAAGGTGAGTTCTATATTAGCGCTCTACTAGTTATTTTACCTATTTTTCTTTACTTTGTGTATAGCTGGAAAAGTGAATAGTGCTGTTCCCTGTTCACCAATTAAACATTAGAATTTGCTACCTTTAATATTGTATCTAAATTTTATAAAGCAAAAAGAAAATAATTCAAGTTTACTTTATATGTAGTTCTTTATAGTATGATTTTTTTTACAAACAGCTGCTACAGTAGAGAGTGTTTGGTTGTTATAGATATATTGAACTTATTTAGACACTGACTGTTCTTTATGAATTTCTGTATGGGAATAGACAGTGTTTGTCTGCTGAACTATTATTTTTCAACTGCTATTCTGAAATTGTAGTTGATTATTTCTGTCATGCAGGCTTTGAGGCACTGGAAATCATGTACTATAGAACATGGCTGCACAGGTGAGACTACTAAGATGTGATGCCTGACACTGGCCATTGGCTGATTATGGCTGTGAAAGAGATATTCAATGTTGCTTCTGACCAAGGATGACAGAAATATGTGTTTCCTGGAAATATTATTATTTAGTCTTTACTGAAATTTAAGTGGTATAATCAATCCCAATATTACTGCAGGAAAAAATTAGTGGAAAAAGTTCTGATTTCTGTCTCAATTTTTTGAAAACTCCAACATTTGCCCATATTTCCTGAACAATTTTTCTCATTCTCATTCTTTTTTTTTTTTTTACTAGACACAATGAGAATTGCAATGATTTACAGATGACTAATTTTAATTATAAATGATAATATCTGCATACGGCTGCTTCTCTTCTTGCTTTTTATTATGTAACTTGCATGCAGTGGACAGCGAGTTATTGTACTGGAAAAGAATGAAAGTGAAGACCAAGTTTCTGAAAATGTTGTCACGATCCAGGTGAATATTATGGAAACATGGCCAATATCCTTAACTCTTATTGCATAAGCTCTTCTATTCACCAAAATAAATAAATAAATAAATAACTCTCTGCCGAGATCCTCAGGCAACGACTAGAAGATATTGCAATCTCCCTTACTAAACCAGTGAGGGGCCATTGAGTGCTCTTTTCTGATGGAAGATAACATGACACCAATTAAGAAATCCTGGCTTGAATTCATTAGTCATTAACACATGAAAGTTCGTAACAACTGCTCTTTGTTTTTCATATTACTTCCTACTCTTATTTTTTTATTTTTACTTTCAATTGTTTGCTCATTGCTGATGCTTGTAACCACGACATAGATTGTGGGAACTTATTCTTTAGTTTACAGCACAAATATGTTTTAATTGGTTGTGTTAACCAATCTGGTATTAACATTTCTTGACGTTATGACTTCTACAAAGATGTACGCAATCATGTCAAATCAATATTTGAAGGAGAAAAGACTAAATTTTAACTTTTGCGTCCTTGCAGCATTTTGTACCCTTTGCTAGTCCTTGAAGTAGTTCTTAGGTGCAAACTATAACTATGCAGTAGTTTGCTAACCAGTGAAAAACAGATGACCAAGCTTTGGCATGGGTCCACTGGCCAATTGGCTTTATGCTTGATGCTTCTACAGTTAATCTCAGGTCTTCAAAGTAACTACAGAATCTCACCAAAAATCACTTATAGTGCATTATGTTTTTTGGTGCTTGCTACAATTTTATGTCCTTTGTTTCCTTACTGCTCTTCCAAATCCCACCTATTTTTTTTTTTTGCTAGCTCCATCCTCCAAATTCCATCTATTGAATTTGTCATATTTCAATTTATTATTTCTTACTGTAGAAGTATAACAAGTAAACTACTGAGTTTTTGCTGTAACAGTTGCCTTGCATTAATTGTTACTGCCCCCAAGGTTGTTGTTAAAGTGATATACTACCGTTTCAGGGCTTAACACCATCTGGATATTTGTTGGCTGTAACTGATGATGGTCAGATATGTGAGCTTCATCCAGATGGAAACAGGTACTTCTACCATAAAGATCAGCAGTTAGTCATCAATTGCACTATTGCTATCTAAAGAGTAAAGACGATTCAATAACCCAACTAATACGACTGCGAACTTGAAGTAGTCTGCTTTACGATATGAATTTAGTTTTGTAAAACAGAAGAAAAATAATTATAATAGATAACATGTGTTTTTATATTTGACCTCAAGCAGTAAGATTATCATTTTACTTCAATTTGAGCAGTAAGATTAACATGTGAAATATCCAGATTTGGTAACGTAGCTGGACGAAAGGGTTTAGAAACTCTGATTGAAAAGTGATGTTTAACTCAAAAACTTGGTATTTTCAGTTTTATCAAATAATTGTTTCATGATCAATAAACTAGAGGTTGGTCATTATTTTTACACTGCCATTGATAGAGGATTCCATATAGAAACATAATGCACTTGTTCTCAGCTTTCCATTTATAAGAAGGGTTCAAACTGTGATTTCCCAATATGACGTTTCTTTTTTTCCATTTATCCTGACGAGAAATTTCTTGTCCCTGTAAGTCTTGTTAATCTAGATCATTGATTTGATCTCTCTTGCTTGCCTTCATTTCTTATTAAAGTGATTGTAAGTGCATGCCAGCCTCTGGAAGTTGTACCTATGCATGGTCTTTTTTAGCTATTTCTCTGTTGTGCATTTGTCATGATGCCAATGTTAAATATTTCTCACATGTGAAACGTGAAAACATGCAGCGCCTGTTCATGTTACGCACTGTGATTATAACTTCTCCTATTCTTGTGCAAATTTTATTTTCTAGCGAAGGAGAGTGTGAGAAGTTCAGAAAGAAACTATAACTGTTGTCTTTGTGGCTTACACCGCCACCATTAATAGATTATTATTCTGACCTACCTCTAAGACCTGGTACAGCAGATTTGTGAGTATGCGACTTAAAGTTTTTCTGGACAGGGCTCATGAATCTCTAATATGCATCCTCAAGAAATTGTTAATGGTCTGATAATTTTGATTAATGTCAGTGCAAAAATCATTATGAAGTGTTTCCATTTTCAATTTCTCTGACAGACAGTGAGCATACATTGGATTTCTCAACCGACATTTGTTTGAATAGTGAGTCGTCATGTGTTACCTAAAAATGGCAAGAGAAGAACAATGCCATACTTCCCCTCGTTTCCCCCATTCTGTTTATGCATTCGTGACGACGGAGGGAGGGGGGGTCCGGGGGATGGGCATGAATCGCAGAAGGCTTGACAGATTGCCGGTTGGCTGCTGTTGCAATCATTTGTCCCTCCCAAGTTTTTAATGCATTGTGTGCCCCATATGTTATGTCATGCAGTGTTGTATGTTTATGCCCCGTGTGTTTTCTCATTGATCGTGTGAAGCATCTCCCACTGGCTTCATGTTCTAACTTTTGCCCATGTGGCTACAGTTTCGATTTCTTTAAAGGGCTAGTCAGAAGGAAAATGGCTTGAAGAAGCTTTGGTGAAAGAAAAAGGCACCAGCTTCACCATGTGAGTTATTTTTTCTGTTTCTCTTTCTTGCTTTTTTGCATGCCAATTATTGTGGTCAAACTTAATGATTTTGCTTATTTCTAGTATATGATTAATTTCCTAGGTTAGCTCTACTTTTTCAACATGAAGACAAGTTTTGTATGGTTCAATGAAGATAATAGAAAATAACCCATCTATTCAAATCTTTATTTTATCTGATTTTTTTTTATAAAAAAATATTCTTTTGTTGGTGCAATTAAATATGTGATGAAATTTGTTTTGTGATAGAAAATCAAGATTGGTGTCTGTTGGTCTACCTAATTGAGCATGGTGGTGAATAGTTGTCATAAGGTGTGGGCGCTTGCAAAATTGGATATCAAGATATTATTTTTAAATTCTGTTAATTTAATCAGTATTTTTTTATTCGGCAACAAACCATGGGAAACCTTTTCGATTTTACGATTAGAGTGATTGATGTTTTATATTTATAGATTTTTAAATGAAAAGTTTTGGAACCTTCACTCTGTGAAAATGATAATAATAATAATAATAATAATAATAATAATAATAATAATAATTTGTTCCAATTTTGTAGAGAAAAATAGGTGAATATGCAATTTTGGTTCCAACAAAGATAGACGTGGTAGCATGCATATATCAAATCACGATTTCTTCTAGATATGGATCTCCATGTTTTTTGGTCAATCATCCTCTACAAACCTCACATGCCTAACCACGTTTTCGTGGACCCTTAAATCATAAATTTATATCTTTCTATTTTCGAATTCTAAATCAAATTATTCGGCTCACCGCCCATAATCAAGATTTTACCAGTCAGACCTTTTTAAACATTACTTGATATTTGATTATATTTAAAGTTTAATTTATTATTGAGTTAAAATGATATGCTCGATCATAAATAATTAAATACTACGATGTCGGGTGCAATGGTGAAAGTACTCTACTTATGTCAAAGGGGTCATGGGTTTGAACTTTCATTAGGACATATAGGGTGGGTGTGTTTAATTGATGTTAAAAAATTTAACTCGCAATCCTAAATTTCAAATATTATTCTTTTTATACCACTAATATTTTCGATTTATATCTTAAAACTCTCACCCAACCTACTCTTCCATCTGTTAGCGAAATTCACATTATCTAAAATATTGGGATCATTTTTAAAACTGGTTGTATAATTGTCGTTTATAAATTGCCGCCCAATTTGAAGAGAAAATTAAACAATGTTTAACTATTTGACACTTGTATTTATGGACATTCCAAAGCATATCTAGTTGGACTAAGAGCCTATGAATCTCATAACATCATATCTATGAAATGTCTATTATGGAGTGTTTTTTTAAGATGAATATCTATTCATGGTGAATGGCAGTATGGCACGTCTTATAAATGATACACATGCTGTCATGGCTATACACTAAATATTTTGAACATCAGTTTTCAACATCTATAAAACATGTAAAATTATATAAAAAGACTGACAAAGAAAGAGTCTCTGTACACAAATTGTGGTCCAAATAATGGTACTAGGAAAAAATTTATATGGCGCTCAATATCTTGGTTCAGTCGAGTTTGAATCTTAAAACTTACTCATGTGATGCAAAATAAATTGTTTAAAAAATAATTTATTTGTTTATGGTGAAAACGAAATATTACAAGTTGTTTAAATGTGCGAATGATGAAAATAAAAAAAATATATTGCAAGAATTAGAAACACATGACTTGCATAAAATCCACAACCCTGTCGTTACCAGTACCACCACGTTCCTCCAAATTTCTTCACCCTCAACAAAGTCTGCTTCACAACCCCCTAATCTTCACCGGAAAACTCTCCGAGTCTCCGTGTAGCGCTCCTAACTTCTCTCTCCCATATTCAATATCTATCTCATATCCCACCTGTGTATGCAAACTTTTTTTTATTATTATTTCTATCTAAAGTTTTTGGTTCTTTGACATATATATATTTTTTTCTTTTTAGAAACCGAAGATTTTAAAAAACGTAAATGATTCGAAAAACCATCCGAGTATTGAAACTGTAAAGGTATGCCGAATTCCGCAATGCATCCTTTCTGCTGCGTACCGTCAATGGCGGTCGGCAACTCCAACATGCCGGCGATGCCGCAGTCGCTGTCTGATCCGCTGGCCAGGATTCAGAATCTTGCGGCGATCTCGAGGGCTTCCTCGGCGCGGTACTCCGCTGCCGATCACGCCCCCGGCGGTGTTGCTCTGAGCAATTCCAACAGCAACAGTCATAATCAGAGTCATATTCATCAGAGCCGCGAATTAAAGATCAACGATATTGTGGGGGATGGGGTTTCGGGGATTTTGTACAAGTGGGTGAATTACGGGAGAGGGTGGCGGCCGCGGTGGTTCGTGTTGCAAGACGGGGTGTTGAGTTACTATAAGATCCATGGGCCGGACAAGATTGATGTTAGTCAGGAGACGGAGGGAGGATCAAGAGTGATTGGAGAAGAATCGATGCGGCGGATTATTGGGCAGCATGGCAATCATCATCATCATCGGAATGGGAGCGCCGGCTCGCCGTCGAAGAGCCGGAAGCCCGTTGGTGAAGTCCATCTAAAGGTTCAACTGTTTTTAATTACTCGTATTTGTGATCACCAATCGTGATGGGTGGACAATGTGATTGATTTTCTGAATTGGGATTATGAGTGGGGATGGTTACTTTCCGGATGTAGTATGAAGTTATTGACCCGTTTTTTTTTTGGTTGATTTCCCATTGGTTTGAATGAGTTTTGGTTCACTTGGCTTGATTCATTTTAATTTTGATTAACCTTGTTTGTCTGTTGAAGAAGACAGTTGCACAACTCTTGCAATACTCAAGGATGCTATGCATTATAGTTTTGCAGGCTTGATTCTTTTTCTTCTTTGAGATGGGAGAGAGGGTATTATGGACTGAACCCAAGATCTCTCATTGGGAGTGTTTACACATGGGTGTCCACTACTTGGAGGGATGTCCCTGAATGAACTTTATGAGGCTTGATTTATTACTTACTATATTGGAGTTGTTTTTTGATAATATGTTTTTGCAATGATTTTGTAAAAATATGTGTTAGGTCTTTTAAATTGGAGTAGTTATGATGTTCAGGTCTCGTCTATTCGAGAGAGTCGATCAGATGATAGGAGATTCTCTATATTTACGGGGACGAAGAGGCTCCATCTAAGGGCTGAGAGTAGTGATGATAAATTGGCATGGGTGGAAGTATTGCAAAGTATGAAGGACATGTTCCCAAGGATGTCCAACAGTGAGTTAATGGCTCCCGTGGACAACCTAGCCGTATCAACAGAAAAGCTGAGGCGGAGGTTGTTGGAAGAAGGGGTGAGCGAGGAAGCTATTGAGGACAGCGAGCAGATCATGAGGAATGAGTTCTCTTCGCTGCAGAATCAGCTGGTGCTCCTCAAACAAAAGCATTGGCTCCTCATGGACACATTGCGACAGTTAGAGGTACATGTTGAGATTAGTAGAAATTATCTTACAAGTTCATTTAGTAGTCATTTTCTTTAAAGCATTGTGCACTCTAAAGTGCTGTAGATTTTTGGTTTTTTTTTTTAGTGGGTTTCTTGGGCGTTTAATTAGTTGGTTTATTCTTGTCGTAGACTGGCTACTCTAGATCTCTTGAACTGAATTTGGCTCTTGAATCTCACTGTACTGATATTACTATTTTATTTTATCTTATTTCTTCCTTTGCTCCATTCTGAGTTTATACCGCTGAAAGTGGTTTTGTCCCAGGATTTTTTTCTTGATATTATTTCTATTGCACCTACGACTATTATTATTATTATTATTAATTTATTATCATCCTATTTCATGTTCTCACTCACATCTCTTTGCACAATAGTTATATAGAGAGAGGATGAATAAGATGTTGGATTTAGTTCACCTCATGGGCAAGACATGGGTTACCCTCTAGCTGTAGTTGTACATTGGGTTCTTGAAGTCGATGCTGCGGTGGACAAATTCATTTGTCGTGGAAATTCCGAATCCACTGGTTGTCTGGCACAGATTTGGTGATTCAAGGGTGCTTTCTCTTTTTTCCCCCCTATATATGATCATTTCTGATTTTGCTTGATTGCAAGTTGGTCTTTCCGTATCTGCCATCTGATTGAGAACAAACCTTATGTACCCAAAAATGTTTTTTTACTAGCCCTGGCAATCATTTACTGTAGTTTTATGATTGTTGATTATGCAAGGTGCTCTTTTGAGTATATCAAATACATCCGGTGTACTTTAAATACACCCATGCTGCAGGGAATGGGATTATGGGAATCCCTATTCCTTTTCTCTTGTTATTATGTTCAACACGACTAAGCTGTTGTGATGTGGGCTCACTATAAGATATCAATAGCTCTTTCCTATCGAGTGTGAACTAATTTTGTGCCCATGCTTTGGCCTAAGGTGCTGATATTTCTTGTAAAATTTCTTTCTAGTTGCATAGGATGTTTTATTATCAGATTGATTATTTTGGCACTTCGTGATTTTATACCTATAGTCCATTTCCTGTAAATACCACTGTTTTTGAATTGTGTAATCTTTTGTATTACGTTGAACATTCAAACATCAAAACATGTGCTTTGTGGCCGTGCAAAAGAGAAGCTATGGAACTCTTTATTTTTTCTCCACTACATTTGGGTTCCTTTACTTTTTGGTTAAAACATGGTTGCTATATTTGTAGACAGAAAAGGTGGATCTGGAGAATACAGTTGTTGATGAAAGCCAGAGGCAATTGAATGAAGTTGGAGCATCCTCTAGATCGAGGCACGATAAGTATAGTGGTATGCTTCAATACTTTCTAATTATTTTTTTGTTTTACTTAACAGCATAAAAGTATTTTCATGAATTTCTCGTGGCTGCACAATTAAGACCATGGCGATGTTGTTAATTTTCTTAAGTTTTATGCTTCCAGCAGTTTTGTTGTCTTTTTTCCTGTGATATGTAGATGCCCGAGTTTGATTCGTATTCTGCCAAAGTTTCATCTTTAACTTTATACGATTTGGTTTATGAATTCGGTTCTTGGTTTATGAATTCGATACTTATAATCCATAGAGTAGATTTTCTTATCACATTTGCAGTTATGCTTTTGCATTTCTTTAGTTTGTTTCATATACGAGGAAGATGCAAAGTTTGGTTTTCATATGCTGCCAAGCTTTTCTTTTTCCGTTTTTATTTTTGTGTTTGGGAGATAGGGTGGAGTTGGAGTTTCTTAGAAGTAGAATTTTATACGATTTTTGTATTAAAACTTTTTTATATGGTAAATAATTTATTTCGGATATACCAGTTTGAATATACTCAGCCACATCTCATCTCATTACCCTTCTACCAGAAAGTGCCAGCGAGTCTGAATATGAAAATGAAAGAGTGGATGCAGCTGACGAAGACACAGATGATGAAGAGAATAATTTCTTCGACACCCGGGATTTTCTTTCCTCCAGCTCCTTTAAAAGTAATGGGTCTGACTTTCGGACATCATCATTTTCCTCTGATGATGATCTTAATACTTTTGAATCTGAAGATGGTATTGATTCTGACATAAAATGTGCCGGAACAAACTTTCCTCGTGTTAAGCGTCGGAAGAAGTTGCCCGATCCTGTTGAAAAAGAGAAAGGAGTGAGTTTATGGTCTATGATCAAAGACAACATTGGGAAGGATCTCACAAAAGTTTGTCTCCCTGTGTACTTCAACGAGCCTATCTCTTCTCTGCAGAAATGTTTTGAAGATGTGGAATATTCATATCTTCTTGACCGAGCTAATGAATGGGGAAAGAAGGTAGTTTTCTTTTAATATTTTATTTTGCATTCTGTTGATATCTACTGCACTGCCTTCACAGTTAAATAAGACATGTTTCTATTTTACATCTCCCACAATTTCGATGCTTCTATTCTAATTTGTCACTCTTTAGCAATTGACTTGTTATTTCTTAAATTCATTTTAGGGTAACAGCCTTATGAGGATTCTAAATGTAGCTGCATTTGCAATATCTGGGTATGCTTCTACAGAAGGAAGGCATTGCAAACCATTTAATCCATTGTTAGGAGAGACATACGAAGCGGATTATCCAGATAAAGGCCTACGGTTTTTCTCCGAGAAGGTACTAGCTTTTTCTTTTTACGTGGATGTAGCAAACATTTTGTGGACTCTGGTGGATATGAATGTGGGCTTAGTTTAGTTAGTAAGCAGTAGTGATCCATGACCATGGCTGGAAATTAAAACTTGCCACTTGTGATGAACGGAGTGCTAAACTGAACTCTCTGAATATTCCCTTTGGATCAGGTGAGTCATCACCCCACAATTGTAGCATGTCATTGCAAGGGCACAGGCTGGACGTTTTATGCTGATAGTAATCTGAAAAGCAAATTCTGGGGTCGGTCGATCCAGCTCGATCCAGTTGGTATGCTAACTGTTGAGTTTGATGATGGAGAAGTTTTCCAATGGAGCAAGGTATCTCTCACAATTCGTTGGAGTTTTTAACATCATAGACAAACTTACACCTTCATTTGACAGGTAACAACATCTATATATAATCTCATATTGGGAAAAATATACTGCGACCACTACGGTACGATGAGGATACAAGGAAATCATAATTACTCTTGTAAACTAAAATTCAAAGAGCAGTCTATCATAGACAGAAATCCTCATCAGGTGCTCTCTCCTCTCCTCTCCTTCCTGCAATATCTTTATACCTATCTTAAGTAGATAAAATGGTTTTTGACTTTGTTGAGGAATATGAGTTGATGTTTCTTGTATCTTGTTCAATTTGAAAGAAAATCAACTTGGAAAATGTAGGTTCATGGAGTTGTCCAAGACAAGAGCGGAAAGACATTGGCAACGTTGTTTGGGAAATGGGATGAAAGCATGCATTATGTTATTGGCGATTGCTCCAAAGCAAAAGGTCATGAATCTGTATCAGAAGCTACATTACTATGGAAGCGCAGCAAACCTCCTCAGTTCCCTACGCGTTATAACTTGACACGCTTTGCCATGACAATGAATGAGCTTACTCCGGGATTAAAGGTGATGATCCCAGAGACGACAACTCAGTGTTGCAATCCCTGTTTGTATTAAACTGACACGAAATTTTCAGGAGAAGCTGCCCCCAACAGATTCAAGGCTGAGACCAGACCAGAGGTGCTTGGAAAATGGGGAGTATGAGATGGCAAATGCTGAGAAGCTGCGGTTAGAGCATCGGCAACGGCAGGTAACTAACTAGTTCGATCATGTTTAGTTAGCTTTGTTGTAACGGGATTGATGATGGAGAGCAGGCAAGGTCGATGCAAGAGAAAGGGTGGAAGCCACGATGGTTTAGGAAAGACAAAGGGTCGGAGACATACCGTTACATTGGTGGATATTGGGAAGCTAGGGAACACAGCAACTGGGAATCATGCCCAGATATATTTGGTAATCATACTACAACACAATGATTGACACACACGTTCTTCAATCTTGATGTTACTGTTAGGACAAAAACTTGGATGATGAGGAGGAGGATTATTGTCTGTGTGTCTGTAAGTGTGTCTCTTCTACGTACATCCCTTCAAAACTGGTGTATATTCATTCATAAGCAGATGAAGCAACGAAGTTGTTTCAGTCCTCACTCTCTTTTCTTTTTTTTATTATTTTTGGAATTTCGAATTTCTTTTTGTCTCTGGTGAAACCTTCACAAACATTATAATTTTGATAAGCTCTCGTCTTTGAAAAAGCACTACAATAGTGAATCTTGACATATGTTATACTTTTAAATAGAGAGTGAGTCTCTTTTGAGGCATGTGCCACTTAAATATAATTATTTTCGATCGAAACATGAATGTGTTTGTGATACATTACGAGATCATCTCGAGTAAGTTTTTGTCTTAAATATGTAGCAATAATTTTAGGACTCATGAGTAAGCTCATACCCTGCGAATAAAAAAATGTTGAAAACTAAGAGATGTGATGAATTTTTTTTATTTTATTTTTCATTTACTGTTATATGTCAGCTCGGGTTTAGTATTTATATTCTTATCATTATTGCATGGTTTGGTTTTTTGTTCTGGAAGAATCCTTGTTTGATCTTTATGAATAAGGAAAACATAATGTATTAAACCGTATTATGTTATTTTAATTTAATTTAACCTTACACGTATAAATATAATAATAAGCCATTGAATAGTGTTTTATGTTACTAGAAATGAAGCAAATCCTTGCTTGACAAACAGTATATGCGCAGCATATTTATGGGGATTCGAAATGACGCAAACGATCCTCATTTTCTGACACAAATCAAGTATCATTATCATTTTCATATTCTCTTGTTACGTTACGTTACGTTACGTTACGTCAAGTCATTTAAATTTCAGGCTTATTATTATACTCTAATATTCCATTATTATTAATTCTTTGTATAAATTCTAATTGGCGATTTATTTTGATTTATCTCCTATAACTATAATGCCGGCCTTTCATGATAAATGGACCGCTTCATCTTCTTATGGTTGATTGCAAATAATCCAAATTAACAATGATGAATTACCACCCTCTTCAATTGCATCTAGAATAGTGGATGATGATGCATCAGGAACTAGTTCCACAAGTAAAAATCAAATCGAATGTCGACTTTGAAGAAAGAGAGAGAGAGAGAGCCATCAATCAAGCCCTTTTTACAACAACTAAAATCTGTAGCAGCGATCTCTTATTTCTACCTGTATTTCTGAATTCTTTTCAGAACGGCTGATTGTATGGCTACTTTGGATTTTGAATTTCAAAGCTATTTCTTTTATTTTTTTTAAAAAAAACTCTCTATCTCTCTCTTAAACATTAGGTTATTTATATATTCTAGCGGGATCATGAATGAAGGGAAGTTTCATATCAAAGTAATTTAGATTTTAGAATGAATGCAGAATCGAAACACAAGATTTTTTGACAGCTAGTTTTCATCTTCCAAATTTATCAACTATTAACTAATCAAATATAATATATGTGAATGAAATAAAACAATCATTTAGAAAGTAGCTACTTATATAGCCGAAACTATCACTATCCAACCACACATGACGTGACATGACATGACAAGACCTCAAATTAAAAATAAAAATGAACATGGTGATAGCAACCAATGATATATTATATATGGAAGCAAATATACTTACTTTTATATACATATATATTACGAGACAACAACAAGATATATATATATATATATATATATATGGTCATTTCATGCATGCATTGAGTTGTGGGTCATTTCATCACGTTCTCCATCTCCATTCATATACAGCACAGCTACTTCAACTCGCACACTACTGTCTCTCTCTCTCCATTCATATATATATATATATATATATATATATATTTATTGTATAATAGCTAATCCACATTCGTAACGTAGCAAACAAAGGTCGATCCTATAAGTTATTTACGAACTAAAGTTGGAGGACATATGATTATGAGATTAAAATAGTTTATAAAAAGAGGGGATTGGTGGCAATGGAATTTATGAAGTGAGCGCTCTCATCCATCACCACCACCACCTTAATTGTGGACGTAAGATTAAGAGCACAAATATCAGAGATCTTTGTGCCATATGTCTCCCGTCAAGTCAAATCAATTTATTTTCAAAAAATTTGGTCGACCATAGCAACAAGAGACCACAAAATCTTCTGAGAGTCCCACTTCCATTATTATTTAATTCTTTAACCATGCACCAATTAAGTAAGGACATTTATCAATATTCTATTGGTCATTTAATTTTGTATTAATATTTTATTAAAATTGCTATATCTTTTAAATTAAAAAATATTAAAAAATCAAATATTTACCAAAAATTATAATTTTTTATTCTCTACAAATAGAGACTAATATTGATATATATATTTTTTTATTTTTAAATTATATATATACTATATTCTCTAGTAAAATTGTGATATTTATACATGATATTTTAAAGAAAATATATATAAGAAATATATTATTATCTAATTATATTATTTTGTAGCAATGGGTATCTAGTGCAATTAATATTATTTTCTTTAAGGAAATATATTATTCTCCAAGGAAATTTATTGTTGTCATATTTTATACAATGTAATTTTATTTCAAGTACTTGAGTTGTTTTATGCAATGTAATTTTATTTTTTAGTAGTTATGTTTTCTATGTAATCTATGTCTATTTTATTTTAATAATCGCTTTATTAGTTATATATATATTTTAAATTACTTATTTTATTTTTATTGAAAAAATTAAATAAATTTCAATTTTATATATATATATATATATATATATATATATATATTATGGTTGGGTGGTCATTGATAAACTTGACAAAATATTGTGGTTGGGTTTGAGTGATGTGGAGGTGAGAGAAATTAATAAAATATTAGAAAGGTTGAGTGGTTGGGTGATTGAGCTGGTTGCTGATAAACATAGTCTGATGGCTCATACCATACCAGTTTGCACAAACCAAAATAATCATGTATGTTGCCAATATTGTGACATGGGGAATGCCAATCAAGCTCAACATTAATTCATTCATGATATGAATCGATTCATTTCCTACTTATTATTTGAATCAATTAAACCATTTTTCACTATTAAAAGTGTCTTAATTTAACCACTCAACTAAAAGAATGATTATTTAACTTGATTAAGAAGAAATGATATATATTTATTTTTATGATTTTATCTTAGTTTTTTAATTAATTATTATTTTTATATTACTTTAGTTATATTTTTTATATTTTTATTTTGTTTAAATAATATAATAAAAATATTTAAATAATAAATTCATCATTAATAAATAAATAAGGAAAACTGAGTATTCTATCCAAAAGTTTTCACTTTCTCGGAATTCTATCCCGATAAATTTTCTTCAGGTAATTATATCCTATATTTTTATTCTTTCCCCGAATTCTATCCCAATAAATTTTTATCCGGTATTTCTATCCTATATTTTTATTCTATATCAGCTAATTTTATCCCGAATAGGTAATGAAGTTCAAATATTGTTGACTCGATCGCTTTCTTTGATGTGATTGTCAACTTGTCATCCACGTAGATATTAATTTATATATTTTAGATTTTTCCAATTTTAAAAAAAATCAATGTGGTTGTCGATGTTATTTATTTTATTTCATCTACGTGCAATATTTTAATTGAAAAATTGAAAAAAAATAAATAAATATCTATGTGGATGACACGTCGACAACTACATTGAATTTTTCCATAAAAAAAATTATTTGTTTTTTTTTTAAAAAAATTCCAATTAAAATATTGCACGCAGATAAAATAAAATAAATAACGTCGACAACCACATTGAGTTTTTACAAATTGGAAAATTTTAAAATATATAAATAAATATCAACATGGATGACTCGTCGACAATCATATTGTTGGGAAATCTGTCTAAGGTTTCCTTTCCCAGTAGCTTACGTGTTTAGATTATAGTTTTGGTGGATCAAATCCTAAGTCCTACCAGCGTCAGTTGTCTCTACATAGATCTGGTCTTAAATGTAAAGTCCTGTTTAGGTCTATTGAGTTGTAAGTCGCAGCTGATCAAGACTCATGCTGACACTGTTCACCAGCATGAGTAACACTTACCACTGGCTACTGTTCACCAGTTGGAAAAGTTCCATCAGTAGGCGGCTGACAAAGACTCGCGCTGACACTGTTCACCAGCGGTGAGAAGTGTTTATGACTGGCTACTGTTCACCAGTTGGGAAGGATTTCATCAGCAGGCGGCTGACAAATCTTACCAGCAGAATACGTGTTTGTGCTTACACTATTCACCAGCGGTGATTTCACCAGTCATGGGAGATTCCGAGAAGAACTAACATCCAGATTTGGTAGGCTTTGATGATGCCAGGGCAAGTCACCAGCAGAGACTGCCAGCACAAGATCACCAGTATGATCTACCAGTCAGATGTTACCAGCAGAATTCCAGATTCTCTCTCCCAGCGCCGTAGAGACAAGAAGAAGATACTCTGAGGAATCGACTGACAAAGGACGACTTTAAGGAAGGATAACTTAAAGTCTATCAGTCACAAGACGCCAGTCTCATTCCTCGGACTGACTTAAAGAGCCGTTCTGACATAAAGAGATCTATGTCAGATAAAGCGGTCAAAGGTATGGTTCCTTCCGGAAAAACATACCTGCCGCCGTCAGAAGGACATCCGAGGTCTGACATCTTTTCGGATGCGTCCAAACGGCTAGAAAGTTTGAATCGGTTCCTGCGGCTATAAATACGTCGCAACTACCAACATTCAAAGCTCTCTCTCTGGCACTCTCTCTCTCTCGCTAGAAGCTCGGTTGACACATTGAATATTCAGATATCTCTGCTCAACCACCGAAAGAACTGAAGTTATTTCGAGGCTTTTCAAAAAGCTTTCCGTGTGTTGATTTATT
>JAPKLW010000760.1:334947-364771 GCA_026898455.1 Plectranthus barbatus
ATCTTCTGCGCTAGTCATTGAAACATGTTTAGCTACGGTTTCTATTCATTCGTGGATAGTGGATACTGGAGCTACTGACCATGTTTGTTACTCCCTGCAGGGGTTTGAGCTGACTAGGAGGCTAGAAGATGGCGAGATTACCATCTCCATGGGGAATGCTGCTAGAGTTTCGGCAGCAGCTGTTGGAGATGTTACTTTGCGTTTTGAGAACAGTGTTTTGACATTGAGAGATGTTTTATATGTGCCAAGTTTTCGGCGCAATTTAATTTCAGTTTCCAAACTCTTTTCTGATGGATTTTCTGTTGTTTTTGATAGAAATTGTTCTATCATGAGAAATAACACTGTTATCTGTCGTGGGTTACTGAAAGATTCTCTTTATGTTATTACTTGCTCAAACGGACAAACAGTGAAAGAGGCATATAACCTCTCTAATCAAAATAAAAGAAAGTTTTCTTCAAGTGAGGATATAACATATCTTTGGCACTTGAGACTCGGTCATGTCAATCTTAAAAGAATCAAGAAACTCGTTGATTGTGGAATTATGGACCCAATCCAGGTAGTTCCACATAGAGTTTGTGAATCTTGCATTGAGGGGAAGATGACGACCAGGCCCTTCAAGGCAACGGAGTCTCGAGCAAGTGATGTGTTAGGCCTCATCCACTCTGATCTGTGTGGGCCTATGTCGACACAGGCCTGCACAGGGCACATATACTTTGTCACCTTCATAGATGACTACTCCAGATATGGTTATGTTTACTTACTTCAATATAAGTCTGAATGCCTTGAAAAATTCGAAGAATTCAAGGCTGAGGTAGAGAAGAAGTTGAACAAGTCCATAAAGGTACTACGATCTGATCGTGGTGGAGAATATCTCAGCAATGAGTTCTTGCAGTATCTGGCAGATCAAGGGATTACATCCCAGTGGACTGCACCTGGCACCCCTCAGCAAAACGGTGTAGCTGAAAGAAGAAACAGAACTCTTTTGGAAATGGTTAGATCGATGATGAGCTATCCCAGTTTACCAATTTCCTTTTGGGGATATGCACTAGAAACAGCATCGTACTTACTTAACTTAGTTCCTTCCAAATCAGTTCCCAAAACTCCAGTTGAGCTCTGGTATGGGCACAAGCCCAATTTGCTCAAACTAAGAGTGTGGGGTTGTCCAGCATACGTGCTGAACAAGGAAGCTGACAAGTTGGAAGGAAGATCTAAGTTAATGCTGTTTGTAGGATATCCTAGGCAAACAAAGGGTGGTTTCTTTTATGATCCAGAGGATAAGAAAGTCGTTGTGAGTACCAACGCAAAATTTCTGGAAGATGAATTCATAAGAAACCACAAGACCAAGAGCGAGATTGTACTTCAAGAATTTGAAGAGAACAATCCAAGTCCATCAGGAGAACCCCGTGGCATTCTGAGCATGCCTGTGTTAGGCATGGACTCAGGTGCACGACCGCCTGTGCGAGATGGTGAATCACAAGTGAATGCACCAAACACAGACACATTAAAGGGGCCTCGTCGCAGTGGGAGGTTGTCTAGACAACCAGAACGGTACATGTTCGTAGGAGAGTCGTCGGACTTGATACCTGAGGACGGACTGAATGATACCCACCCATGGACGTACGACGAAGCCATGAATGACAAGGATGCTGATCAATGGCGTAAGGCCATGGATTCTGAAATAGAATCCATCACAGCTATGGATGTATACCAGAAATCCTCGCTGCCAGAAGGCTTTCGAGCCATAGGCAGCAAGTGGGTATACAAGAGAAAGAGAGATTCAAATGGCAACATAACGGCATTTAAGGCCAGACTGGTGGCGAAAGGTTATAGTCAAAGAGAAGGCATTGACTATGATGAAACCTTCTCACCAGTTGCTATGTTGAAATCCATTCGAATACTTCTATCCATAGCAGCACATATGGATCTTGAGATCTGGCAAATGGATGTCAAAACTGCGTTCTTAAACGGGTACCTTGAAGAAGGTCGTGACATCTATATGGAACAGCCAGAAGGATATGTGCAGGCAGATCAGGAGCATCTTGTCTGGAAGCTAAAGAAGTCCTTGTATGGACTTAAACAAGCTTCAAGGTCATGGAACAAGCGTTTCGATGATGTGATCAAATCCTATGGATTTGCACAATGCGAGAACGAAAGTTGCGTGTACCGATTATGTGTCAGTGGAAGCGTGGTTTTTCTTGCACTTTATGTAGATGACATTCTCCTATTTGGAGACAATGTGGAGGTGTTATCAGGCATAAAAGGTTGGTTATCCGAGCAGTTTCAGATGAAAGATCTGGGCAATGCTGGCTACATCCTAGGGATCAAAGTTCTGCGAAATCGCAAGAAAAGGATGTTGAGCTTGTCTCAGAGTACTTACATTGATACTGTGTTGGCTCGTTTCAGCATGGAGAATTCCAAGAAAGGTCTTCTGCCTTATCGTCCTGGAATTCGGCTCTCTAAGTCACAGTGTCCTGTGACGGATAAAGAGATAGATGAGATGTCCAAAGTACCATATGCTTCGGCAGTGGGAAGTCTCATGTACGCCATGCTGTGCACGAGGCCTGATATCTGCTATGCTGTGGGCATGGCAACAAGATATCAGTCCAACCCTGGACAGGCGCATTGGTTTGCGGTAAAACACATTCTCAAGTATCTGAGGAGAACACGCGATTTGTGTTTGACTTATCAGAGTGAGAGCTTGTGTCCTGTAGGGTACACGGACTCGGATTTCCAGGCGGATCAAGATGAGAAGCGATCAACCTCTGGTTATGTGTTTACCTTGGGAGGAGGTGCTGTGTCTTGGAGGAGTGCGAAGCAGAAGTGCATCGCAGACTCCACCATGGAAGCTGAATATGTAGCAGCTTCGGAAGCATCAAAGGAAGCCGTATGGTTACGGAACTTCCTACTTGAGCTGGATGTTATTCCAAGTTTGCCAAGAACTATCACAGTTTACTGTGATAATGCTGGTGCAGTGGCAAACTCAAAGGAACCCAGAACTCACAAGGCATCAAAACACATTGAGAGAAAATACCACATCATACGAGAGATCGTGGCAAGAGGTGATGTGCTCATTCAGAAGATTGATACGAAAGAGAATCTAGCTGATCCCTTTACAAAAGGATTGCCTCAGAAGATCTATGAGGAACACGTTCGTGCTCTTGGGCTGAAGATCTGAGGATAGGCTTTATCTGTTCCTTTTGTAATAGCTAGATTGTTTAGACACACTTGATACTCTGTAAGAGCAATGGTATTATGCTTTGAGTATAAGTGGGAGATTGTTGGGATATGTATACTGAAAAGCATAATTGATCAAGCGTTTGTATACTGGCTTTCATTATGTTGATACATTAAACAAATCTCGCTATCTGATAATGTGAACATACAACGAACTATAATATCCTATTATCTCGCCGATAGGGATGGCCATGTGGTGTTACCACAGCAGGATCATATGGCTCGCTTGACCTAGCGAGATATAAAGAGTATCACAGCTGAGATGGTTCCTGGATAGGCTGTCAGTTTAAGCTGCGGCACATCGGTTCATAAGTGGGCTTATCCTGGCCACTTGATGTGTCGGTACATTTTTATGTATTGATGGGATCAACAGTGGGATGCGCCGTTCTCATTGACATATGAACGAGCCAGATCCCTAACATACTTTCTGTGATCTTAAATCGTACTGAAGGATAAGGGGCACACACAGGTTGACCGCACTTTGATTTACCATGGTGGCGGGTCTTACATGTACCCTTATACCCGTATTTTGGGTGTTGGCAATCTGTGTGGGGTCTGCTTAGTCTGGATGTATGGTAACATATCCGTTTCAGGATGGTGACATTCCCTGATGAGCTCACAAGGTTCTTTATGCTAAGTCCTGCAGGCTGAATGATTTATTCAAGCATAAGAGATAAAGGTTGAGTGGTATTATTCAGGAAATAAGATATTAATTAATTGTGGTTGATTGTCATATAAACCAAATTAATTAATGAATGTCTGAAACCTTAAATATGTGGATCAAGTTAGTTTGGTGCAACCCGTTCCTAATAACGTGGTAATAAAGGGGCGAGTCAGTATTGTTACCGTGGTGAAGGTTAAAACAATACTTTATTAATTAATTAATGTTCTGGGTTGGACATGAGAGAATTAATTAATAAAAGAGGGCCCACTTTATTATTTGCATCTGATCCCTGGTCTGGCCCACACACTGCTCAAGCCCATTAGGGTTAGGGTTTCATTAAACCCTAACACTATAAATAGCCAAACCCTAGATCAGAAAAAGAGAGAAACATATTTTCAGTATACAGAAAGGGGCGACGGCTAGGGCTATTCAGGAAGGAGGGATTTTCTCTGATCAAATCCTCCGGCTGAATCAACTTGGTAGAATAATCCTCACCAGATTTCCAAGGAGCAAGGGACACAGATCAGAAGATCAGATCTGTAGGAACAAGAGAGAGGCCATCGATTTCTTCAAGAAGAAGAAGCCATCGTTTTGTTCATATTCCGCTTCAGATCTGAACGTTTTTCACCGTTATCATACTCCGATCTGTCCTGTAGATCAAACGGTGGAAAAAGGTATAAACTCTAATCCATCTTGTACAATTAATTTTGTAGGAGCATGCATAGGCTTTGCATGGTTTATTTAATTGCATTTATTTTGATATCCTAAGAACGATCCTGCGAATTGAATAACAACTCATGTTGTTGATCGTAGACTCAAACCCTACACACCAAAGTGTACAAGCTGAGAAAGGCCCTGTATGGATTGAAACAGGCGCCCAGGGCTTGGTACGAAACACTGTCACAATTCCTTATCAGCAATGGATTTCGGAAAGGGAAGATTGATAGGACTCTCTTCCTTCTCAAGGATGGAGGTGACATGCTAATGGTGCAGATCTATGTTGATGACATCATATTCGGATCAAGGAATATATCTCTCTGCGAGAAGTTTTCTCAACTGATGCAGACGTCATTTCAAATGAGTATGATGGGCAAATTAACATACTTCCTAGGACTCCAGGTCCAGCAGTCAACTGATGGGATTTTCATCAGTCAACGGAAGTATACCAAGGACTTAATCCAGAAATATTGCCCAGAGAAAACTAAGTCCCTAAGGATACCAATGAGCACCAGCTGTCAGATATTTCTCGATGAACAAGGTGAATCAGTTGATCCTACCATTTACCGAGGAATTATTGGATCACTTCTCTATCTGACAGCCAACAGACCCGACATTTCATATTCAGTTGGAGTGTGTGCCAGATATCAAGCCAATCCAAAGAAGTCACACATGGAAGCTGCTAGGAGAATAGTGAAATACCTCAAAGGAACTGAATCACTTGGCTTATGGTACCCCAGGAATGATGAGCTTACACTCATTGGGTATTCAGATTCAGATTTTGCTGGATGTCGTATAGATAGAAAAAGCACCAGTGGTACGTGTCAGTTTCTAGGACACAAGCTAATCAGCTGGTTTAGCAAGAAGCAACACTCAGTTGCTACATCTACTACTGAGGCTGAATATGTTGCCGCTGCCAGTTGCTGTGCTCAAATTCTATGGATCAAGCAACAACTGGAAGACTATGAGGTGGACACTGGTTGTGTACCCATCTATTGCGACAACAGCAGCGCTATGTGCATAACGAAGAATCCGGTTCATCACTCTAGGACCAAGCACATAGATATCCGACATCACTTCATACGTGATCATGTCGAGAAGAAGGATATCAGCGTAGAGTACATCAGAACAGAAGATCAACTTGCTGATATCTTCACCAAGCCGTTGCCAGAAGCAAGATTCAAGGAGTTGTGCATCAAACTCGGTCTTATGGATATTGATGCGAGCCCTAATGTTGAGGAAGAATGAGTCCCAGCTCTCATTCTGTTCTTGATTTTCTGAAGGATGCTGATTAAGACTAAGTCCAAGCTCTTAGTCTTCACGTTGTCTTTAGTGGTAGCCCAAAACCACAGATAGTATCTACTGGCAGAACTAATTCCATAAACAATGAAGGAAATGAGTCCCAACTCTCATTTCGAATTTGCCAGCAGTAATGCACCATCAGTTGAAGCAAAATTGGGTCCCAGCTCCCAATTCCAAGCGATGGTGAGAAGATGGATTCCTAAAGGAGAAGATTATGCGGAATAAAATTGAGTCCAAGCTCTCAATTTTCAATCTTTCAAGTTGTCAGCAGACAACTGGCGAATTTCCTACGACTGATGAAATTGAGTCCCAGCTATCAAAGTACTCGAGTGCCAGTCGTAAGTACCAGTTGTCAACTGGTAAGGAGGCCATGCTGATAGGGGGAAGTGTTCAACTAGCATATCCTGCTGATGACCAGTTATATTACTAATGACAAGTTGAGTCCCAGCTCTCAACTGATGATCTCTTGAAGTCCAAGAGTCGTTCCAGCTGTCGCAGAAATGGCGGGAATGTTCAAATCCTCTTGCGTGTGCGTATCTCAGAATTTAATGCGGCATTTAATGCCACATTTAATGCGCACAGTGACTGCGCGGTCAAAAGCACATTTGCGACCAATCAGAGAACGCCATGTCAGCTACACGGCGTAGCCCACGTCAGCACGACCGCCCACGTCGCCACAGGGAATCGTGCCAGCTGATGACCGTCGATCCTCATTTTTGACGAATTCATCTCGTCCATTCATCCCTGCATGGCACCAGTATAAATAGCGTTCATTCATGATCGGAAAAACTCTTATCACTCCCTCAAATTTTTCGAACATATTTTCCGTTCATCTTCCTTAAAATTTCCAAACACTCATTTCCTGAAAATATGGCATCTTCATCCCACCCCGCTGCTGATAGATCTTCTTCATCCACTGAGTCCTTAGACTTACCGTTAGCCGAAGCCCACATGCCTACTTTTACAGGCATCGTGAAGGAAGAAGATATTGATTATACCTATCCTTTCAGCAAGCTTGTTTCGCTGAATAAAGCAGCTACCCGCCATCGTCTCTCTCACGCACAGATTCGCACCGCTCAAGTCCAGAAGGAGAAAATCTTGAATGATAAACTGGCCGAGAAACATTTCGGCGAGGAGCTGATGGAGATGATCGACCACGAACAGCTCCGACCGTACTTAACGGCAACCCCCAGGACCTTCCACCCACATCTCATCGCCGAGTTCTATGCTCGCGCGGTGACTGCTGACGACAGGAAGTCCTTCACCACATCGGTGTTCGGACACCTTATCACTGTCGACGCCGAGTACCTCGCCAACATATTCGGGCTGAGGAGTACTGGTGAGGAGGTGGCCACGTACTTCAAGGACGATACGGTGGAGTTCCGGAGGAGGTGGACTGAGTGGAAGAAGCCAGAAGTGACTGTCTTCAAAACTGGCATGAAGAAGTCCGAGAAGCAAGATTTCTGGCAGATGGTGTGTGACATTGTAGTACGCATGCTACAATGTGAAGTCGGCTCCTATGCCGAACTGAGCCTGAAGAAATTCTCCGTGATGTGCGCGTTGGAGGACGGGATATATGGCAACTGGGCCGAGTTCATCTTCGGCCGGTTGCTGGAGAATGTAGAGAAAAACAGTACGGTGAAGGCTGAAGGCAAGTTTCTCCACGCAGTGTCTTTTGGCCTGCGCATCAGCCACATTCTGGAAGTGGAGATGGGGGATGGAGTTGACCAGGGGGAACGACTGGTCGGGTCAGACTTCATCCCAGCCACAAAGGTGAAATTACCCAACCCCGACTACAAGAAGCCACGCCGGCTGAAAGGGAAGACGGCTGTGGACCCAGCCGAGTCTGTTTCTGAAGAAGATGCAGAACAGACAGGGGAGGAAGTGCCAGCGGTGGCTCTCCCACTGCCAGCTGAGGCCAAGGAAGAGCTGAAAAGGAAGCTAGAGGTTAAATCTTTATTCACCTCTATGGAAGAAGCAGTGGAGAAGGCAACCGGCATACATCCTCGGGCATCAGCACAAGTGCCAGCCCCCAGGCCCCCTCCAAGTAAGAAGTCCAAGACCCACCAGCGCCAGCAGCCCCAGCCAGCTGCTGCCTATGACCCTGAGTCAGGGAAGGTCTCAATTCCAGTCAAGAAGTCCATCTTGGGACTGACTGAGGAGGAGACCATAGAAAGGATGACCCGAAAGAGGAAGAGGGTCCAGACGAGGGCTCAGAAGCTGGTGGAGCAAGCCAAGAAGGAGCAACAAGCTTCTATTGTAAGGAAGAAGCAGGCCCAGGCAAGGCTGAAGGCCTTGGCCGACCAGCGGAAAAGAGAGGCTGAGCTGGCAGCCCGCGATGAAGCCTATGCAAAGGTGCAAGCTGAGCATGAGGCCAGACGTCAGGCGCAACTGGCGGAGCAGGTGCACCAGGTGGCCAAAGGCAAATGGGAAGTTGCCCCAACTACAAGTGCAAGGCCACCAGCACCAGCTCCAGGCCAGATCTTATCAGAAGAATCATTTACACGCCTGATGGTCATGGGTGCTGATGAAGACGTACTATCCCTTGTGGATAAGTACCAGGATGAGGAGGAGACTGCTAAAGTCCCACTGGCCGCGCACGGGGGTGCCAGTGGAGGAGTTGAGGAGCGGGCGACCACCCCAGAAAAACTGGCAAGTTTTTCGGACATGAGCTCAGATTCTGAGGATGCAGAGGAGCCAAAGGCTGAGGAGCCAGCTGCTCCAGCTGAGGAGGTGACACATCACTCCATGGTGCAGAGGATGGAGCCCAGGGATCTATTCCCTAATTTTGAAGATGAGGCTCGTCGTCCTGCCAGTCGCCCAAAATCGTCAGAAGCATCATCTTCTGGGCGACCAGCAGCATCCTCGCCAGCGCCAGCACGTCATGTGCGCGCAGAAAGGAGGACATACTTGCTCTGTATCCACGAGCATCAGTTGATTGATGAAGACACCTTCCAATCACGAGTGACAGGAGTACATCGGTGGGAGCACCGCGGGGCAATGGCGTTTCAAAATTCACGAGTGCCTGAGCCATCAGCATTCAATATCATCCCCATCAGCGGACTCCCCCACCAGTCGGTATACGCTTCGAGGATCTATGACTGGTGTCTGCCCCTGCAGCCGATGGAGTACTTCAATTCCACTCTCTACGAGTATGCTGAAAACATCACGGCGGAGGTGGAGAATGCCGTCAATGACGAGATGATAACCAGCTACCGAGGATTGTGGAGGGTGAATCCAGAACTATGTCTGGAGTTCCGGAGGTGGAGGATCTTCGACCTATGCCAGCACCGACTGACAGTAGAAAAGCGCGCGGTTCTGTATGTCAGGCTAGGGCTTGGTTACTGGAGATCAGAGGAGGCATGGGCGAATGCATTCATGGATTCTGATCCTGAAAGCCACCAGCAGCTGTCTACCAGGCGAATCAAGCGCCGTTTGAGGAAAATTGCAGAGTTCAGACAGCTGACTGGGACTTCCGGCCTCCCTAGGCCAAAAATGGTTAAGTTACCATTTCTCCAGTTCCAGCCCACCAGAAGTGGATACCAGCTGATCTACGCGCTCCGCCGCTTGAAGGTCCTCACCGCCCTCCCCCGGATCCCTCCATATTTTGCTGTATTTTTTGACATGGCTGCCAGCGCTCTGCTGGTAGACCACATTGTGGAGGAGGATCCCTCCAGAGGTTGGTGGCTGACCACTGCCGTCCCATCTGTTCCTATGGTTTTGGGCGATCTTGTCCCTTATCATGAGGACTGGCAGCTGGAGGTTTTCACAGCCCCACCTATTTTTGATCAAGTCCCGCCAGCACCAGCAGACGTGCTTGCGGAGGAGCCAGCAACAGCCAAGGTGCCAGCGGAGGAGCTAGCCCCAATGGAGATATCAGCTGAATCTGAACCAGCAATGGCTCCTTCCGCACCTGATGTGCCTTCCTCTTCCATGGAAGTATCAGCGCAGCCCATCTCCGAGATTCATCCTCCTGCGCAACTTCTTGCTTACATAGATGCCAGGATGGATCAACGCTTCGCCACTTTCCAAGCCGAGGTAGCGCAGCAAATGGAGTCCGTCACTACCGGTGTTGCCACCTTTTTGGCGCGGATCCAAGAGGGGGAAAGGGCGCGAGCACTGGCTGAAGAGGAGAGGGCCAGAATCATTGAGGAGGAGAGACGTCTCGCTGCTGAAGAAAGGCGAAAGAGAGATCAAGAAATGGCCGAGCTTACTGCGATCCTGAGGTCTATCACAAGTGCTCGAACTCAGTCACCAGGATCATCTTCCAAGCCATAGTCTTGTCTCTTTATACTTTTGTAAGTAAATCTGTTAGACTAGTCAGTTATCATTCATTGTACATATAATTGCTATATCTCTAATGAAATGTTAACTGACAAGTTGATGACAATCTCTTATTGTCCAACAAGTGTCTAAGTATTTACTTACCAGCTGAATTTACACATCCAGTGTAATCAGCACCAGCACTCATCTTGCATGTTAAACTTATTTACATGCTTACTTGCTCTGATTTTAATTTACATATTTAAACGAGCAATATCTTTCCTTGGTTGAGGGGGAAGATTTCTTTTAGTTAGAGCTGATGTTGAGGAAGTAATTTCATGGGTTTAGATCTGATAGGTTTAACTTGTAAAACCCTGAAATCCTTTGTAACTTTCCTCATCAGCTGAGTGCTCGCTGGTTAGGCTTTGATCGCACCAAAAAGGGGGAAATTGTTGGGAAATCTGTCTAAGGTTTCCTTTCCCAGTAGCTTACGTGTTTAGATTATAGTTTTGGTGGATCAAATCCTAAGTCCTACCAGCGTCAGTTGTCTCTACATAGATCTGGTCTTAAATGTAAAGTCCTGTTTAGGTCTATTGAGTTGTAAGTCGCAGCTGATCAAGACTCATGCTGACACTGTTCACCAGCATGAGTAACACTTACCACTGGCTACTGTTCACCAGTTGGAAAAGTTCCATCAGTAGGCGGCTGACAAAGACTCGCGCTGACACTGTTCACCAGCGGTGAGAAGTGTTTATGACTGGCTACTGTTCACCAGTTGGGAAGGATTTCATCAGCAGGCGGCTGACAAATCTTACCAGCAGAATACGTGTTTGTGCTTACACTATTCACCAGCGGTGATTTCACCAGTCATGGGAGATTCCGAGAAGAACTAACATCCAGATTTGGTAGGCTTTGATGATGCCAGGGCAAGTCACCAGCAGAGACTGCCAGCACAAGATCACCAGTATGATCTACCAGTCAGATGTTACCAGCAGAATTCCAGATTCTCTCTCCCAGCGCCGTAGAGACAAGAAGAAGATACTCTGAGGAATCGACTGACAAAGGACGACTTTAAGGAAGGATAACTTAAAGTCTATCAGTCACAAGACGCCAGTCTCATTCCTCGGACTGACTTAAAGAGCCGTTCTGACATAAAGAGATCTATGTCAGATAAAGCGGTCAAAGGTATGGTTCCTTCCGGAAAAACATACCTGCCGCCGTCAGAAGGACATCCGAGGTCTGACATCTTTCCGGATGCGTCCAAACGGCTAGAAAGTTTGAATCGGTTCCTGCGGCTATAAATACGTCGCAACTACCAACATTCAAAGCTCTCTCTCTGGCACTCTCTCTCTCTCGCTAGAAGCTCGGTTGACACATTGAATATTCAGATATCTCTGCTCAACCACCGAAAGAACTGAAGTTATTTCGAGGCTTTTCAAAAAGCTTTCCGTGTGTTGATTTATTCAAACACGAGACTTCAAGCTTTACGCTTGTAAGTTTAGAGATCTCATTTGGTGTTCTTTCTCTTCGAGGAAGTTCACAGCAGCTCCTGTGCATTCTAGCACTTGAGTTATTACGGGCGAACTTTGCCGCAAAAGGAGTTACGTTCTTGGGAGAACTAAACACCCAAATCGCTGTGGAGGTTGAAGTGACGTGCTCGCACTCCATCAGCAGAAGAGAGCTGAAGAGGAAACCAGGACCGGGAGCGGTTGATCTAGTGAACTGGTGGACAAGGCATTCACCAGCTAGAGATAGATCGTAGGCAACCTGTAACCGATTGCTCATAGTGAAATTTCCAGTGCTTCGACTGGAGAGTGGACGTAGATCGATTGATCGAACCACTATAAATCCTTTTGTCATTTATCAGTTTTCTGCATTACATTCTGATTTAAAACCCAGCACTCAAGTGCTGGTGTATGTTCTGAAACTGATATAACTGTGCAAACTTGGCTAAAATATTCTAAGTATAGATTCACCAGCTGACCAGTTGTCAGCTGCATACTTAGTAACCAGCACCAGCTGACCAGGTGCCAGTCGTCAGCTGTAAGTAAGTAGCGTGCAAAGAAATCAATTAACTTTATATTATTTCCGCTGCGTATCGTTTAAACTCTGAAAAACCGGGACCAACACATATAAAATAAAACGATAAAGTCAACAATTTTTTAACCCCATTAACTACTCAAGATAAAATTAACTGATAGAATAAACATATAGGATATAATTACCAGATAAAAATTTATTGGAATAGAATTCGGGGAAAGAATCAAAATATAGGATAAAATTAACTGATGAAAATTTTTTGGAATAGAATTCCCAAAGTGAAAACTTTGGAATAGAATACCCAATTTTCCTTAAATAAATATGATATACAAGTAAATCTAATTTAAATAACTAAAATAAATAATAATTGCCGATAGTTTATAGTAAAAAGATTTAATTATTACATCTATTAGATTTATATTTAATTGTTAAATCTAATTTATACACCCGTGAATTTTATTTTAATTGAAGCTTAAATAAATCAAAACAATTTCAGCATAAAAATATGAGTTAAAACAAATTTAACTGACAACGTTGAGAAATTCAATAATAATAATAAGTATATTCTAAGTTGAGTTTTTTTAAAAAAAAATCATTTAAGCTTTAAAATTTTTTAATGTAGAATTATATATTTCATTCTTGGAAATTCTAATATATATAGAGAGTTATGATCAAGTGCTAAAATTAAAGTTTGTGCTAAATAGGAATGAATCTTAGCCATTAGATTGATATCATCAATGGTTGGGATTAAAGCATCAAATATTAAAAAAAACTAAGCATAATTTTTGTTCGTGCTTAATTGCTTTATAAATCATGCTTAATTGAATTAAGCATGATTTATATAACAAAAAAGTATACAATCTGGAAAAATATTCTAATCTCAACCATTAATTTTTTTAGATGAATGGTGTAGATTCATTCCTATTTAGTACAGACTAACTTTTAGTATGAGATGAACTCCCTATATATATATATATATATATATAGAGAGAGAGAGAGAGAGAGAGAATGGATCAAATGCTAAAATATTAGAACATACTAAATAAGGATAAATCCTAGACTATTGATTTTGATGGATAAATGGTTAAGATTGAAGTTTTTAGATTGACAGTTATTTATTTTTATGTGGGTGGTTATGCAATTTAATGATGCGTAACATAATAACTAAACAAGTATAATGTTTAGCATCCCCTCGCTCGGGGTGTAGTGGTAAAAACACCTTGTCTGGACCAAGAGGTCACAGGTCCGAGCTTCCCTGGGACATTTGGGTGTGTGAGTTTAATAGATGTATTCCTATTCAAAAAAAAGTATAATGTTTAGTATTTTAGCACAATCAATATTTCAGCACATGCTCCGCTCTCTATATATACATATATAATATAAAAGAAATATATTGCTGATTGATTGGATGGCCTCATATCCAACATCAAAATTTTAATATTGTGAGAATTAAAGTCAAGTCTATTTTTTAATATAGAAAAGTAAATAATCTTTGACATAAAATTACTTTTGAAAAATGGATAAATTAACTATTGTTTATAAATGTGTATGAATGACGTATTTATGTTTTAGTCTGATTCAATAAGGTAATTCAATACATTTGTATTAGCATATAGTTTTAGCTAAAAAAATAGTAAGCACATATTTTAGCTCATACTAATTTACCCCGAACTTCTAACATAAAGTATACTGTGTTATAACATTCCATCGGTCGAATTTATAATGTCTCAAACGGTTAGAATTCTATTTTATCAAAGCTCACGCCTATAAATGAGACCGAGACACTCAAGAAGAAGATTATGAACACGAGAAACAAACGAATATAATACGAACACAAGCAACTATCGCTCTCCATAACCTCCATTTTAGAGTTATTTAAGCTTTCAAGCTTAAGGCTTTTCTAAGCTCTCGTAAAGTTTTGTGTTTTATACATGGCTCTAAGCATTTTGCTAGAGCTATTTTTGGAGCTCTTATTATCGAAGTAAGAATACACGTTGAGTTTCTCACTCCTTGAGAAACTCTGGCTTTACAACATGATGGAGATCCAATGGGCTGAAATCAAAGTTTGATTAAAGATCAAATTTAGTCAAGATGAATTAATTTAATTATAACATTTGGGCTTAGTTTTAATTAATTTCAAATTTATAGTTTATTTTTAATTAATTTTAAATTTTATTTTATTCTAGAAGTTTAGTTTCCTTTTGAGATTAGGATTTGATTTCCTAATCAGAATAAGATTTGATTTCCTTATTAGGATTTAAGTATGCCTATATATAAGCCTTGTTACGGAATAATTTATTCAGTTTTCAGTTTAATAATAATTTTGTGAGTTATTTCGCTAATTATCAAAACTCATGAATTTATGGTAATTACCTTATCATATATTTCCTTATCCATATTTTTTCTTTCTTGATTACCAAGTAATTTGGTAATTACTTTATTCAAATAATTCCTTATCTATATTTTCCTTATTGATTACCAAGTAATTTGGTAATTACTTATTCAAATATTTCCTTATTTAAAGTCATTCTTTAAAAAAACATGAGAGAGAAAAAAAAAAGTGAAACGAGAAAAAAAGAGAGAAAATTCTTTAGTCATAACTTTTGCTACAAGTGTTTGATTTTGACTTACGTGTACTTTTCGGAAACGTTTTGACGAGATCTAAAGGTATCACCACTTTGTCTTGACATTCCATGGGCATAATGGCTAAAATTGAATATGAGGAATTAGATAATAATGTTAGAATTCAGATGAGGAAAATGATGAAGGTTTTGAAAGCTGACTTAAGAAAGATGGTGCAGTCAGAGATGAAAATGTTGCATCGACGACTTGATGCATTGGGAGATGGTTATTTGGGCAGCAAAAAGATGAGGTATATACAAGCTAGGTGGAAGAATCAATCAGATAATTACTTTTCATTTGACAAGCTTTAGTCAATGGTGGAGTAGGCATTGATGGCAACCAAGTATGAGTCGTGCGTGCTTTAGTTCAAGAGATCAAGAAAGAACATATAGCAGTTCAGATACCATTGGAGGTTCCTGTGAAGCATTGGTGACAACCAAATCTGAGTTGATGCAGCCAATTCAAGAGACCAAAGAATAGATTGTGAGAGTTACCACACCCTTAGAGAGTCATATTGAAGACAATGAAGGATTTGAGGTTCTGGCTACACTCACTATCATTAACAGTCAAGTTATGGGTATACAAAATCAAAGTGTCAAGTGCAGAGGAAGATAGAGATAAAATTAATAAAGTTAAGCATCCCACATGTCATCCTAAGGGATTGTATCCGATCTTATCTTGAACCGCTTTCCGCTCCTACCGCGCTAGAGAAACTGGGAAGTACCAACCGGGCCTACCAGTTGGAAGAGTTCTCCAGGAGAGGTGAATCAATACAGTGGAACGTGTAACCCGCCTGCTGTTAGTTAGGACATGGTCGAGAGTGTAGGGATTTATCCGTGAACCGAATCACAAAATCCAAATAAGTCGGATCGATTTATGGTTTATTGTTCACAATACCAATACACAAAAACCTAGCATGCTCCTCTGAATTTAATGCGTGGATAAGAATAATTACCATTATTCCGTAGAGTCTGATCCAATCTTTTGCGTTTGAATATCCAACTTTAATTCAACCACGCGATTCGATTAAATCTGCGGAAACAGAAATTAGAAATATAATTTCTAGATTCAATCAAAAATAAAGAAAAAGAAGAAGAAAGATTTATGTTCTCCAGATCAGATCTTCAGGGTTGTATCCGAATGTTGTTCAGATCTGGTGCTGGTGAGGATTCCACAGATCTGTAGAGTGTAGACCGGAGTCGAATTTACTTCTCCTCACCTCTCACTGGCGCCGCCCCTGCTCTCTCTCTCCCTAGGATTTCAACTGATTTGAATGTTAAGAAGTGGCTTGGGTTTTAGAGAGAGAGAGCTGTCTATTTATAGACCTAGGGTTTTAACCCTAATGGGCTACTGGGCCTTTTTCAGCATATATAAATGGGTCAGACTTGGGACCTAATGCAAATAATAAAGTGGGCCTATAAATTAATTAATTCTCATGTCCACAACCCAGAACACAATTAATTAATTAATATTAATTCTTTTTCACCACATAATTAATACTGACCTACCCCTTTATTACCACGTTATGAGAACGGGTTGTATTTAACTGAGAATCCCCATATTTAAGGTTACCGGACATTCATTAATTAATCGGAGCTTCTGACAAGCTCTATCTACAATTAATTAATATCTTATTATTTCTGAGTAGTACCACTCAATCCTTATCACTCGTGCCTGAACTTAATCAGCCTGCAGGACTTTGGCACGATGAATGTCATTGAGCTCCTCAGGGAATGTCCCCATCCTATTACTCGGATATGGTTACCTAAACCCAGTCTCATGCAGTACTACACGAACTGCTGTTACCCAAGATGCGGATATACGAGCACGTTACTTAGGCTCTCCACCATGGCAAGTCAAAGCAACAGTCAATCCGTGCAAACCCCTGAACCTTCGTTAGGGTTTGGACTCAATGAAGAACGAGATCTTGTATTCGCTGATGTCAGACAGTCGAATACATCTCACTGCGGTCCATCATTACGCCACCCTTGCGTACCAGCATGTCAAGTAACCAAGACAGACTACTTATTCCGACAATGTCGCAGCCATCCGGACAGACGTATCCTCATACGCTGTTTCGGTTGTGATCAGGTTTATGTCTCACTAGGTCAAGTGATCATACTGTCTTCCGCGATCTACTACACGCCGTATGATTGTCCCTATCGGTGAGACAAGAGGATACGATTGTTACGTACATGTAAGTTTGTTTGACAGATAGGAGAAATAAATCGTTGTATACTCATTGTAATAAATGATTTCAGTATACATAACACATCAATCTCCCACTTATACTCAAAGCATAACTAAGCTATTACAGAGTATACAGTACGTCTATCTAGCCTGCTATCTCGTTAACCACTGTCAGTGGTCGGCATCCACCTCAGACCCAACTCACGAATATGTCTTTCGTAAACTTTTGCGGCAAGCTCTTTGTAAATGGATCAGCAAGGTTGTCCTTAGTGTCAATCTTCTTGATCAGCACATCGCCCCTCGATACGATCTTCTTGTATGATATGGTACTTTCTCTCTATGTGTTTGCTTGCCCTGTGAGACCACGGTTCCTTTGAGTTCGCCATTGCACCAGAGTTATCTCAATAAATTGTGATGCTCTTTGGAAAACTCGGAATCACGCCCAACTCCAAAAGGTAGTTTCTTAGCCATACACCCTCTTTTAAGGCTTCGGAGGTGGCGACATATTCCGCCTTCATGGTGGAGTCAGCAATGCATTTCTGCTTTGAGCTCCTCCAAGATACAGCTCCATCTCCCAAGGTAAACATATATCCCGAGGTCGGTTTCTTCTCATCCTGGTCCCCTTGGAAATCCGAGTCTGTATAACCCACAGGGCACAAATCCTCACTTTGATAAACTAGGCAGTAATTCCTAGTTCTCTTCAAATACTTGAGGATGTGCTTTACCGAAGTCCAATGCGCATGTCCAGGGTTAGACTGATATCTTGCTACCATGCCAACAGCATAACAGATATCTGGCCTGATACACAACATCGCATACATGAGGCTACCCACCGCTGAAGCGTATGGTACAAGGCTCATCTCATCTTTCTCCCGCTGTGTCTCAGGACACTGCCCACTAGAAAGACGAATGCCATGTCTGAAAGGTAGCAATCCTTTCTTGGAGAGTTGCATGCTGAACCGGGCTATCACAGTATCTACATAGGATGTCTGGGATAAGCTCAACATCCTTCTCTTACGATCTCGTAAAACCTTAATCCCAATGATGTAGTCAGCTTCTCCCAAATCCTTCATTTGGAACTGTTCGGATAACCAACACTTGATTTCTGACATCACTTCCTCGTTGTTTCCAAATAGGAGTATGTCATCAACGTATAGTGCAAGGAAAACCACGCTCCCACTGATACAAAGTCGGTAAACACAACTTTTATTTTCCAACTGTGCAAATCCGTAGGATTTAATCACTTCGTTGAAACGTGAGTTCCATGACCTCAAAGCTTGCTTAAGTCCATACAAGGACTTCTTAAGCTTCCAGACAAGATGTTCTTCGCCTTCGCACACGTAGCCCTCAAGTTGCCGCATAAAGATGTCTCTACCTTCTTCAAGGTAACCGTTTAGGAAAGCGGTTTTGACATCCATCTGCCAAATCTCGAAGTCCATATGCGCAACTATGACAAGGAGTATTCGGATGGATTTGAGCATGGCTACGGGTGAAAAGGTTTTGTCATAATCAATGCCCTCTTTCTGACTATAACCCTTTGCCACAAGCCTGACTTTAAAAGCCGTGATTTCTCCATCCGTCCCTTTCTTTCTCTTGTATACCCATTTGCACCCTATAGCCCTAAAGCCATCCGACAAATCAGTTTTCTGGTATACATCCATAGCAGTTATGAATTTAATTTCGGAATCCATGGCGACACGCCATTTATCAACATACTTGTCTTGCAGTGCCTCTTCGTAAGTCAGTGGGTCAGAGTCCTCATGTCCGTCTTCCGGGCTCAAGTCCGAAGACTCACCCACGAACATGTACCTTTCCGGCTGGAAAATAACTCTCCCACTACGACGAGGTATCAATGCCGTGTCAGCAGTAGATGCAGTAACTTGTGGTTCTGCACCCTGCACTAAAGAACGTGTTTGTGGTGCTGAACCTCTCACAAGTCCACCCACGTTTGCACATTCCTCTTCCCTTGGAATTGCATTCTCGTTTTCAATTTCTTGAAGAACGATATCACTCCTTGACTTGTGGTTCCTTACATACTCGTCCTCCAAGAATCTAGTGTTGGTGCTAACAAAGACTCTCTGACTCTCAGGATAGTAAAAGTAACCTCCTTTCGTTTGCCTGGGATACCCTTTAAACAACATTACATTTGACCTGCTTTCTAACTTATCAGGTTCCTTCGACAGTACGTGTGCTGGATAGCCCCATACTCTGAACTTGCACAAACTCGGTTTGCGACCAAGGAATAGCTCAGAAGGCGTCTTAGGAACTGATTTAGAAGGCACCACATTTAATACGTAAGCGGTTGTTTCCAATGCATAGCCCCAAAACGAAGTTGGTAAGTTTGCATAACTCATCATTATCTTACCATCTCTAGAAGAGTCCTATTTCTTCTTTCAGCTACACCATTTTGCTGGGGAGTACCCGGTGCAGTCCACTGGGATGTAATCCCGTTATCTGACAAATATTGCAAGAACTCGTTACCTAGTTATTCGCCACCGTGGTCAGATCGAAGTGACTTGATAGTTTTTCTGACCTTCTTTTCTACCTCAGCCTTGAACTCTTTGAATTTCTCAAAGCATTCAGACTTGTAGCAAAGTAGGTAAACGTATCCGTACCTTGAGTAATCATCAATGAAAGTGATGAAGTACTCGTACCCTCCACGAGCCTTTGTAGACATTTGTCAACATAAGTCAGAATGCATCAATTCCAACACTTCCTCTGCTCGAGACTGACTAGCCTTAAAAGGCCTAGTTGACATTTTTCCCTCGATGCAGGATTCACAGACTTGATAAGGTACAGCCCGGACTAAGTCCAATGTACCATCATCTGCAAGTCATTGAATCCGCTTTAAGCTGATGTGGCCCAGTCTCAAGTGCCAGAGATATGTAAGATCCTCATCAGAAGAAGTAAGTTTTCTCTTTCTAGGATTATCAATTTCGGATGAATTACATGCAATACTTGCGGAAGACTTATGATTGCAGTTAATAACATAGAGAGAATTATTCAGCATCCCACGACAGATAACACCATTATTACCAATGATAGAAACACTACTATAAAAAATAACGGAATATCCATCAATGTAAAGTTTGGAAACTGAAATAAGGTTCTGCCGAAAATTCGGCACGTACAAAACATCTCTCAAAGTTAAAACAGAATCATCAAAGTACAAGGTAAAATCTCCAATGGCAGCTGCACTCACTTGTGCTGCGTTCCCCATCGAGATGGTAACCTCGTCATTCTTCAACAACCTCCTCGGTGTGAACCCCTGCAAAATGTAACAAACATGATCAGTAGCTCCAGTATCCACTACCCACGAATGAGTAGAAACCGATGCTAAACATGTTTCCGTTACAAATGCAAATGACATACCTTGTCCTTTAGCATTCAGACAATCCACCTTTCTGCATCCAGCACACCTGTTCTTCTTTGGAGTGACCTTGACTCTCTTCACCTTCTTTGACTTGCTTTCACTGCCTGCCTTCCTGAGCTTGCTTTCAGCACCATCATCTCCAACCTTAGAGGTTGTCGAACTAGTACTAGAAACAGTCAGAACTGGTTTCCGTGCTCGCATGGAAGATTGCTCCACTACAAGGTCCTCAAGTAGCTCATGTAGAGCATACTCTCCCCTTGCAGCAGCAACTACCTTAAAGTCATAATAAGATTCCGGAAAAGAATTCAGGATGATATCAATCTCACCTTGCGCACTGATATTACCACCTCGCACAGTGAATTGTCTCTTGAGCTCAATCATAGACACCATGTGCGCTGTCACCGAACTATCTTCAACCATCTTCTTGCACACAAGATCGTGCACAAGTCTATAGTTAATAGTCCGCTCCACATTGTCATAAGCAGTCAAGAGATCTTTCTAGATCTCTCCAGCCCTATTGAAGTTCTCATACTTGTGCTTTAATTCTCTAGATATGCTAGCCGTGATAAACTAGTAGGCGAAATCATCAGCATCCTCCCATCTTTCATAAAACTCAAGCTCAAGTTCACAAACTCCATCAAAGCCAGGCAAAAGTGGATCCATGAAAAGAGCATGTGCTTGATTTTTCAGATAAAGAACATGTTTGATGCAAAAACTCCATTCAGGGAAGTTCGGACCAGTTAAAGGATTGAGAGCAAGAATATGATCAACAGTAGACATAGACATATCTGAAACAATAAAGAATATTAAATAAGAACATACATGTAGAACTTCGAAAACAAATGCATTGAAAATCTTTTCATAAATCAAATGCATATGTTTCCACTAATTGCCCAAGAGTTCCCACCGCAAGCTACACTCATAGACATTTACGATGTCACCCTCAACCAGAACTGCAGGTTTTAAGCCCCAATTCTTTAATTTCACTACCATGTCAGGAACCTTTCGACACTAGAAATTAATAAATAGTTAAAACCATAGACCAAGCCATCTCTCAAGGACAGGGAAGCAGCAACTGCATTATATCCTAAGATGCTTCTAAGCGATTAACCACAAATTTAACTCTGTCCAAAAGAGACAGTTTAGCATGACACGTAACCATACCGCACAGCCCTTAAAGCTTTTGTTATCTATAATTTAAATCAATCCTAGAATACTAATGAAAGAGATCTACGCAAGCTACACTCGTAGACGTTTACGTAAAACCCTCCCACTATTCACATGATTTAAATTGTTTGTCTATAAATCCCAACAATTGTACCCATGCACCTCCAAGAACTAGCAAGCTACAATCGTAGACGTTTACTAGAGCGAGAGATACACTTACAGCCTAGGACCGCTTTGTGGAGGTATATTGATTTTAATTAAAAAATCCGCTTAGTATTTTTCTTTCAAAAAGGTTTCTTATATGCGCACATATAATTTCTTTTTCATTATATTTTCCAAATTTTTGCATGTAATTAAACAAGCCCAAAAATTCCCAAAATATAATCCAACAAGAAATTAATCACATAAGCATGCTTGGAAAGCTGTATATAATAAAATCAGTAAATCATGCTTTTCCTATTATCTACACATGCTTAATTGCGCACATAATAAATCACATATCATACGAGGACAATTAAGGCAAACAAAAATTCCTCGTGGCCCCACAAAACAGGAAATAAAATCTTATCTATTACAATTTGAAATTTGAATTTATTTGGATAAATTCAAATCTTCGCCAAATCTTCCAGAGCCTCCAAATCTTCAACCACCAAATCTTTTGGGATTTAGAGTTTCGTGATTTGATGATTGGCTCCAAACCCTAATGCAAACCTAGTGTTTACACAGGATTGCACCAGCCACCAAATTGCAAACCACCGCGATAGGACAGCACCCGCCGATGACGACCACCGTCGTCGCCGCACCCAGCACCATCGCATGTGCGCTCCGCACTGCCGGCCTCCGTGCCGCTGGCCCGCGCCACCCGCCGCCTGCGACCGCGGCCCGCACTGCTGTTGCCATCGCCGCCACCCTCGTCCATCAGCTCCGTCTTTGTTCTTCGTCCTGACCCGTCCAATTACAGATTTGAATAAAAAATTACAGAATATAATCTATTACAATTTTCTATCAAATCTAATCGAATCACAGATTTTCTCGTGATTTTACAAAACAGATTCAACCCAACAGGGATAAACCACCGCGGGCTGAATCAAACGGGTTGCCACGATGAACAAAAACCATCCACGACAAAATAAAATTCATGCATGCATTAATGAATTTATTATGAACAACAGAGCCATAAATCAGAAACCTGGCTCTGATACCAATTGTAGGGATTTATCCGTGAACCGAATCACAAAATTCAAATAAGCCGGATCGATTTATAGTTTATTGTTCATAATACCAATTCACAAAACCCTAGCGTGCTCCTATGAATTTAATGCATGGATAAGAATAATTACTGTTATTTCGTAGAGTCTGATCCGATCTTTCGAGTTTGAATATCCAACTTTAATTCAACCATGCGATTCGATTAAATTTGCGGAAACAGAAATTAGAAATTTAATTTATAGATTCAATCGAAAATAAAGAAAAAGAAGAAGAAAGATTTATGTTCTCCAGATCAGATCTTCAGGGCTGTATCCCAATGTTGTTCAGATATGCTAGTGGTGAGGATTCCACAGATCTGTAGAGTGTAGACCGGAGTCGAATTTCCTTCTCCTCCCCTCTCATTGGCGTCGCCCCTGCTCTCTCTCTCTCTAGGGTTTCAACTGATTTGAATGTTATGAAGTGACTTGGGCTTGAGAGAGAGAGAGAGAGAGCTGTCTATTTATAGACCTAGGGTTTTAACCTTAATGGGCTACTGGGCCTTTTTCAACATATATAAATGGGTCAGACCTGGGACCTAATGTAAATAATAAAATGAGCCTATAAATTAATTAATTCTCATGTCCATAACCCAGAACACAATTAATTAATTAATATTAATTCTTTTTCACCACATAATTAATACTGACCTACTCCTTTATTACCACGTTATGAGAACGGGTTGCATTTAACTAAGAATTCCCATATTTAAGGTTAACGGACATTCATTAATTAATCGGAGCTTTTGACAAGCTCTATCTACAATTAATTAATATCTTATTATTCCTGAGTAGTACCACTCAATCCTTATCGCTCGTGCCTGAACTTAATCAGCCTGCAGGACTTTGGCACGATGAATGTCATTGAGCTCCTCAGGGAATGTCCCCATCCTATTACTCGGATATGGTTACCTAAACCCAGTCTCAAGCAGTACTACAAGAACTGTTGTTACCAAGATGCGGATATACGAGCACGTTACTTAGGCTCTCCACCATGGCAAGTCAAAGCAACAGTCAATCCGTGCAAACCCCTGAACCTTCGTTAGGGTTTGGACTCAATCAAGAACGAGATCTTGTATTCGCTGATGTCACACAGTCGAATACATCTCACTGCGGTCCATCAATACGCCACCCTTGCGTACCAGCATGTCAAGTAACCAAGACAGACTACTTATTCCGATAATGCCGCAGCCATCCGGTCAGACGTATCCTCATACGTAGTCTCGGCTGTGATCAGGTTTATGTCTCACTAGGTTAAGTGATCATACTGTCTTCCGCGATCTACTACACGCCGTATGGTCGTCCCTATCGGTGAGACAAGAGGATACCATTGTTACGTGCATGTAAGTTTGTTTGACATATAGGAGAAATAAATCATTGTATACTCATTGTAATAAATGCTTTCAGTATACAAAACCCATCAGAGAGAAACATAGTTCAATCCATTCTTGTGAGGACTATTGGTTTGAAAAGGAAGATGCATGAAGAGAAGCAATTGCAAGAGTTTGAACATGATGATGTGCCAAACAAGCCAACCATGGGCAATGTAAGATGGTCCATTGAGTCCAGTGCAGACGTGAATTTGAGGACAAATCCCTTTTAAAGTGAGGGAAATGATGGAGATCCAATGGGTTTCGATTGAAGATCAAATTTGGCCAAGATGAATTAATTTAATTATGACATTTGGGCTTAGTTTTAATTAATTTCGAATTTATAGTTTAGTTTTAATTAATTTTGAATTTCATTTTGTTCTAGATGTTTAGTTTCCTTTCGAGATTAAGATTTGATTTCCTAACCAGATTAGGATTTGATTTCCTTATTAGATTATAATTTGATTTCCTTATTAGGATTTAAGTTTGCCTATGTATAGTCCTTGTTATGGAACATTTTATCCAGTTTTCACCTCAATAATAATTTTGTGAGTTATTTCTCCAATTCTGAAAACTAGTGAATTTATGTGAATTACATTGAAATTCAAAATTGACTTATCGACCGGACTTTCACATCCATTTGTGGTGTCTTCACTATATCCTTCGTTGTTGATATAAGTTGCTTGTTGGGTCGTAGGGGTTCGTTTTCGTCCTTGCCTACGGTTCTCCTAGGGTCGACTTTAAAGGTGTTAGACTTCCCCCATCGTATCAAGTTATCAGTTTGCTTCCGCGTCGTGTCTGAGTTGTTTCATTCAAGTTCCTGGGATGTGATCTTAACCTTCCGGTGAAGATCGTATCAGAACACCCAATCATCCAACCCCAACGTGATGGGAAGAACACAAACATCCAATCCTTACCATCTGGTGGCTACGCAACGCGCTAGCACATCAAGTTAGAATTAGCAAGTTTACGGTGGACTAGACGAGATCGCATACAGTCGGTCGACGGATTAGCTGCCCACGACTGCGACAGATTGTGCTACATCACCCTGTAACAAGTTTTAGTGATTTCCAACCTATGCGGTTGAAGAGTGGAAGTAGGACATTTGGCTCCGAACAATTATAAAAATCTTGTGTCCTTTACTTGCTTTTATGTGGTTTATTTTCTTGCTCTATTATGATTTCTACTCTAGATTTGAAACTCAACAACTCTCCAAGTTGTTGATGTATATCCTGTAAAATCAACTAAGTAAAGATTAAACTGCCTAACCAGCTTTCAAAACCAATCTAATTGAGTCACAGTCAGTTTTAAGAACAGATGGTTTACTCATTTTAGTTCATGAATTTCTACTGCGTACGTTATCCTCTAATTTTAGGATCAAGAGAAGTATCATTTGTCAGAGGAATATAAATCTTTTTTATTGAAGAGAAAAATAGGCTTTTAAATTTGGGAAACTAAAATTCTTCATTCACAAATTACAATCCAAGTCTTGGAATGAGACATCAAGTCTCCCTCTCCCTCTCTCACATGATTATCAGTGCACTAAGGGGAGAAATTTTCCTGCCCACCCTCCAACACAAAGTCGAGTGTCTCTGTCTCTCCCACTAATCCAATAATCCGGTGGCTCTTCCTTTAGTTGTACACATGCACTTTACTATATATATATATATATATTCTTGCCTCTTCAATCTTATTGGAAATTCAAAATTTTATTTTATAAATAAATTAATCTTAACGTAGAACATATCCTTACATTGTTAGATGTACAGCTACCAATAATCTGGAATACGTACAATAATGTGCAATTAATATATAATACTACACAATCATAATTCTTAATTTAATCATATTATGAATTAGAGAAAATGATTTAAAATAACAAAAAATTTAAAAGTATATTCAAAAAATGACTAACTCTTATGAATAAATGAAAAAAATGCAAAAACTGAATAAAAAGTCTAATTTATCCTTACATTTAATAATTTGAAAGTTTATGATCAAACATATCAAATACCTCTATTTTGGTTAGAATTATAACAACGAAATAGTTTATTCATTTCATTTTTAAAATAAATAAATTAATTAATAATTAGATGTAGTATAACATGTTTTAATGATAGAAATAATATGTAATTCACGCCATATTTAAATTAAACAAATTTACAATTAATTTATCAAATGTAATTTTACGCCAATCTTAATTAATTTAATTTTTATCCCCTTTTTTATTATAAAAAAGTTTCATTTCTGCCACCATTTAATTAGTTGAATTCACAGACATTATTTGTATCATAAAAATATGAATTTATTGTTCGAAATTTTTTCGAAATGAATTAGCAATTTTTTTAAATGACTCAAATTGACTATAATTCAAAATAAAATCTAAATTCACGTCTTTAGTTGTTTAGATTTTAATTTCAATTTATTGTAATGAGGAAATAATAACAATTTTAATTTATGCCAATATTTCCCAAATAAAATATTCAAATCTCGAATAATTCAAAATGTAATCTATTGAGATTATTTTAATATTTAAAATTTAATAAATATGAATTTAATTTAATTTGAGTTTTAATTTATTATTTAAATTTACAATTAAAATTTGGGCATGAATTTAAAACTCTATTGAAATTTCAATTAAATTATATTTGGATTTATAATTGAGATTGGGGAGTGAATTTAAAACTCAATTGGAATTTCAATTTAATTATTTAAATTCACCCCTTATGTACTCATGTAAATGATTTAATTAATTTATTTAATTTTTCATACTAATAGAATTTGTGAATTTTCGCAAAAATAAAAAATAAAATATTAATATGACAACTGACGTATAGAATTCATGTTTAATTATGAAAAGTAAGGGTAAGTAGACAATTTTGCTATTTTCTGCATTTTTTCATAAGAAGTGATATTTTTTGCATCTCATATAAGAAAAGGTGCTATTTTAGAATTTTCCTCTATGAATTATTTGTAAATACAAGAAAAATCCTACTATTATTATTAGGTGATTTCATCATTTTAATCAATCAATATAAGGTATTTGAAGTAAATAAATGAGAGTCATAAATTAGCAAGATATGATAGTTATAACTTATAAGTCAGTCAATTAAAACATAAATCTATATGCAATCATATGTATAATGCTAATTAGGTATGTTATGTAGTGGCAAAGATCCATTAAATTGTAGTGCAAATATATGATTTTTATGTACATATACAATAAATGTCCAAATTTATGTAAACTTTCACAAATATCCCTACTATTAACTTATTCCTACAAGTTTTTTAATTTGACAATCATTGTTGTAATAATTTAATTGTTATTACTCAAATTAGTACTAAAAAATATGTTTATCTAAATTTGATTTTGATATTAAGTCCAATTTTAATTATATATTTTTAAAATAGATTACAATTTAAAAGAACGGAGTTTGCAATTTAAATGGAGAAGATAATTTTTTTAATTAATCTTCCAACTACAGAATTGAATACCCCTAATTGTGGAATTCTAGTTTGAAGTAAGTGTTTGATCAACCCAAATGCATGATATGAAAATTGGTGTAATTAATTATGAAAATGACAATTACAGATATGATTACAGCCTCTTGTCTGAAAATTTCCAATAATGGGCGGGCCCCGAATATGTTAAAATGGACCAACGAGTGGGCCCAATTAGGTCCACCTAGATTTTTTTGATGATGCGACACAGTTTCCTATGCTTATTAATATGGAAAAAAAACAAAGCAGAAATACATATTCTCTTCAATTTATTAGTCTAAGTTAGTCTCTTTAGATTGTGAGATTTATTAATCTCGTTTCTTAAAATATTAACTTTTTTTCATATTTATAAACTATTAAATTTAGTACATTAATAAATATTAATTATTATATTTGATTAATATGAACTAATTAATTGGAATGGATGAAGTATTAATTAATCTACACGAAAATGAAAACAAACAAATATATGATGTTATTAAGCAAACTAAGTAGGTCATTGTTATTATTACAAAAAGATAACAGAAACTTAAATAAAATTTACCAAGATAATCAAAGTGAGGAAACTAAAATTCAATCAAGCCATATAATTAGAGTTTCTCCAATACAACACCATACTCAACTCATATTCAAAATTTATAGTTTTAATGCTCCAACCCAACTGCAACATTGAACTCAATTTTTCGTTTTTGCTATTTTCTCGCTTTTGGCGATGCAAATTTGCGTAAAAAGTGTTCATCACCGTATTTCAATTGCAGAGAAATAATGTGTCACGCCCCGATTTAATAATATGGCAATATTCAAAGAAATGAGGCACATCGGGCACGAGACTTGCACTTGGGATATCAATTAACAAGAACAGTTCAAGCGAGTAAGAAAGAATCATCACACTTGTCCCAAGTTAAGCAAAGATATAAGAGGGGTGCCTCCTCAAGAAGGGATCGTAGCTTCTTGAGTGAATCAAATATCAGAGTTTTAACAGAATTAATGATAACAAAAGTCTAATCAAAAGACAACGAGTTTGGCAGCAGAAAGTTATCAAGGAAGTATGTATATGAAGATACACACTTCCGCATCTAACTATTACAAAAAGTGAGTCTTCAGCTCCACTCTCCTGCTACCTCGTACTCTTGCTCCAAATCTTCTGTTAACCTGCGCATTTTAGAAATAATGCGAGGGGCTAAGTACAATTTGTACTTAGTGAACACATGCCCGAAAACATACATATATAAGTTTGTCATGCCTTTTATATCGGGTCGCACATGGGGTTTTTAAGCTTGAAATCCTCCCATGGCACCAAAACATTTTATGACTGAGCTAGCTCTTTTACATAGTTAAACTATCTGCAATTAAATATGTGACTGGGAGGTGGCCACCAACCACAGTCACAACGCTAGTCCATGTAGGGCGCGACCCCTTAACATGATAGCATTATAGTGCACTAACCCGTGGCATCTTTCCATACCAACCGAGCACGATCGTAATAGACTCGCAATACGCGCAGTCAACATTCACGTTCCCACGTGTAATGTTCTTCTCTAAGTGGGATTCCCCCACAGAGAGGACAGATAGCAAACACAAACAGTAGGCGATGACAAAGCATTTAAAACAAATCATTTTATCTCATGCTTGATTTCTTTGAAAAGAAAACATCATTTTATTTTATTTAGCCCACGATACAGGGTAAAAGAAAGCCCACCTTGAGTTGGTGCGATTATGCGGTCTGTTGATCTAGAAATTGGCCTTCCCTTTGCCCTTTCCTATGTCATAAGGAATACGGGTAAATCCTCAATGGATAATAGATTTAATTAAATCTAACTTCATCAAATTAGTTCTAGACTCTTAATCGATCTTGGACTTCTCACGTTTGAGCCATCGGATATGGATATAGAAGAATGATTTTGTCAATTTAGTTTGACGAAAAAGGTAGTCAAACATTAATTCAACAGCTCGGGATTCAATATCGAGCATTAATTCAAGAAGCATGAATAATAATTCAATTTGATTGAACAAAACGAATGACTTTGTCAAGTGACTAAGCACTTTCAAGAGTTTAAGATTGGAAGGAGTTTCATTGTGAATCATCGTACATTGCTTGAGAGTACACGAACTCATCAAGTTGTTTCAACGGAATAAT
>JAPKLW010000761.1:0-88845 GCA_026898455.1 Plectranthus barbatus
AGAATGGAGGCGATACGGATGTTCCTTGCGTATGCAGCGTATCATGGGTTCACGGTATTCCAAATGGACGTGAAGAGCGCCTTCTTGAATGGCGAGCTAAAGGAGGAAGTATATGTCGAACAACCTCCAGGCTTTGAAATAGGCACCAAGGTGTACAAGCTGAGAAAGGCCCTGTATGGATTGAAACAGGCGCCCAGGGCTTGGTACGAGACGCTGTCACAATTACTAATCAGTAATGGATTTAGGAAAGGGAAGATCGACAGGACTCTCTTCATCATCAAGGATGCTGATGATATACTAATGGTGCAGATATATGTCGATGACATCATATTCGGGTCAAAGAATATGTCTCTCTGTGAGAAGTTTTCTCAACTGATGCAGAACTCATTCCAGATGAGTATGATGGGCAAATTAACATACTTCCTAGGACTCCAGGTCCAGCAGTCAGCTGATGGGATTTTCATTAATCAGCGGAAGTATGCCAAGGACCTAATTCAGAAATATTGCCCAGAGAAGACTAAGGCTCTCAGAATACCGATGAGCACCAGTTGCCAAATCTTTCTTGATGAAGAAGGAGAATCGGTGGATCCTTCCAGCTACAGAGGTATTATTGGATCACTTCTCTATCTGACAGCCAGCAGACCCGACATTTCATACTCAGTCGGAGTGTGTGCCAGATATCAAGCCAATCCAAAGAAGTCACACATGGAAGCTGCTAGGAGAATAGTGAAATACCTCAAAGGAACTGAATCACTTGGGTTATGGTACCCCAGGAATGATGAGCTTACACTCATTGGGTATTCAGATTCAGATTTTGCTGGATGCCGAATAGATAGAAAAAGCACCAGTGGTACGTGTCAGTTTCTCGGACACAAGCTAATCAGCTGGTTTAGCAAGAAGCAACATTCAGTTGCTACATCTACTACTGAGGCTGAATATGTTGCCGCTACCAGTTGCTGTGCTCAAATTCTATGGATCAAGCAACAACTGGAAGACTATGAGGTGGACACTGGTTGTGTACCCATCTATTGCGACAACAGCAGCGCTATGTGCATAACGAAGAATCCGGTTCATCACTCTAGGACCAAGCACATAGATATCCGACATCACTTCATACGTGATCATGTCGAGAAGAAGGATATCAGCGTAGAGTACATCAGAACTGACGATCAACTGGCTGATATTTTCACCAAACCTTTGCCAGAAGCAAGATTCAAGGAGTTGTGCATCAAACTCGGTCTTATGGAGATTGATGCGAGCCCTAGTGTTGAGGAAGAATGAGTCCCAGCTCTCATTCTGTTCTTGTTTTTCTGAAGGATGCTGATTAAGACTAAGTCCAAGCTCTTAGTCTTCATATTTTCTTTTGTGGTAGCTCAAAACCACAGGTGGTATCTACTGGCAAGTCTTATTCCATAAACAACGAAGGAAATGAGTCCCAGCTCTCATTTCAAATTTGCCAGCAGTAATACACCATCAGCAGAAGAAATTGGGTCCCAGCTCCCAATTCAAGCGATGGTGAGAAGATGGATTCCTGAAGGAGAAGATTATGCGAAATAAAATTGAGTCCAAGCTCTCAATTTTCTTAATCCTTCAAGTTGTCAGCAGACAACTGGCGAATTTCCTACGACTGATGGAATTGAGTCCCAGCTCTCAATTTACCCAAGTACTCGGGTGCCAGTCGTAAGTACCAGTTGTCAACTGGTAAGGAGGCCATGCTGACAGGGGGAAGTGTTCAACTGGCATATCCTGCTGATGACCAGTTATATAACTGATGACCAGTTGAGTCTCAGCTCTCAACTGACGATCTCTTGAAGTCCAAGAGTCGTGCCAGCTGTCGCAGAAATGGCGGGAATGTTCAAATCCTCTTGCGTGTGCGTATCTCAGAATTTAATGCGGCATTTAATGCCACATTTAATGCGCACAGTGACTGCGCGGTCAAAAGCACATTTGCGACCAATCAGCGTGTGCCATGTCAGCTACACGCTCCATCCCACGTCAGCACGACCACGCAAGTCGCCTACAGGGAATCCTGCCTGCTGATGACCGTCGATTCTTACTTTTGACGAATTAATCCCGTCCATCCATCCCAGCATGCACCAGTATAAATAGCCTTCATTTATGATCGGGAAAACTCTTATCATTCCTTCATATATTACGAACATATTTTCCGATCATCTTCCTTAATCTTTCCAAACACTCATTCCCTGAAAATATGGCATCTTCATCAAAACCCGCTGCTGATAAATCATCTTCTTCTACTGAGTCTCTAGACTTACCATTAGCCGAAGCTCACATGCCGACTTTTACAGGCATCGTGAAAGAGGAAGATATTGATTATACCTATCCTTTCAGCAAGCTCGTCTCGCTGAATAAAGCAGCCACCCGCCATCGTCTGTCTCACGCACAGATTCGCACCGCTCAAGTCCAGAAGGAGAAAATCTTGAATGATAAACTGGCCGAGACACATTTCGGCGAGGAGCTGATGGAGATGATCGACCACGAGCAGCTCCGACCGTACTTGACGGCAACCCCCAGGACCTTCCACCCACATCTCGTCGCCGAGTTCTATGCTCGCGCGGTGATTGCTGACGACAGGAAGTCCTTCACCACGTCAGTGTTCGGACATCTGATCACTATCGACGTAGAGTACCTAGCCAACCTCTTTGGGCTGAGGAGTACTGGTGAGGAGGTGGCGACGTACTTCAAGGACGATACGGTGGAGTTCAGGCGGAGGTGGACTGAGTGGAAGAAGCCAGAAGTGACTGTCTTCAAAACTGGCATGAAGAAGTCCGAGATGCGAGATTTCTGGCAGATGGTGTGTGACATTGTAGTACGCATGCTACAATGTGAAGTCGGCTCCTATGCCGAACTGAGCCTGAAGAAATTCTCCGTTATGTGCGCGTTGGAGGACGGCATATATGGCAACTGGGCCGAATTCATCTTCGGCCGGTTACTGGAGAATGTAGAGAAGAACAGTACGGTGAAGGCTGAAGGCAAATTTCTCCACGCAGTGTCTTTTGGCCTGCGCATCAGCCACATACTGGAAGTAGAGATGGGAGACCGGATCGACCGAGGGGAGCAACTGGTCGGATCTGATTTCATCCCAGCCACAAGGGTGAAACTGGCTGTCCCCGACTACAAGAAGCCACGCCGGCTGAAAGGGAAGACGGCTGTGGACCCCGATGAGTCTGTTTCTGAAGAAGATGCAGAACAGACAGGGGAGGAAGTACCAGCGGTGGCTATCCCACTGCCAGCTGCAGCCAAGGCTGAGCTGAAAAGGAAGCTAGAGGTCGAATCCTTATTCGTCTCTATGGAAGATGCAGTGGAGAAGGCAACTGGTATACATCCTCGCACATTAGCATCAGCACAAGTGCCAGCCCCCAGGCCCCCTTCAAGCAAGAAGCCCAAGACCCACCAGCGCCAGCAGCCCCAGCCAGCTGCTGCCTATGACCCTGAGTCAGGGAAGATCTCAATTCCAGTCAAGAAGTCCGTCTTGGGACTGACTGAGGAGGAGACCATCGAGAGGATGACCCGAAAGAGGAAGAGGGTCCAAACGAGAGCTCAGAAGCTGGTGGAGCAAGCCAAGAAGGAGCAACAAGCTTCCTTTGTAAGGAAGAAGCAGGCTCAGGCAAGGCTTAAGGCCTTGGCCGACCAGCGGAAAAGAGAGGCTGAGCTGGCAGCCCGCGATGAAGCCTTTGCAAAGGAGCAGGCTGAGCATGAGGCCAGACGTCAGGCGCAACTGGCGGAGCAGGTGCACCAGGTGGCCAAAGGAAAATGGGAAGTTGCCCCAACTTCAAGTGACATGCCACCAGCACCAGCTCCAGGCCAGATCCTCTCTGATGAATCATTTACGCGCCTGATGGTCATGGGTGCTGATGAAGACGTACTATCCCTTGTGGATAAGTACCAGGATGAGGAGGAGATTGCTGAAGTCCCACTGGCCGCGCACGGGGGTGCCAGTGGAGGAGTTGAGGAGTGGGCGACCACCCCGGAAAAACTGGCGCGTTTTTCGGACATGAGCTCCGATTCGGAGGAGAAGCCGGAGCAGGCGGCCGCTGAGGAGGAGACCGCTGAGATGGAGGTTACTGGTGGAGAGGCTGTTGACAAAACCTCTCCGGTTATCATCATTGCTGATGACGAGCCGCCACCAGTAGTCCAATACTCGATGGTGCAGAGGATGGAGCCCAGGGATCTTTTCCCTAATTTTGAAGACGTGGCTCGTCGTCCTGCCAGTCGCCCACAATCGTTAGAAGCATCATCTTCTGGGCAACCAGCAGCATCCTCGCCAGCGCCAGCACGTCATGTGCGCGCAGAAAGGAGGCCATACTTGCTCTGTATCCAAGAGCATCAGCTGATCGATGAAGACATCTTCCGATCTAGGGCGACAGGGGTACATCGGTGGGAGCACCGCGGGGCGATGGCATTTCAAAATTCACGAGTGCCTGAGCCATCAGCATTCAATATCATCCCCATCAGCGGATTCCCCCACCAGTCGGTATACGCTTCGAGGATCTATGACTGGTGTCTGCCCCTGCAGCCGATGGAGTACTTCAATTCCACTCTCTATGAGTATGCTGAAAACATCACGACGGAGGTGGAGAATGCCATCAATGACGAGATGATAACCAGCTACCGAGGACTGTGGAGGGTGAATCCGGAACTATTTCTGGAGTTCCGGAGATGGAGGATTTTCGACCTGTGCCAGCGCCAGCTGACAGTAGAGAAGCGCGCTGTTCTGTATGCCAGGCTAGGGCTTGGTTACTGGAGATCAGAGGAGGCGTGGGCAAATGCTTTCATGGATTCTGATCCTGAAAGTCACCAGCAGCTGTCTACCAGGCGAATCAAGCGCCGTTTGAGGAAAATTGCTGAATTCAGACAGCTGACTGGGACTTCCGGCCTCCCTAGGCCAAAAATGGTTAAGCTACCATTCCTCCAGTTCCAGCCCACCAGCCGTGGATACCAGCTGATCTACGCGCTCCGTCGCTTGAAGGTTCTCACCGCTCTCCCCCGGATCCCTCCCTATTATGCTATTCTTTTTTATATGGCTGCCAGCGCTCTGCTGGTAGACCACATTGTGGAGGAGGATCCCTCCAGAGGTTTGTGGCTGACCACTGCCGTCCCATCTGTTCCTATGGTTTTGGGCGATCTTGTACCTTATCATGAGGACTGGCAGCTGGAGGTTTTCACAGCCCAACCTATTTTTGTACAAGGCCCGCCAGCACCAGCCGCGGTGCTCGCGGAGGAGCCAGCAGCAGCTGCAGTGCCAGCAGAGGAGCCAGCCCCAATGGAGGTATCAGCTGAATCTGAACCAGCAACGGCTCCTACCGCACCAGATGTACCTTCCTCTTCCATGGAAGTATCAGCGCAGCCAATCTCTGAAATTCATCCTCCTGCGCAACTGCTTGCTTACATTGATGCCAGGATGGATCAGCGCTTCGCCACTTTCCAAGCTGATGTAACGCAGCAAATGGAGTCCGTCACCGCCGGTGTCACCACCTTTTTGGCGCGGATCCAAGAGGGGGAAAGTGCGCGAGCACGGGCTGAAGAGGAGAGGGCCAAAATTGCTGAGGAAGAGAGACGCCTCGCAGCCGAAGAGAGAAGAATTGCTGCAGAATGGAGGCTGAAGAGAGAGGAAGACATGGCCGAACTTACTGCGATCCTGAGGTCTATCACCAGTGGTCGAACTCAGTCACCAGGATCATCCTCTAAGCCATAGTCTTGTCTCTTTATATTTTTGTAAGTAAATCTGTTAGACTAGTCAGTTATCATTCAATGTACATGTAACCGCTAAATCTCTAATGGAATGTTAACTGACAAGTTGATGACAATCTCTTATTGTCCAACAATTGTCTAAGTATTTACTTACCAGCTGAATTTACACAGCCAGTGTAATCAGCACCAGCACTCATCTTGCATGTTAAATCTATTTACATGCTTATTTGCTCTGATTTTAATTTCCATATTTTTAAAATGAGCAATATCTTTCCTTGGTTGAGGGGGAAGATTTTAGTTAGAGCTGATGTTGAGGAAGTAATTTCATGGGTTTAGATCTGATAGGTTTCACTTGTAAAACCCTGAAATCCTTTGTAACTTTCCTCATCAGCTGAGTGCTCGCTGGTTAGGCTTTGATCGCACCAAAAAGGGGGAAATTGTTGGGAAATCTGTCTAAGGTTTCCTTTCCCAGTAGCTTACTTGTTTAAGATTATAGTTTTGGTGGATCAAATCCTAAGTCCTACCAGCGTCAGTTGTCTCTACATAGCTCTAGTCTCAAATGTAAAGTCCTGTTTAGGTCTTTTGAGTTGTAAGTCGCAGCTGATCAAGACTCATGCTGACACTGTTCACCAGCATGAGTAACGCTTACCACTGGCTACTGTTCACCAGTTGGGAAAAGTTTCATCAGCAGGCGGCTGACAAACCTTACCAGGAGAATACGTGCTTACACTATTCACCAGCGGTGATTTCACCAGTCATGGGAGATTCCGAGAAGAGTTAACATCTAGAGATTTGGTAGACTTTGATGATGCCAGGGCAAGTCACCAGCAGAGACTGCCAGCACAAGATCACCAGTATGATCTACCAGTCAGATGTTACCAGCAGAATTCCAGATTCTCTCTCCCAGCATTGTAGAGACAAGAAGAAGATTCTCTGAGGAATCAACTGACAAAGGATGACTTTAAGGAAGGATAACTTAAAGTCTATCAGTCACAAGACACCAGTCTTATTCCTCGGACTGACAGAGAGAGCCGTTCTGACACAAAGAGATCTGTGTCAGATAAAGCGGTCAAAGGTATGGTTCCTTCCGGAAAAACATACCTGCCGCCGTCAGAAGGACATCCGAGGTCTGACACCTTTCCGGATGCATCCAAACGGCTAGAAAGTTTGAATCGGTTCCTGCGGCTATAAATACGTCGCAACTACCAACATTCAAAGCTCTCTCTCTGAATCTCGGTTGCTCGGTTGACACATTGAATATTAAGATATCTCTGCTCAACCACCGAAAGAACTGAAGTTATTGCAAGAGCGCATAAAGTACTTTCGAGGCCTTTCCTAAGGCTTTCCGTGTGTTGATTTATCAAACACGAGACTTCAAGCTTTAAGCTTGTAAGTTAAAGATCTCATTTGGTGTTCTTTCTCTTCGAGGAAGTTCACAGCAGCTCCTGTGCATTCTAGCACTTGAGTTATTACGGGCATTCTGCCGTTGAGACCGTTACGTTCTTGGGAGAACTAAAACACCCAGCTTGCTGTGGAGGTTGAAGTGACGTGCTCGCACTCCACCAGCTGCGAAGAGTTGAAGAAGGATCCAGGACCGGGAGCGGTTGATCTAGTGAACTGGTGGACAAGGCATTCACCAGCTAGAGATAGATCGTAGGCAACCTGTAACCGATTGCTCATAGTGAAATTTCCAGTGCTTCGACTGGAGAGTGGACGTAGATCGATTGATCGAACCACTATAAATCCTTTTGTCTTTTATCAGTTTTCTGCATTACATTCTGATTTAAAACCCAGCACTCAAGTGCTGGAGTATATTCTGAAACTGATATAATTGTGCAAACAAGGCTAAAATATTCTAAGTCTTCAATCACCAGCTGACCAGTCACCAGTTGTCAGCTGCGTACTGATTAACCAGCACCAGCTGACCAGTTGCCAGTTGTCAGCTGAGTGTAAGTAGCGTGCAAGAAACAATTAACTTTATTTCCGCTGCGTAACGTATATACTCTGAAAAACCGGGACCAACAAGAATTTACAGACAAACCAAAATCCCAAACAATTTCCAGAAAGTTCAAACTTGAAAATTACCGTTGGCTGCATGTTTCTCCATGTTCTCTCACTAATCGCAGTTCACAAAATCAACAAATGAAATAAAAGAGACAGAGTACTTACATTGACTCTTTAACCTCACAGACCTTCGGCTTTTCTCGTTCAGTTTGTCGCTTTCCTCTTCCAATTACCCAAAGTGGTGAAGTTTTCTTTTTCAGAATTCTCAAATGCAGAAAATATATATATAGAACTAGGAAACCCTTCGTCTTCTTGTGAAACAACACATTATAAAATTCAAAATTTAACCACCACAAATAAACCTGCCAAAAAAAGTGATTCTGCCTCCGATGACATCAGCAGCGACAGTTCCTCAGCGGTTATTTGCCTTCCATGTGTGGCTCTGCAAATATTAATTCAAAATCAGCGCATAAAACCATTTTTTTTAATTTTCCTTAATCTAATACAATAAATTTAAAAATAAACTCTAACCTATATGATTTTACTATATATTACTCTAATGCATAAAAGTTAACTACCTATTATACAGAAATCATGCTATTTACATGCTGTAGCAAACAAAGACAAATACTATTAAACTAATAAAAAGCCGAATTAATAAATTGCAATAAATTAAATATATTACTCCCTGAACCAATTTTTATGCTATTTTGATGAAATTCTTTCCAATGGTTCAGGGGCTCCGATGCTTAAGGCTCCTCAATGGAAATGGAAGCATTTTCCCTGTCTATGCTTCCTCCATGATAATGCTTCACCCTAGCTCCATTTACTTTGAATGTTTCTACAGTATCCTCATTTTTCAAATCCACTGCTCCATGTGGATACGCCTTGACCACTACAAAGGGTCCTGACCACCGAGATTTCAGCTTCCCTGGGAATAACTTCAGCCTGGAGTTGAACAATAAAACTCTCTGTCCTTCTTCAAATTTCCTCTCAGAAATCCTGCAGTCATGCCATTTCTTGACCTTCTCTTTGTACAACTTGGCATTTTCATATGACTGCAGCCTCAATTCGTCAAGCTCATTCAACTGCAACATCCTCCTTGCACCACTGCCTTTTGGATCTAAGTTCAACTTCCTTGTTGCCCAATACGCTTTATGTTCCAACTCCAAAGGTAAGTGACAAGCTTTCCCAAAAACCAACCTGTAAGGTGACATTCCCAAAGGAGTTTTATAAGCAGTCCTGTAGGCCCAGAGTGAATCATCTAGGTGCTTAGACCAATCCTTCCTGGTCACATTCACCACTTTCTCAAGGACACTCTTTACTTCCTGGTTGGAAAGCTCTGCTAGCCCATTAGTTTGTGGATGATAAGCCGTGGAAACTCTGTGGGTAACATTATACTTAGCCAACATTGCAGACAAACTTTTATTGATGAAGTGAGTGCCTTCATCACTGATTAAAGCAGTTGGTGTGCAAAATCTGGTAAAAATGTTTCTGTGGAGGAACTTCATTACCGTAGCTGAATCATTGCGGGCGCAAGCACATGCTTCAACCCATCTAGACACATAATCTACTGCCAATAAAATATATTCATTCCCAAAAGACACTGGAAATGGGCCCATAAAATCCATTCCCCATACATCAAACAGTTCTACCTCGATTATATTGTTCAGTGGCATTGCATTTCTAGCAGGCAAGTTTCCAACCCTTTGACATCTATCACAATTCTTCACAAATGAGAATGAATCTTTAAAAATGGTGGGCCAAAAGAAACCTGACTGAAGAACTTTTGCAGTTGTTCTCTGTCCACCATAATGCCCTCCATATGCTGCAGCATGGCAGTCTGCCAAAATTGCTTGCATATCTTTCTCTGGTACACATCTCCTAAAAACTTGATCTGATCCTTGTCTGTACAGCATTGGATCATCCCAATAATAATACTTCGCATCGTGGAGAAATCTCTTCAACTTCTGCCCCTTGACTCCATAAGGTTTCCTCCCAGTAGCCAAATAGTTAGCTATATCAGCATACCATGGGGCTTCCTCTTCACATTTCATCAGCTGCTCATCTGGAAATTTATCATTTACTTGCTCAATCTCTTCTTCTCCATTTAAGTTTTCTAGTCTGGAAAGGTGGTCTGCTACTTGATTTTCAATCCCCTTCTTGTCTCTGATCTCAATATCAAACTCTTGTAATAGCAATATCCACCTGATTAACCTTGGCTTAGCATCCTTCTTGGCCATTAGATACTTGATTGCTGAATGGTCTGTGTACACAATTACTTTGGACCCCACCAGATATGATCTGAATTTGTCAAAAGCAAACACCACAGCCAACAATTCTTTCTCTGTGGTCGTGTAATTTCTCTGAGCTCCATCAAGAGTTCGACTTGCATAGTAAATCACCCTGAATATCTTCTCCTTTCTCTGCCCCAAAGCTACTCCTAGAGCAAAATTGCTGGCATCACACATAAGTTCAAATGGGGAATTCCAGTCTGGTGGTTGCATAACTGGTGCAGAAATCAGAGCAGACTTCAGCTTCAAGAATGCTTCCATACATTGTGGAGAAAACTCAATTTTCCTATCTTTCTCTAGAAACTCAGATAGGGGCTTTGCAATTTTTGAAAACTCTCTTATAAATCTTCGGTAAAATCCTGCATGCCCCAGAAAACTCCTAACTGCTCTGACTGAACTTGGTACTGCCATCTTTTCTATCACCTCTATTTTGGCTGGATCAACTTCCATTCCAGCTTTTGATATCTTATGTCCCAAGACTACTCCCTGTTGTACCATAAAACAACACTTTTCTCAATTCAGCACCAATTGTGATTTCTCACATAATTGCAGAACCTTTTCCAAATTCACCAGACATGCTTCAAAATCCTTCCCAAATACTGAGAAGTCATCCATAAAAATTTCCAATCCATTATCTATCATCTCTGAGAAAATAGCAATCATACAACGCTGAAATGTTGCTGGAGCATTGCATAATCCAAAAGGCATCCTTCTAAAAGCAAATGTTCCATAAGGACAAGTAAATGTGGTTAAACCTTGATGTTCTGGAGCTATTGCTATTTGATGATAACCTGAATATCCATCCAAAAAGCAGTAAAACTCTTGTCCAGCTAGCTTATCCAGCATCTGATCTACAAATGGTAAAGGAAAGTGATCCTTCTTTGTTGCATCATTCAACTTTCTGTAGTCAATGCAGATTCTCCATCCAGTTACTGTCCTTGTAGTGATCATTTCATTGTTCTCATTCTGAACTACTGTGACTCCACCTTTCTTGGGAACACATTGCACATGGCTTACCCAAGAACTATCAGAAATGGGAAATATAATCCCTGCATCCAGCCATTTGATCACTTCTTTCTTCACTACTTCCTTCATATTGGGATTTAACCTTCTTTGTGGCTGAATAGAATTCTTACTTCCTTCTTCTATCAAAATTTTATGCATACAGATTGTAGGACTTATCCCCTTGATGTCAGATATAGTCCATCCTATTGCTCTCTTGTGCTTTTTCAACAATTCTAGCAGACTTTGCTCATTTTCTTCCTTAAAATTTGCTGCTATAATCACAGGTAGTGTATCTGATTCACCCAAGTAAGCATATTTCAAGTGAGCAGGTAGAGGTTTCAGGGTCAACTCTGGAGGTTCCTCCAAAGAAGACTTGGTCCCTTTTATTTCTCTAGCCAACAAGTCCAGTGGTTCAAATGATTGTCGTACTCCCCCAAACTTTTGCCCTTGCTCTATCCATGCTGCAGCTTCACTGGGTAATTCTTCAACATCATCTTCCTTCCCAGAATGATTTTCTTCAAAATATTCTTCGATTGCTGACTCCAGTATCTCCACAGAAAAACATTCTTCAGGATCATCATGAACCTTCATGGCATTAAACAAGTTAAAAGTAGCTTGTTCATCTTGTACCCTCATGATCAACTCTCCTTTCTCTACATCAATCAATGTCCTTCCTGTAGCAAGAAATGGTCTCCCCAGGATAATTGGCACTTCTCTATCTGCTTCATAGTCCAGAATAATAAAATCTGCAGAGAAGATGAACTTATCCACCCTTACAAGCACATCTTCAATCTTCCCTTCAGGATGTACAGTGGATCTATCTGCTAACTGAAGAGAAATGGTGGTAGGCCTAGCTCCTCCAATTCCCAATTTTTGAAAAATTGACAGTGGCATCAGATTTACACTTGCTCCTAGGTCACATAAAGCTCTACCCACATCTCGACCTCCAATAGAACAGGGGATAGTGAAACTCCCTGGGTCCTTTAACTTAGCTGGGATCTGTCTCCACAAAGGTCCACCTACTTCCTCAAACAATGACACCGTTTCAAATTCCTTCAACCTTTTTTTCTTAGACAAAATGTCCTTCAAAAACTTCACATAAGTTGGCATCTGCTCAAGTGCCTCCACCAAGGGTACGTTGATGTGAATTTGTTTGAGCGTTTCCAGAAATTTCTTGAATTGTTCCTCTTCTTTTTGCTTCTTAAATCTGGTTGGGTATGGTGGTGGTGGTGCATAATCATATTCCTCCAATCCAGATTTCCTCTTAGCTTTAGGAGTGTTTCCTCCAGGCATCTCTGCAGGTTTCTCCACAGAATCTTCCTCTGCTCTTAAATCAGAAGATACATCCTCCTTTTCCAGCAACTTATCTTTTTGCAAATTTCCTTTGGGTACTGCAGCTCCTGCTGATGATCCTTCTCCTGCTTCCACATTTTCAGCCCTTCTTTCTTCAAACTGCTTTCCACTTCGAAGCGTGACAACTTTACATTGTTCCTTTCCATTCATTGGATTCTCAGTGTTACTTGGCAAAGCTCCTGGTGGCCTGATTCTCAATTCATTGGCTAACTGCCCCATTTGCACTTCCAGACTCCTTAAAGAAGATGCTTGGCTCTGAATAAGAGCATCTTGATTTTTCAGCCGCACCTCATTTTGAGTCATGAATTCCTTCATCATTTCCTCCATGGTTTTCTCTTGTTTTGGAGGTGGAGCTTCTAGACTCTGCTGATGATTATAACCTCCTTTGTTATAATGCTGCTCCCTTCCTGCAGCATTTTGGTTTCCTTGTCCAGACCAAGAAAAGTTTGGATGATTTCTCCAACCACTGTTGTAAGTGTTTGAATATGGATTGTTCGTTTGGTGATAATGACTTCTGTTTCCCACATAGCAAACCGAGGTTGGATTTGATGGACATTCCTCAAACTGGTGTGCTCCCCCACAATAAATACAGTCCAAAGGTCCTGAGGGTTCTGCACACATTGGAGTTGTTTTGCTTGGACTGGTATTTTTCTCAATGCTTTTCATAGTTGCTCCCAGAGCCTCCATTTGCGCAGTCAAAGCTTTCATTGGATCAACTTCCAGCATTCCTGCTACCTTGGGAGTGGAGATAGCTGCTGCTCTTGAATTTGCCCAGAAATAGTTATTAGCAGCCACTTTGTCCAAAATTTCACAAGCTTCATTGTATGTCTTGTCCAACAATGCTCCTCCAGATGTAGCATCAATCATCATTCTTGAATTACCATTCAGCCCATTGTAGAAAATCTCCATCTGAATACAATAAGGTATCCCATGGTTTGAGCATCTCCTCAGCAATTCCTTGAATCTTTCCCATGCCTCGCTAACAGACTCATCCTCTTGCTTGAATGCCATGATTGCATTCCTGCATCGTGCATTTCTTGTTGGAGGGAAATACTTCAACAAAAAGGTTTCAGTCAGTTTGTTCCATGTAGGAACAGATCCTGGTGGTAAATTAGTGAGCCAGGTTTTTGCACTGTCCCTTAGAGAGAAAGGGAATAACCGCATTCTCAAGGCCTCGGGTGTAACTCCTTGCAACTTGAAATTATCACAGATCTCCAGAAAAGATTTCAAATGCAAATGTGGATCTTCTGTAGCTGTCCCCCCAAACTGCCCCAAACTCTGCAGCATTTGAAACATCACAGGTTTCAACTCAAAGTGCTGTGCCTGAACTTCTGGCCTCGCAACCCCTGGATCAAACTCCAAAAACCTTGGTGCCGTATAAGTTCTGATTATCCTATCTCTTTCATCAACTGGAACCTCCAACTCGATTTCTGGCTCAGGAATTCTCTCAGCCATCTTTTTAGCCTTTTGCCTTCTTCTGTTCTTTCTAAAGGTTCTTTCTATCTCTGGATCAAATAAAAATATTTCACCGATTGTTTCCTCACTCATGCACTGTTAGAGTTCCCTACAATTACAGAAAATGATTAGTTTCCCATAACTTCAGTCGACCAACTGTGCATGCAAAGTCAAACAATAAAATAGCATTCAGACTCAATATCAATCACTCCCCGGCAACGGCGCCAAAAACTTGTTGTTGAGCTAGTAGCTATGGAATTTATACGCAAGTGCACGTATGTCAAACAAGTAATATAGATCTAAGTCCAGATATCGTACCCAAGGGAGTGAAAGTGAATCGTGCACATTCTATTGTTTGTAAAATAGAGGTAGTTTGTGATTTCCCTAAACTAAATAAACAAGAAAGCATATAAAATTAAACCAAACAATGCTAAAGCAATTAATAATATTTCTTCCCACAAAATAATCATAAACTGGTAGACTATGGTTTTAAAATCAATAAGGATAGAACACTCGGGTTATTAACTTTTGTCTATCTTTTCTCCTATATGTTGTAGCATCGTTCAAACATCAGCCCTGGTCCTTGCAACCACTCTCCTTTCTGCCTAGCCTATCATCATAGTACTAGATCTGCGTTTTTGTGCTAACCTCCATATGTCTATGGTAAGCTTTGCCTTCAAACAATCTATTTAAGAGCAGGGGTTTGCGCAAGCCTTAGATTCTATGTATATCTACACTAGAAATCTAGATTGATTTCATTTCCCTCATCCTAGATCTCCTCTCGGTCTCACTAGGCGAGATCTCTACCTGCCACTGTCGTGTTTAGATAGACAAACAAACTAGAATCGAAATCAAACACCAGATTTAATGTAAGAACAGCTCAACATATATTCGAAAAGATAAACTAGTCAACAACTCGAGCTTAAAATGTTTAGCTCATGCCTACAAAAGATAGAAAATAAGTAACATTCAAGTTTATGTCTACGAACATCATCCACGTAAAATATATCAAACAAGTTTTGCAAAGAAAGATAAATTGTTCGAGATTTTCGCAGCTGCCACTCCTGTTTCTCACGAACACCTCGTTCTTGCTCTTGCTCTCCAAAAACCTATGCCGATCCTCCTCTCTGTGTTGTTCTCTTTTTCTTCTGAAAATATCTCCTTTGTCTCCCCTGAACCTCATCCAGGCCTTACACGTGGCTCCTCAATCTGCTTCCCAATTCTGACGGCTCTCCTGGGCGACACGTGTTCTGCTTTTGGGACAAGATCTGACAAGTGCTGAAATCCTGTCTGCTGTGGTCCCAGATGATCTTCATTAGAGTTTTGGCCATGCTACTCATATGCTGCGACATCATATCAATCTTTCTTGCTTCTGTCATGCTCCAGCATAATGAGACCTGTGATACTATTCAAACAATTCCCTTCGCAAAACTCAAAGTTAACACAATACTGCAAAATTAACTTGAATTTCATATACTAACCAAATTACCTATATTACACTATTTATCCTATAAAACAAACCTAATTTAATATATAATTAACTAGACTAGACACAAAATAATAACTCTTTAAGAGAGTTATCAGTACAATTCATCAGATCGGATAAGGAAATGTTAAATTCATGTTTGTATCCGATCTATTCCGTTCCGTTATCGGATCCGAATCCAATCCATTATGTTATCTTAATTGAATCCGATCCGATAAGAATTCGATAAGTAGCCAATTTGATAAATACAAAAACTATCCAATAAAATGTGGTAAAAACATAACAATTCAAAAAGAAAAAGAAAAAGATATGCTACGGAAAATGGCGTGAATCAAGACTTCATAAAAGGAATGTAAACCTAAGAATTAAAATTATATTATTAACTATTATATTTAAATTAGTAATTAAAAAAATTGATCTGATTAACATAGGTTCCTTAACTAACACCTCATGAAATCAAGACATGGTTACACATAATTTCTTATAAACACAGTGTTTCAAACCATACTCACAAACCATGCCGTCAGGGGGGAGGAATCTAAAAGGAGAAACACATTTGCTGAAACTAGGAATCTGCTATTGATGGTGGCAACCATCATTGCCACAGCCTGCTTTCAAGCAGGCTGTGCTCCTCCGGTTGGCGAACAGCAGCCTCAGCTTCCGCCGCCGCCAATGTTGTGGCCAGGCGTTGTTGTTGCAGCTGCGTCAGCAGCAGGAACCCAGGCATCACACTTGTGGTTCATCTTCTTCAATTCTCTTGTTTTTTCATCACCAATTTCCACAATTATACATACGATAGTTGACTTCCCTTTTGCATGGGAGTCTAACACATCAATGTGTGTATTTATATTTTCATATGTATTCGGCACCTTATCCACCATTCAGGTGCGAAAGAAATGGGGATTTTGGCGATGGTTGCTGGCTGCACTATATTTTTTCTAGTGAGATATCTAGTGAAATATTTTGGGAGTGCAGCCTGGATGATTCGGAATTATGGATGCTCAACACCATCGACATGACAACATAGTTTTATCTGCTTAAATATTATTGTACTGAATAATATGTTGTTGTCTTACAACATAATGAATACATTTATATATTTATTGCAATATTTTTCAACAATTTTGTCTTTTTAGTTTCAAGTTAAGCTACATAATTACATCCGGATTAAAATAATACTGACCAAATTTACTTAATTTGTGGAAAGAATTTAATGTATCACAAACCAATCCAATGTGTCACTGGTTAAGAGTTAATCAGTGAACCTAATCACGTATAAATTTTACAAACGAAATGCAAACACGTATGTGGTTTCTCATTAACCAATCACGTATAAAATTTTCAAACGAATGAAAACAATGAAAAACTAATTTCTATGCTTAAACTTAGTATCAAATGTCTTGATAACTAAAACTGGAAAAATGAACTAGACGTTATAGTCAATCAAATCAAATATTTAATATGTTAACTAACCACACGTGATTGCAGTCACACTCAACGTACACTTCAGCATTTGTGATGCTCGATGATGAAGAAATTCATTTAGTGCCATTGTGGCAATGCCTAGAAAGTAGAAAATGTTTTTGGGCCTTTAGTTTGTATGATCCGTGCTTATGGCTATTGAATACGCGGTGTTTAATTTATCCGAAACATTTATTATTTCAACACAATGAAGCCATTTGGAAAAGATAGAATTGAAGCTTTGGTACACATGAGACTGGTGTATTGAGGAGGGTGCATTGCATAGCTAATTAATGTGTATATATGGTGGCAAAGTATATAAGATGCAAAATGAAGAAGCCCCTCTTCTAGATTAACCCAAAACCAGTATATATAGTATTAAAAGCATTGCTATAGCCTATAAATGCCCTTCGAAGCTTTCTTGATGATAGAAGTTCAATATATTTATTTAAATTTTTTGAGGATAGAAATCCAATATATTTATACAGGAAGTCTTTACCAATTGCCTGCATACATATTGTTCCATGATGGAGCGTTGTGATCTCACGTTGGCTATGAAGCAAAACCTTTTTATCCCCCGTGTCCAAGGTTAATTTTTCTCTAGCAGCATTTTCTCGTGAAAAGTAACGTTCTACGTCTTTGGTTATGCAACTTGTTGGGTATCAACCAGGGAGGTTGCTAACGTTTATCCTCGCCCTCGCTGTGAATCAGGAGGTGAGATTTCTACTTTCACGCAGCAATCCTTCTTCCACGAAGCAATCCAATTAATTGAGTTTTCCACCAACCTGCAACAATAGATAAAGAAAGAAAATAGTTAGATCACAGGGTCGCACCAAATACACTTACCCGTTGCTGCAACGAAGGAGCAACAAAGAATAATGGTGTTGCAGCATGGCTACAAAGAATAGGAGGGCATGCAGGAGTTGCATGGAGCTCGGTTCAGATAGCACACACCATTAACTCGTACAACATCATCGAAACACGCCTATTGCAGAGGCCACGGGTAGAGAAGAGATGTTCGCCGGCCATTCGAAATACCACATAAATGATAATATGTGAACACAGAAGATGGAAGAACCGGCCAGCTTTGATCTGTTGCCGTCAATAGTTGAATAGATTTACATTTTAACAATTACAAGCAGGACTAATCGCCTCCATTAACTATGCTACACCAAGACTATCTATGGTATGAAATTATATTACATATATTTACCATATATATATAACATTAATAACCACCAAAACGAGCAACACTTAAAACAATCACTATTTAAAGTTTATACGTACTTGCAACCAACCCAATTGTGATAACATGGGCTATCTTTGAATTCTCTAACAAGTTAAATAGTTAATTGCAGAGCAACAAACCATCAAATATTCCGTTTAATTATTTTTTTTATTATTTGCACAATTTAAAAAAGGAATAAAATATGACATCTAAAATGAGCCCAAAAAAATAAAATAAAGAGTATACGAATGGTAAGGAAATGTCTTCCACCTTAAAGTATAGTAATTAAACATTTTTCCTATGATTAATTAATTATGAGTTTAATTAATTGAAGAAACACTGATTCTCTATTTAAATATTATATTCCATTTGGAAAAACGAAAAATAAAATAAAATAAATTTGAAGCTGCAGCTTAAATACAAAAGTTTTCAATGCCTTCCAATAAAATTCAAGATCAATATTTGAAAGTGTAGACCTAGTTTATTTATGAATAATCTTATTAGAATTGACAAATGGAATATTTGTTAAAGTTACATTTACTCAAAATATTATATTCAAATGAGACTTCAAAAACTTATAACATAAATTGGTTTCCTTATGATAATTATGTATTTTTTTTATTGAGACCGTCTGCAAGATTTTCTCTTAAACGAGACGGATAAATAATCAATCGATTCTTATTGTAAAAATACAAGATTTGTTCAATTTCTCTTCCAATGGAATCTATCTATATATGAGATCAGTGGATTCCTATATCTCCTAAAAATCAATCGATTGATTTAATATAAATTGGTTGATTTTCATATTATCAAAAATGAAAATCAGTCGATTAAGTTCGTTCCATAAAAATATTATCCTAAAGGCCATCTCAATCAAATAATTTCCTTTTTATTTAAATATACAATTTACATCGTCCATTCACGGGTAATTATAAAACTAGTGTAGACTAATGAAAGACTTAAATTTTTTAAATTCTGGCTGATGAGATTCTCTAGCACTACTCTTTTATTTTCAATTTGAAAAAAAATGGAAGACAGAAAGTCCGAAATAATATTAATATATTATAATATAATGTCGCGGCTTCATCATCGTACTTTCTGGTCTTACTCTTTCAAAACAAAAGGAAATACATCTCTCACTCATTCTTCTGCAATAATTTGATTCAAATTTCTAACGAATAATCAATGGAGAGAAAACATCCGCTTACTAGGCATTTTTTCAAGGTCTTAACAGTGTACCTTTATTTCTCTCTCTTATATGATATATATATACAGTGGCGGATCCAGAAAAATGTCGTAAGGGGGCTGAATTTTTTTTTTGGCCTCCACCTTAACTTCAATCCTTTTATATCATATTTTCATCATTTTTTTCATCTTTACGAGGGGGCTATACCATAAAATGTCGGATCACGATACTATAAAAACAAAAAAAAATTCGGGCTAGGGGGGGGGGCTGGAGCCCTCCCTAGCTCCCATGTAGATCCGCCACTATAAATATATATATATACACACTTCTTCTACCTCGATCTTGTTTTTCGTTGCAAATATCTACCTGCCCTAACCCTACTCATTCATTGTATGTTGCTGAACACTTCCAAATATTCTGTGAGTCTTTGTTAGATGTATTTGATACGATAATATTATATTTTGACATATTCTTTACTCTACTATGTGCCCTTTAAATTAAAAGGGTTAATTGCATGTATTAACGTAACTTATGGAGAAACATAGTTTTCTCAATTTTTGCTATGTAAACACAATAACTTATTTTTTTTTTCTCTCAAATGACTATATTAAAGTAAATAGAGACTTTCTCTGAAGGAAGAGATCTTTAGAGATTTTCTTAGTTGTTAGACATCCAAGACATGGAGCGAAGATCCCTCTAATTTGTGGACAATGATTTTCGTGTCAATAGCTATAGATTCACTGTATGGCTTTCTTCTTATCAACTATTTTTGGAGATTTTGATATATGTATTTGAAGGTTGGACACTAAATATTTAAGCAATTTCTCATTATATATATTTTCTTTAGTTGAATTTATTGATTGATTGTGTGAATATGGATAAAAAGAGATGTGAATGAGTTTTCCCAATATGAAGAAGGGTAGTAAATTGTGAATTGCATAGAAAAAGAGAAAATGGTTGACTTTGCGCACAAAATCGAACTCGAGCGTGGCTTTAATGGCACATGAGTTGGCTTTTCATAAAACTCCAAATTCTTTAAGAACATAACTTTCTTTTTTCTTTTCTATTGATAATATTTTATTTGCCATGCTTCGTATAGACGTGCAGTAAAACTTGGACATAAGTGTAAACTGTTAAAATAATATATTATTATTGCGAAAATTGAAAATTTTGTATTGTATTGTAAAGTCTTGAAAATTATGTTAAATTTACAAATTTGTGAATATTATGTTCTGATTGAAAATGTTTAAAAATCATATTGTATTCGCAAATTTCTTAAAGATTAATAGAAACGATTAATCTTGTTATATATTATGTGAATACTTAAATTTATTAACATCGATATAAAAGTATATATTAGTTTTTATGCAGTCAAATATGAAATGACACGGCATGATGGAATAGCAAAATGTGGCTATGTTCGCATCTCTCTATTAAACTATGTTATTAAATTTTGATGAGAGAGAAATTTAATCTATCTATCTATCTCTATATATATATATTATAAAGTGTTAATTGTAATTTAATTCCTAAAGTTTATATATTTTTACAATTTAATTCCTAACATTTCAAACCCGCAATTTAATTTCTATCATTACTCCATTTTTGCAATTTAATTCCCAACATTTACAAATTTCCATTTTAATTCATAGAATTTATTAAATTACATTTTAAATACTAACAACTATCTATTTTTGAAATACAACTAGAAAATAACCAAGCACCTCACATATATTCCTAATATATTTTCTTGATTTCTTGCAAAAATCATTAGTTCTTAAAATTTGTTCAATTTTATAATTTAATTACTATTTTTTATAATTTATTTCATAAATATTAAAAATTAAAATATAAGATTATTAATATTTTTTTTAAAAAAAAAGGGCATTTATAAATGAAGATTCAGTTGTTTTTACATAATTAGATTAATAGTAGGAAATAGATTACAAAAATTGAAACATTAAGACTTATATAGTAATTTTATATCTTGACTTTTAATAATTACAAGCTAAATTATAAATAATAGGAAATTACTAGAAATTAAAATATAAAACGAACAGATTTTATGAAATGATTTTCTATTTTGTGAAATATATATATATAGAGTAGTGATCATATGAGAATAGTTTTTAGTATGAGAAATAAGAATAAATCTTAGCCTTTGATTTTGTGATTTCAACGCTCATGATCTATTTTACTCCGTGTGCAGTTTTCCTCGATTATCCTGCAATTTTGCAAAATGAAGGTTATTTTTGTAATTTTAGCTTTTTTTAAATCTGAAATAGTATCTCATTAGATTTTTTATTCCTTTCTTCGCGCGATTTGATTTCTTCTTCCTTCTTTGTTCGAATTGATTTATATTTCTTTTGTCGATCAGATTTTTTTTCTTTGTTTCTGGATTTTGCATTCGTGTTCGGTCTCGACGTTGTTAATTTTGCATGAATATAGTTTTAAAAAATTTGTTTTATTCAGATTGACGTTCATTTTTTCTATTATATTGTGCATCTTTAGTGTTTACTTTGTGCATTTTTGTATCGTACATGTTCATTTATTCCTTCTTTGTTCGATTTGATTTATATTTCTTTTGTCGATCAGATTTTTTTTCTTTGTTTCTGGATTTTGCATTCGTGTTCGGTCTCGACGTTGTTAATTATGCATGAATATAGTTTTAAAAAATTTGTTTTATTCAGATCGACGTTCATTTTTTCTATTATATTGTGCATCTTTAGTGTTAACTTTGTGCATTTTTGTATCTTACATGTTCATTTATTCCAAAGCGTGTTGATAAGATGAAGCATTTTAAGGGCATAGTTTTAAGAACTGTTGATGTTGGTATTGAGTTTTATAGAGACTACGCTCGTGTTGTTGCTTTGAACAAGAAGATGTTTAATTTTTTTTTAATTCGTATTTATGTAAAAATGAAGTAAATCGGGCTAAAAATGAAGTAAATTGGGCTAAAAATGAAGTAAATCGGGCTTAAAATGCAGGTTACTGTTTGTGTTTGAGTATTTTTACAGTTTTAGCCTTTAAAGACTAAAACTGCACGATATTGGGGCAAAAATGCCGCGTTTTTCAATATGTTGAGAATGAATCCTGTTCGTCGATTTGATGAGATGGACGCGCGAGATTTATTCTTATTTCTCATAGTAACTCCTATTCTCACCTGATCACTACCCTATATATATATATATATATATATATATATATATATAGAGAGAGAGAGAGAGAGAGGTGTTTAATCATATGTGAACCACCTCCCAGATGAGAGATAAGAACTACATATCAGCCTTTGATTTTTTAAAATTAATGGCTAAGATCAAATCGTAGATTTTATTTATATTAATTTATTTTGCCTTTTTATTATCAATAAAGGGTAATTCAGGTAATATAAATTTGTAAATTGAAATGTTTCAATAACTGTTCTCTAATTTCACTCCTTAATGATTTTTCATATCTTTTATTTTTTAATTATGTTTACTTATTCATTTGTTAGACAGCGAATATATTATTTCCATACTTCATTTAATTGTGTTTTTTAAGGATTGCTTCTTCTCCTGGCGACGCAATTATTGTGAAATCAAATTATCATTTTTTTAGTCATTGACACATTTGATGACAGTATGGTTCCTGTCTTACTGTGTTATGCTTTGTTTTTTTTCATGTTTTTTTTTATTTTTTATTTTTTGATAGCATGTTACTTTTAATCTTGTTTTTGTTCGGCTGTATTAGCATTATTCGAATAACATATATTTTTATATCTGATGATTGTATAGTCCCTTTCTGGTTGTATTACATAATACATTAAATTCGACTATTTTTAATTATACATAGTTATAGTAATTCACAATTAAAGTTGCATAAATTAAGCTTGTACTGTTGCATATATTCACGTGTTCTGATTTAAATTTTTATTTTTTGTAGTGCTTGGGATTAATGAGTTTCTACAACCTCATGTAAGCAAGGAGAAAGGCAGACCTCCTATTAGTGGGAGAAATATTTTGAATTCTGGGAATTTGTGTAGAATGCGAGATCTAGTTGGAAGCAATACAAATATTTATAATTATATATAGTTGCAGTAATTTGTTGTTAAAGTTGCATATATTAAGCCTGTACAAATGCATATATTCACGTGTTCTGATTTAAGTTTTTATTTTTATAGTTATTGATATGTAAATTGTTCAGAGATCGTTGTTTTTATTTTTGAATTATTGCAGATTTTACGCCTGTAAATGTGCAGTATAATGATATAATAGTTGCAGTACTCTGATAATTTGAATTCACATAAAGAGTTTTGCTAAGATCAGTTATTTTTCAAAAAAAAAATTCTATGTTGAATTATTGCAGATTTTACGCCTGTAAATGTGCAGAATAAAGATATAATAATTGAAGTATTTTTGATAATTTGAATTCACATAAAGAGTTTTATTAGTTTTAATTATTTTTTAAAATTCTTTTCTATTTCGAATTATTGCAGATTTTACGCCTGTAAATGTGCAGTATAACGATATAATAGTTGTATTACTCTGCTAATTCCAATTCACATAGAGTTTATTAATATTAATTTATTACAAAACTTTCTCTATTTTGAATTATTGCAGATTTTAATTTTGAAATACTATAATTCAGAGAACCAATCCCATTAAATTAGGAAATAAATATAATTTAATTTTGAAATGTAGCATTTTAGAATTCATATTCCACAAAATTAGGGGCTGAAAATCGTGCATTATAATTTTGATTTTAGAAAAATAACGTAATGCAACTTCTTCCTCTTAATAATGCAACTTTTATCTCTTAATACTGCAGCAAATTCGATAAAATTATGCAGTAAAACTGTTCCAAAATTTTAGCAAATAAAATCGTGGGGAAGTTAAAAGGTGCGTCACATTTACTAAAAAACTCTTTTCTGCAACTTTTTTCTTCTATTATTGCAGCGAATTTTCGCAGCTATAAAATACATCTGGAGCGTCAATTTTCTTAATCAATGGATAAGATCAAGTCTTATTTCACATCTAAGAGGTGGTTTCCACCATAGTGCACCTATATATATATATATATAGAGTAGTGTTCATTTCCGAACTAAGTGTTTGTGAATGAACAATGACCTATAATCTAACCATTAATTTTTTGAATCTGATGGTTATAATAATGACACGTGGCAGTCATTAAATTTATTTATTTATTTGAAAGGGCATTTTAGGTAGTAAATATTATTATATTTTATAGTAGATTTGATAATTATGGTAGTTACCTAATTTTTTGGGATTTAATTTATTTAGCTTCTTTTAGGGTTCAATTAATTTGTTAATTCACCCTCTCCTTCACGATCGTCCACCCTCTCCCTCATGATCGTCCACCCTCTCCCTCACCATCGTCCGGCCACCAGCCATGGCTCTCCCCTCTCGTCTATCCCCTTCTCGCCGCCACAGTCGCAGCCCGTCGCTGCTCGTCATCTCGTGCCAATCAATACCAGCATCAAGTTCTCTCGTCTATCCCCTTCTCGCCGCCACAGTCGCAGCCCGTCGCTGCTCGTCATCTCGTGCCAATCAACCCCAGCATCAAGTTCCACTTGGACGATTTTCGTCCAGTCTTAAAGTCCGATTCGCGATTTGGCCATTCCACTTGGATGATTTTCGTCCAAGATCCGTTGTTATGACTAGTTGTTTGCTGCCTTGTCTCATCTGGCGATGTCGACGGCATTCTTCGAATCCGGCTGACACTTGGTGGATCGCCTTCACGTCTAGATTTTATTTTTTTTCTGTCATATGCGATTATCATTTTTATTTTTTGTGAGTGTCATTATTTATGAATAAATGTATCATTCTTCGAAACCGGCTGACACTTGGTGGATCGCCTTCACGTCTAGATTTTTTTTTTTTTCTGTCATATGCGATTGTCATTTTTATTTTATGTGAGTGTCATTATTTATGAATAAATGTATCATTCTTCGAATCCGGCTGACACTTGGTGGATCGCCTTCACGTCTAGATTTTATTATTTTTGTGTCATATGCGATTGTCATTTTTATTTTATGTGAGTGTCATTATTTATGAATAAATGTATCATTCTTCGAATCCCTGTTTAACGAATAATTAAAATTGTTTATACATTTAATGATAATATATTAGTGGAAGTTGAGAGAATAACCTTATAATGACACACAAAGTCATAAACAATGACACACAAAGCAATAAACAATGATAACGATTAACTTAAGATTATGGAATAAATCGTGGTGCATTTTCTCTTTCCAATTTATTTGATAATAATGGAAAAAATCGTGGGGCATTTGATTTGGTATCTGAAATAGATCGTGTATCTATTTTTGTGGGAAACTGCTCCCTTAAAATTCGCTTAAAAATTTTATTAGATTTGATTTTATTGGTTTTGGACATTTATAACCTTATGATGATATATGTTATGAAAAAAAATGATACACGACATGGAAGAATTATGGACGTTGATCTCATGAATGTGCGGTTAGATCTTGGTCTCTGTTCATTCACAGAACCTTGTTCAGCCTAGATCGCACCCCGGGTGGGTGGGTGTAAGTAGCAGAGTAATCAATTGTATGTAACAATACAAAAAATGTTGTTCAATTCATAGTGTTAGGACCAAATTTCTCATAATCAAAAACAATATAAGCATGATAAGAATTTATTCAACTTTTAAGATATCTTTTGAAATAGCTTGAAGTGATAATATATTAAATTTAATCTAATTTACATTGAAGATAAAAGTACACATAAATTGATATATTTTAAAATTGATTTTGAAAATGTGTGAAAAACCATATATTTTATTAAAGTAAAATTGTACTCAATATTATACATCTAACTATAAATATAAATTCAGTAAAAAAAAATGGAGATTAAACAAAATTGTCAATCAACTACTTGATATTTTAGTAACACATAGTTCTATAAAGCAAATTAGTTGATACTCATGCATGATAAATACTGAAATATGACACAGTAAAATATTAAATATAGATTAAAAAAAATAAATCCTTTAACATTGAATTATAGAATCACATTATAATAAAAGAAGATAATTAATACATAGTACAATAAATGTGGAAATATATCAAATAAAAAGACATATAATGAAAAAGAGAATTTGAAATGTGATAACTCATGAATAACATTTATGTTATAAATTAAAATTATTAGTATTTAATTTAATAATATATTCCTACGTACAACGTTTGTGTTTAACGTTTTGTAATACCCCAAGCTTAATTAAACTTTTGTAAAGATCGATTGATTTTAATAAAGGGAAATTTCCTTTTAATGAGAAGCATTTGAATTTAGTTGATTGAGATTTGAGACTTTAATTATGTTAATGAGCTTGGTTATTTTATAATCTTGAAGGGATTACCAAGATTTATTGGAAGTATTATGGTGGAATTGGAATATTATGTATTGGGAATTGATTTTTGGATGTTTTGCATGTGTTTTTGGAATTATTATGTTGGAATTAATATGGGGTTATAAGATATATATATACAAAGAGGAACTTATATAATTATATGTGTAATTATTGTGATGAAATTAGAGGATTATTAGACAAATATATAGTAAGATTCTATTCATTTCACACCACCATATATTCTAAGCTAGAGAGAGAAAGTTCTCTTCTCCACTCAGAAAAACCCTTCCCGTCAGACCACCTTGCCGGCGCGATTCTGGCCACCTCAGACCACCATCCGGCAAACCACCACAACCATCGTGAAGCTCTCGTCTCAAGCTTCGTTTTGAGAACTCGTGGGCTCCGAGAGGACAAGAAACGAGAGAGATATTGAGGTGAGAAGTTGAGGTGGGTTTGTGTTGCGATTTTTGAGATTTAAGGTTTGAATCTCATTTTTCCGGCCAGTAATTGGCGTTTCGACGTTAGATTTGTATTCCTTGTGATGTAGTGAATGTTCGGACATCAAGAAAACAGGGTTTCGTCACCGAAAATCGCCAACGCCGCCGTGTGTGGAGGAGCTCCGATGAGCTTTCTTCTTACTCGATTTCTTCGTGAATTTCGGTGTTTAGATGCTATATTCGTGTTCTAGAGTGTCTAGGGATCTCATTTATGTAATTGCATGTAAGATCGGTCGGAGAAATCGCGAGAAAAATCGAATTTCAGGGGGAAATCCGGCGAGTTCGTCGGAGAAAACGACTCGTCCCGAACGGGACGGAAGCATCCCGCTTGGGACGATCTCAAACGGGCAAGGGGTGAGAGCAGGGGCTCCATCCCATTCGGGATGGCTTGATCCCGTTCGGGATGGCCCTCGGCCAGACAAAAAAATGCTCGTCGTCCATCCCGTTCGGGACGGACGAATTCCGTTCGGAATGTGCTTCGACCTTAAGGGTTAAAACATGATTTTTAAGCTAATTTTCATTCCATATTGAGTCAATTTAATCCCTAAGATTAATATATAAAATGGGAAGCATGTTAAGCATGAGAATATGATTTGATAAGTGTTTGGTTTTGGATTACGAGCATGAACGATGTTGAATGCGATTGAAGGGAATTATAAGAATCATATTAGGATTGAAGTGATTATGAGTTGATTATCCGATTCTGATTGAATTCGCTATTGTCCTAGATCGTTTATCCTAATTAGTTGACCTTGATTATTGTAGAAGTTTGAGGTCGGAGGATAGTTAAGCTCGTACTAGCGGGAAAGCATCTATACACAAAGCCAAATATCAGGTGGGAAACTATTTCAGTAAAAACCAAAATGTGTGTTTTCTTTTCAAAATGCGTTACAAACTGTTTTATTTTAACTGAAACTGCTATGCATGTTTTGTGCTATTATATATGTCCTCTGTCGATTCCCATCGACAGAGAGAATAACTAATGAGTTTAGAACCAGGTTTCCATAACTGCGCTAGAACTCAATTTGTAATATGGAGTAGAGACTCCATATGAATGGGAATTGAAAGATATAAGGTGGAAATATTGTGGTGTTGGATCCGGTGATTATTAATAATTAAGGATCGGGTCTCAAAATGGATTGCTGAGACTAGTGCACTTAGATGACAGTAGGTTGAGTGTGTTTACATTCCTGACTGATCATCGTAACTTGGAAGTCGGCCAACTTCCAGTTACAACACTGAAACAAATATGATAACATATAAATAGCACGTACAAAATAAAACGATTTGGATAGCGTGGTTCTTTTCAATAAAACCCCACGTCTATCCGTGTGAGTTGCATAGCATGTTTCCTATATAAATGTATGTTTTTGGGCATGTTTCTCATTGGGTAAGCAAGTACTCAGCCCCTCGCGTTATTTCTAAAACGTGCAAGTTAAGCAGCAAGGATGGGAGTATCGGGGTGTAAGCTGGTGAAATGAAGCGGCTTTTGGAAAGTTAAAAGATCCTGTGGCATGTATCTTCATATACATGTCACCATCACGTTACACACACTGCTGCACCACTCTCTGAAATTTCCTTCCTCTTTGAATATTTTCAACCTTTGAACTCTGTTACTAAATTGACTCGAAGTACAATTTCTTACTGTTTACTTATCTTTTCTTTAAATTTAAGTCTTCTGCTTTATTAATTGCAAAAATGTGTTTGTTAAAACCTGAAACATCAATGTAACGTGGCCCCAAATTGGGAAGGTCAGTTGGGGGCGTTACAGAGGTGGTATCAGAGCTGAGTTTTACAAGTTTTAAAACAATTTTCAAAGTGTTTGAAAACTTCGAGTCTTAGAAGTGTTTTATTTTAGAAATTTCGTATGAAGTGTTCGCTCATGCTTACACCCTACTCCATCCTGCGCTACCTGATGTATGTTTTAAAGTTTTAAAGTTTAAAGTTTAAAGTTTAAAAGTTTCCCTGCTTGCAATTTCAATAAGATTTGAATATTTTGAAAACATTACAAATGTTTTGAAAGTTATTTGAAATTGGAAAGAAAGCAAAGTCTAGGAGGAATAAGGAGTTGAAATGTTTTGATTTGGACTGATTTGAACTTGATTGATTTTGTGTTAAGCAAGAGTGCTAACACTGGTGATTTGAAAGTAATATGGAAGTGTTGGGTTTGAGAGTTGCGTTTATGAAAGTTGAGAATTTGATGAATGGGAAAGTTTTGATGTGTAAAAGATAAAATTTTATGTGTTTATTTGGCACCGGTGAGGCGCCTTTTCTTGAAAATGAGAAATGAGTATGAATTTATGGATTGATTATTGAATTAATTGCAAGCAATTTTAAAACCTTGATGTTATGGCTATAGATGTGCTAGATAAATAATGAGCTATAGTATGGCATAATCTGATGTTGAATTAAAGGATAACTAGGACGGACCGGACTGACAAAATCATTGTAGGCCTTGAAAAGGCATTAACTTGATTTGGAGTGTGGAAATTGAAATTTTCCTTATTTGTTGTTTTGATTGAGTGTAGGAATGAGTCTGACTTGTAGAAACTACAAGCTAACAAGTAATCGTACAGAATGTACATGGTGAACCTAATGGATGTATTAGACTCGAAGTGAGTCAGTGTGTTGTGTGAGGATCCGAGGGAACCTCAGTTGCGTGTGTGGTGTAGTTATTATATATGACCTCGTACTGACTGTTTATTATATGTTTTGGTGGCAGATGGCATCACATGATCTGTTAGTGAGACGTTTCAGGGAGCGACTTCCTTTCACTGAGGATAACCTCACAGCAGCTTTAGTGGACTACTTGGAATTATGGAAGAGAGTACGCCACTTAGGAGTGACAGATAGAGAGGCGATGGAGCTAACAATGAACCTTATGCCGGAGAGATGGACTAACTGGGTATTATCATTGACCAGATGGCTTTGTAACAGCGAGACAGGCACCGTGGGAAGTTATCGTCATTTTATGGGGGACCTGATTCAGAAGGTGGTTGCTGAGGGGAGCCCTTTGTCAGCATCTTCTAGAGGCACGCAGGCATCCCGGACCAGGACCTCATCACCCGAGTATACTCCAGCTTCGCCATCAGCGCCAGCTGATGCTCAGATTACACCTGTGCATGCACCTACTTCGAGACGAAGAGTGCGACCAGTGCCTAGTACTCCGACCGCGGCATACATGCCATTTCCGCCCGGATATCCGCAGGGAGGGACTTATGATCCGTATGCACTTGGTAACATGTCCATGGCTTCAGTCCAGTCTCCTACACAGTATCAGGACCCGATGTTGCCTTCAGGAGACCTTAGACCACCCGTTCCATTGTATCTGCAGTCACAGTGGGAGGTTGGAGGACCCAGTCAGGCAGTACCAGCACAGGATTCAGGTCGGGATAGCGCGGAGATGTGGCCTAGACCGACTCCTAGCAGACAGGAGGATATGTTTGGTGGATATGGGACCATTCACGGCTATGGGACGAGACAGGCACCGATATGCCTATCCAGTGATACAGAGGGCAGTCGAGGCAGGAGGACGGATGCTCCGGATGGAGGAGAGGGACCGATGAAGGCCGAGGATGACGAGGAGGAGGAGGACCCATCTGAGGGATCTGAGTGATGGATATTATGATTTTATTTTTCAGTTGTTCTATACCCCATTTGAACCTTTTATTTTGTTGTAGACGCATTTGTTGATGTTGATGAAGACCTTTATTTTGATGTTTTGCCTTGGAACAATGTGTTGAAGAGTTATTTGACTGCTGCAAGATTGCTGAATTGTAATATGAATGGTGGTTATTTGAGAATTTTGGTTGAGTAATGAATATTTTGTTGAGACTTTTGAGAAATATTGACTGATGTTATTTTGCAGATAGAAATAATGGAATATATTGATCAAGGTAGAGGGAGAGGCCGAGGCCGAGGCCGAGGCAGGGGCCGAGGCAGAGGTAGAGGAAGAGGCCAGAGGGGCCGAGGGCGTGGGAGAGCCATCCCACAACCGAATTATGAGGAACCACACTGGGAGGAAGTTCCTGCAAACCAGGAATATGAGGAGCTAGAAATTTTATCTGATGATGAAGATGCTGCAGGACAACACGGACCAGTTCCACCACCTCAAGGAAACATACCAGAAATTCCATCAGTGATGTGGGTGGAAACATTCAGAAAGCAACACCCACCGACTTTCGATGGGACTGGAGGACCTACCGCTGCAGAGGACTGGATTAGAGAGCTTGAAAAGATATTCAAGCATATGAGATGCTCCGAGGAGGAGAAGATTAACTGTATGTCCTACCAGCTCAAAGGAAAAGCGGACAGATGGTGGGAGACATATGTCAAATCTATTGCACCAGAGGAAAGGGACAATATCAGCTGGGAGAGGTTTAAGGAAGCATTCTTTGAGAAGTACGTTCCAAGGCAGTACAGAAAGGAGAGGGCGGTGGAATTTTTTCTTTTTGAGCAAGGGAAATTGACTGTGGAGGAGTACGACACTAAGTTTGGTGAGCTACTCCAGATGGCGCCACACTTGGCGGATACACCGCAAAAAATGGCTGAGAAATTTAGAGATGGTCTGTGTGAGGAGATTCGCACACAACTGGTGACCATGAAAGAGTTGAGTTACCAAGAGCTGTTGAGTCATGCCTTGGATATTGAAGCATCCAAGAACATGAAGAAAATGCCAGAATGGGTAGCGCAAGAGGCGCAGGCTTCAGGCTCAAATCAGAAGAGAAAGTTTGAAGAGCCACCAAGGCATTTTGTTCAAGGTCAAGGTAATCAGAAACGCCACGACCAGGGCAGACAACAGAATTTCCAAGGGAGGCCAGACCATCAGATTTTTCAGAGGTTCCACCCTCACCAGGCTCAGAGGCGAGATCAGACAGGACCACAGAACTGCCAAAGGTGTGGCAGAAGGCACGCCGGATTTTGTCAAGGTAATGTAGGCAGATGTTTCAACTGCGGAGGGCAAGGTCATTATGCAAACAACTGCCCTACACCGCCAGTTTAGGGAGGCAACCGCCAAAACTTTCAGAGACATGTCAACCAACATCTGAGGGCTATCAGAGGACACCGCCAGCCGTGGAGAGGCAATGCTGGAAACAGAGGAGGTGGTAGGAAAGGTAATCAAGCTCCACCTAGAAACCAAGAAGGGAACCAGCAGGGCGGCGATGGTCAACCGAGAAGAGCCCGAGCCTATGCTTTGGATGGGAATCAGGACGATGGCAATCTGGCAGGTATGGGATGCATTAATGATATACATGTTATGGTATTATTTGATACGGGAGCATCGCATACATTCATTTCATCTGCATGTGTTGAGGCATTAGAACTTAAAGTAGAGAAGAATAGTCATGACTTGAACGTAGCAATACCTTCAGGAGAAACAACTACTTCTACTTTAGTGTGCCGAGACTTGAGAATCAAGATGAACGAGAATGAAATTCAAGTAGCCGAGCTGAATGTTTTGGATATTCATGATGTAGATGTAATCCTAGGAATGGATTGGCTGTTGGAGAATAAAGCGACAATTTTGTGTCATGAGAGAAGAGTGATCATTCCTCAACAAGGGAATGAAGAAGCTTCCGTACATGGATTCAGGAAGAGACAGAGAGTACCTGTAATCTCTGCAATTCAGGCAACGAAGCTGTTGCGGAAGAGCGGAAACCAAGCTTTTCTAGTGTATTTGGAAGGAAAAGAGAAACCAGAGCTAACAGTACAGGATGTTCCGGTAGTAAGGGAGTTCGAGGACGTGTTTCCGAAGGAACTACCAGGGATACCACCAGATAGGCAGGTAGAATTTACGATTGATCTAGAACCAGGTGCGGCACCAATTTTTAAAGCGTCGTACCGCATGGCCCCGAAGGAGTTACAAGAGTTGAAGGTCCAGCTACAAGAGCTATTGGACATGGGTTATATCAGGCCAAGCGTGTCACCATGGGGTGCACTGGTTTTGTTTGTAAAGAAGAAGGATGGATCAATGCGTATGTGCATTGACTGCAGGGAGCTGAATAAGTTGACGCTGAAGAACAGATACCCATTACCGAGGATCGATGATCTTTTTGATCAGCTCATGGGAGCGAAGGTGTTTTCTAAGATTGATCTTCGATCAGGGTACCATCAATTAAGGATTCGGAAGGAGGACATTCCGAAGACAGCATTCAGAACTAGATACGGTCACTACGAGTTTGTAGTAATGCCATTTGGACTTACAAATGCTCCTGCAGTATTCATGGACTTAATGAACCGAGTATTCCATCTGTACCTTGACAACTTTGTACTGGTGTTTATAGATGACATCCTAATATACTCGAAGAGTGAAGCAGAGCATGAACAACATCTGAGAACAGTTTTGCAGACCCTGAGAGATGAGAAGTTGTACGCCAAATTCAGTAAGTGTGAATTCTGGTTAAGAGAAGTGACATTCTTGGGTCACATCGTTTCGGCAGACGGAATCAAGGTAGATCCAGCCAAGATTCAAACAGTGATGGACTGGAAATCACCAACTACGCCGAACGAGATTCGTAGTTTTCTGGGTTTAGCAGGCTATTACAGGAGATTCATCAAGGGCTTCTCCAAGATTGCGAAACCAATGACCCAGTTGCTACAGAACAATGTGAAGTTTGAGTGGTCAGAGGAGTGTGAAGAGAGCTTCCAGAAATTGAAGCAATTGTTAACAACTGCGCCAGTTCTAGCAGTGTCAGAACCAGATAAGAACTTTGAAGTTTACACTGATGCTTCGAAGAACGGGTTAGGTTGCGTGTTAATGCAAGACGGAAAGGTGATAACATATGCGTCAAGACAGTTAAGACCGCATGAAGTGAACTATCCAACTCATGACTTGGAGTTAGCGGCCGTAATTCATGCGTTAAAGATCTGGAGACACTATCTCTATGGAGTGAAATGTGCCATATTCACGGATCACAAGAGTTTGAAGTACTTCTTCGAACAAAAGAATTTGAATATGAGGCAGAGGAGATGGTTAGAACTCGTGAATGATTACGATTTGACGATTAATTATCACCCAGGCAAAGCGAATTCGGTAGCAGATGCCTTGAGCAGGAAAGGAGAAGCTCAGTTAGGCTGTATGCTTACGAGGGAGGACTGATTGATCAAGGAATTTGAGAGGCTTAGTCTAGAAGTAATATCGCCTTCAGAAAGGAAGAAGTGTGATTTAGCGGCTATGACAATAGTGACAGATTTGAGAGAAAGAATCATCGAGGCACAGAAAAGAGATGCAGAGATTGAGAAGTTGCGTCAGAAATTGAAAGTCAAGCCAGTGGGAGAGTATCGGGAAGTAGATGACAGTGCATTGCTATTCAGAGATCGAATTTTGGTGCCGAGTTGTGAGGAATTAAGGAATGAGATTTTGAGTGAGGCACATGATACGCCGTATACCACTCACCCAGGAAGTACTAAGATGTACCAAGATTTGAAAACCAAGTACTGGTGGGACGGTATGAAGAAGGATGTAGCCCTATATGTAGAGAAATGCTTGGTTTGTCAGCAAGTCAAGGCATTACATCAACGGCCGTACGGGAAATTGCAGCCGTTAGATATTCCTGAATGGAAATGGGAACATATCACCATAGATTTTGTGACGGGTTTACCAAGGTCACAGAAAGGAAATACGGTAATATGGGTTGTTGTGGATCGTCTAACGAAGAGTGCTCACTTTTTACCAATTAAGGTAAATTATGGGTCAGATAAGCTAGCACAGATTTATGTCCGAGAGATAGTCAGACTGCATGGAGTGCCGAAGTCAATCACGTCTGACAGAGATGCAAAGTTTACATCTCGATTTTGGATGAGTTTGCAGCAAGAGTTGGGGACTCGCCTGAATTTTAGTACGGCGTTTCACCCTCAATCGGATGGTCAGTCTGAGAGGACCATTCAAACTCTCGAGAATATGCTAAGAACAGTGGTGTTAGACCGAGGAAGCGGTTGGGAGCCGATTTTGCCTTTGATCGAATTTGCTTATAACAATAGTTATCAGGCAACAATCGGAATGGCTCCTTATGAGGCGCTATATGGAAGGAAGTGTCGTTCGCCTCTATATTGGGACGAGGTAGGAGAACGAAAGATTGTTGGACCGGACGCAGTGAGTGAGATGATTGAGATAGTCCGGCAAATCAGGGAAAGAATCAGAGAAGCGCAGAGTAGACAGAAGTCTTATGCCGACTCTAGGAGGGCAGAGCTGTGTTTTGAAGTTGGGGATAAGGTGTTCCTCAAAGTTTCACCCTCCAGGGGAATAGTGCGCTTTGGGGTAAAAGGCAAGTTGAGACCGCGCTACGTGGGACCGTACGAAATACTAGAGCGCATTGGTCCAGTGGCGTATAGATTGGCATTACCCCCGAGTATGGGCAGTATTCATAATGTGTTTCACGTGTCTCAACTGAGGAAATATGTTTATGATCCGAGACATGTGATCCGTCAAGAAGAGGTGATTTTGAGTCCAGACCTACGGTATGAGGAGCAGCCGGAGGCTATATTAGATCGTAAGATACAAGAGCTCCGGAATAAGTCCATTCCGCTCGTTAAAGTGCTTTGGATCCATCATGGGCGTGAGGAAGCGACATGGGAGCTTGAGGAAAAGATGAAAGAGAGATATCCCGAGCTTTTCAGGTTTTAATAAACACATTTTTGCAATTAATAAAGCGGTTGATTTAAATTTAAAGAAAAGATAAGTAAACAGTAAGAAATTGTACTTCGAGTCAATTTAGTAACAGAGTTCAAAGGTTGAAAATATTCAAAGGGGAAGGAAATTTCAGAGAGTGGTGCAGCAGTGTGTGTAACGTTATGGTGACATGTATATGAAGATACATGCCACAGGATCTTTTAACTTTCCAAAAGCCGCTTCATTTCACCAGCTTACACCCCGATACTCCCATCCTTGCTGCTTAACCTGCACGTTTTAGAAATAACGCGAGGGGCTGAGTACTTGCGTACCCAATGAGAAACATGCCCAAAAATATACATTTATATAGGAAACATGCTATGCAACTCACACGGATAGACGTGGGGTTTTATTGAAAAGAACCACGCTATCCAAATCGTTTTATTTTGCACGTGCTATTTATATGTTATCATATTTATTTCAGTGTTGTAACTGGAAGTTGGCCGACTTCCAAGTTACGATGATCAGTCAGGAATGTAAACACACTCAACCTACTGTCATCTAAGTGCACTAGTCTCAGCAATCCATTTTGAGACCCGATCGTTAATTATTAATAATCACCGGATCCAACACCACAATATTTCCACCTTATATCTTTCAATTCCCATTCATATGGAGTCGCTACTCCATATTACTAATTGAGTTCTAGCGCAGTTTTGGAAACCTGGTTCTAAACTCATTAGTTATTCTCTCTGTCGATGGGAATCGACAGAGGACATATATAATAGTACAAAACATGCATAGCAGTTTCAGTTAAAATAAAACAGTTTGTAACGCATTTTGAAAAGAAAACACACATTTTGGTTTTTACTGAAATAGTTTCCCACCTGATATTTGGCTTTGTGTATAGATGCTTTCCCGCTAGTACGAGCTTAACTATCCTCCGACCTCAAACTCCTACAATAATCAAGGTCAACTAATTAGGATAAACGATCTAGGACAATAGCGAATTCAATCAGAATCGGATAATCAACTTATAATCACTACAATCCTAATATGATTCTTATAATTCCCTTCAATCGCATTCAACATCGTTCATGCTCGTAATCCAAAACCAAACACTTATCAAATCATATTCTCATGCTTAACATGCTTCCCAGTTCATATATTAAACTTAGGGATTAAATTGACTCAATATGGAATGAAAATTAGCTTAAAAATCATGTTTTAACCCTTAAGGTCGAAGCACATTCCGAACGGAATTCGTCCGTCCCAAACGGGATGGACGACGAGCATTTTTTTGTCTGGCCGAGGGCCATCCCGAACGGGATCAAGCCATCCCAAATAGGATGGAGCCCCTGCACTCACCCCTTGCCCGTTCGAGACTCGTCCCGAGCGGGATGCTTCCGTCCCGTTCGGGACGAGTCGTCTTCTCCGACGAACTCTCCGGATTTCCCCCTGAAATTCAATTTTTCTCACGATTTCTCCGACCGATCTTACATGCAATTACATAAATGAGATCCCTAGACACTCTAGAACACGAATATAGCATCTAAACACCGAAATTTACGAAGAAATCGAGTAAGAAGAAAGCTCATCGGAGCTCCTCCACACACGGCGGCGTTGGCGATTTCCGGCGACGAAACCCTGTTTTCTTGACGTCTGAACGTTCACTACATCACAAGGAATACAAATCTAACGTCAAAACGCTGATTACTTGCCGGAAAAATGAGATTCAAACCTTAAATCTCAAAAATCGCAACACAAACCCACCTCAACTTCTCACCTCAATATCTCTCTCGTTTCTTGTCTTCTCGGAGCCCACGAGTACTCAAAACAAAGCTTGAGACGAGAGCTTCACGATGGTGGTTGTGGTTTGCCGGATGGTGGTCTGAGGTGTCCGGAATCGCGCCGGCAAGGTGGTCTGACGGGAAGGGTTTTTCTGAGTGGAGAAGAGAACTTTCTCTCTCTAGCTTATAATATATGGTGGTGTGAAATGAATAGAATCTTACTATATGTTTGTCTAATAATCCTCTAATTTCATCACAGTAATTACACATATAATTATATAAGTTCCTCTTTGTATATATATATCTTATAACCCCATATTAATTCCAACATAATAATTCCAAAAATACATGCAAAACATCCAAAAATCAATTCCCAATACATAATATTCCAATTCCACCATAATTCTTCCAATAAATCTTGGTAATCCCTTCAAGATTATAAAATAACCAAGCACATTAACATAATTAAAGTCTCAAATCTCAATCAACTAAATTCAAATGCTTCTCATTAAAAGGAAATTTTCCTTTATTAAAATCAATCGATCTTTACAAAAACTTAATTAAGTTTGAGGTATTACAAAACGTTAAACACAAACGTTGTACGTAGGAAAATGATTATTGTTTCCCAACATTTACGTAGGAAAATGATTATTGTTTCCCAACATTTTCGCATGAATAAAGTTTTTACTACCAGTGGAGCACACCCCACCCCCTCTCTCTCTACTTTCTCATGTAACCTAGCTACATCAGAATTCAGAAGATAGAATCGAATCTTTTGGCCAGATAAAATGCAAAACTAATTTAATACTTTATTTTACTAAAATACCCTTGTATTCATTTTAGAGAGAGTATGTAATTATGGTAATGTTGTATGCTACAATAATTAATTAATTCATATGATATCCATTTTCTGTTAAAGTAATTTCATTACTTATATATATATATATGGGTGGGTGGGTAGGTGTGAGTAGCAGAGTAATCAATTGTATGCAACATTACAAAAAATGTTGTTCAATTCATAGTGTTAGGACCGAATTTCCCATAATAAAAAACAATATAAGCATGATAAGAATTTATTCACTTTTTAAGATATCTTTTGAAATAACTTGAAGTGATAATATATTAAATTTAATCTAATTTATATTAAAAATCAAAGTACACATAAATTGATATATTTTAAAATTGATTTTGAAAATGTGCGAAAAATCATATATTTTAGTAAAGTAAAATTATACTCAATATTATACATCTAACTATAAATATAAATTCAATATAAATAAAAAAAATGGAGATTTAACAAAATTGTCGATCAACTACTTGATATTGTAATAACATATAGTTCTATAAAGCAAATTAGTTGATACTCATGCATGATAAATACTGCAATGTGACACAGTAAATATGAAATATAGATTAAAAAAAATAAATCCTTAACATTGAATTATAGAATCACATTATAATAAAAGAAGATAATTAATACATAGTACAATAAATGTGGAAATATATCAAATAAAAAGACATATAAAGAGAATTTGAAATGTGATAACTCATGAATAACGCTTATGTTATAAATTAAAATTATTAGTATTTAATGGAATAATATATTCGTAAAAAAGAACTAATGCAATAATATATTAACAACAGTACTATAATATAAAATTAAAATTAAGTTCCCACTATTATTTGTATGTAGATATTGTTTGTGTATATATACTGAATGCGTAGGGGTATGAGAATAGGATTTTGAGTTCTATATATACTTGTTGCACATCCATGATCCATCACAAAACTCCAGCATTTGTGGAAAAAAAAACCTATCATATATTCAAAACCCTCCACAAACACAACACAACCAAAAAAATGTATTCCCAAAGGTTAGCTCTTGTAGTTCTGGCAGCACTTATCGCCGGCGCATGTTTCCGGGCAGTATTTCAGTCTCCCGTCGGCCACTCGTCTCCAACGGACCAAGCAGATATACCTTATTTGTTATTTTTGTTTTTAAACTCGTTGGGTCTTTCATCGTCTATTTGCATTGCAAACTTGACTGCAGGATTTGCATTTTTGTTGGAGCTTCGAATGGCACTGATGTGTATGATATGCGCATATACTTTTGGGTGCACCTCCAAACTCCAAGTTGGAGGCAATTCCAACATATTTTGGGGCTATCTTACAGTGTTTGGCGGATCGCTCTGCCCTTTGCCATGAGATATATGTCAATAGTGCAGAACTAACAATTATGCCCATGGAATGAATTTCGAAAATAAACGCAAAATACCCCGTTAATTAGGTGTTGTCCTTAGCTTAATTTATCTAGTAGCTTTTTTTTAAAAATAATTATCTAGTTGTTGTCATGGTGAAGGTTTTGTCGGCGTTGGTAGTATATTGTGTTCGTGGAAGTCCAACTTTGCCTTGCCCTTCCTTATTGCACAATTTTATTTAATTTTTTTGTTGCAAGTATTATATACTCCCTTCGTCCCGATTATTTGGTTTATGTTTCCTTTTTGGGTATTCCGTTTATATGGTCCATTATTTAAATTTAGTATTGTTTTTTGCATGTGTTTACAAATTTATCCTTATAAATTGAACATAATTAATAGAGTTATTATTAATAGTTATTTCTAAATAAGGGTAATTCAGAAAATTTGTTCAAATATTTAATGTATTCATAAATGAGTTTTGACATTCGTACAAATTTAAACAGGACCAAATAAATTAGACGGAGGTGATAGGGTTTTCCGCAATCGTAAATATTTTATTGATTGGTATAAATAGAGAATGAAAGATACAAAGATATGCATGAAAATATAAACCCTAGTTTAAGATATGCAACTAGAAAACCCTAGATACGAATAAATATAGAAGATATGATTTATTCTATCATCCCCCCTCAAGCGAAAGCATCGATGATTGTGGAATAGTGTCGATCTTGAGCTTGGAACGGAAGAACTCGAACAATGGACGTGGGAGGGCCTTTGTGAATACGTCTGCGAGTTGAAGATCAGTAGGAACGAATTCTGTCGCCAACTTGCCAGACTGAACAAGTTCCCGAACAAAATGGTAGTCGATGTCAATATGCTTGGCAGCAACTGGATTCTGTGTGAGAAAGATTGAGCTTTTGTTGTCGCAGAAGAGCTGCGGTGGGCGTGTGAGAGACACGTGAAGCTCCTTCAGTAGCGTGGTAATCCAAACGAGTTCAGCAGCAGTATTTGCCATGGCCCTGTATTCAGATTCACAACTCGAGCGAGAGACAGTCGGTTGTTTCTTCGCACTCCAAGAGACCAAGTTACCTGCAAAGAAAATAGCATAACCATAGGTGGACCGCCGAGTGTCGGGACAACGAGCCCAGTCCGCATCGGAATAAGCCACAAGATCGCAGGGGGTGTGGCGAGAGAAGAACAAGCCGTGAGAGAGTGTGCCCTTGACGTATCGCAGAATGCGTTTGACAGCTTGTAGGTGATCAATAGTAGGATGCTGGAGAAACTGACTGACCAGATTGACAGCAAAGGCAATATCCGGACGAGTAATGGTAAGATATTGAAGAGCACCAACCAAGGACCGATAATGTGTGACATTATCATAGGCGACACCATCTTGAGAAAGAGATGTACCAGCAGGAAGGGGGGTGGCGACTGGCTTAGCATCAATTAAGTCCGAGCGGTCCAGAATATCCTTAGCATACTTCGCTTGAGAAAGAATAAGACCAGTCGAAGTATAGGTTACTTCCAAACCCAAAAAATAACTGAGAGAACCCAAATCAGTGATGGCGAATTCCTTCTGCATACGAGAGATGAAAGCCGAGATATAAGAAGCATTGTTGCCGGTGAGGATAATATCGTCGACATAAACCAATAATAGCAGGAGATGAGAGTCTCGACTGAATATGAAGAGAGACGTGTCTGCTCGGCTGCATGAGAAACCCATATGCAATAGGAACGTGCTCAATCGATGGAACCAGGCACGAGGAGCTTGCTTCAAGCCGTATAAGGCTTTCTTGAGCAGACAAACATGGTTCGGAAATCTGGAATCAACAAAACCAGGAGGTTGAGCCATATAAACAGGGACAGAAAGATTACCATTTAGAAAGGCGTTCTTGACGTCAAGCTGATGCAGGGGCCAGGAATTTGCGACGGCAAGAGATAAAATGATGCGAACTGTAGCAGCCTTGACAACCGGGCTGAAAGTATGTGAGAAGTCGATGCCTGGAATCTGAGAAAATCCTTGAGCTACCAGTCGGGCTTTGTGACGATCGATTGAACCATCGGATCGGAATTTAGTGCGGAAAACCCATTTGCATCCAACTATATTACAGTCTGGAGGCGCAGGGACCAGATCCCACGTATGATTGCGATGAAGAGCGCTCATTTCTTCGGACATGGCAGCTAGCCAGAGAGGATTTTTGGCAGCAGACTTGAAGCCCTTAGGTTCAGTGGCAGAGAGAAGCGCAGAGTGCAGTACTGTGGAGGCATAGTATGCAAGATGTCGAGGCTTGAATACACCAGCTCGTGCACGTGTAATCATGTGATGCCCGACCGGAGCTGGCGGCGGATCAGGCTGAGCCTCGAGCGTAGCCGGTTCAGGCGAAGGCGGAGCAGCTGCAGGCAAAATAGGATCATCAACACAGATAGAACATAGTTGAGAAGGACCTGAGGATATAGGAGCAGTAGCCGGCGGCTGAGGCTGCGGAGGTGCGGGCGTGGGTGGAGGCGAAGTCGCCTGTGGTTCAACGAATGTGGAAACATCCAAGTTGACGAGAGTACTGGCGGATGAATCGTTTGCTATAGGAAAGCAGAGCTCATCAAAACGCGCATGACGCGTAATATAGACGCGTGAAGTGGTTGGATCAAGACAACGATAGCCCTTATGCCGAGATGAATACCCAAGAAATATGCAAGGCAAACTGCGAGCAGAGAATTTGTTAGCAGCATAGTCACGCAAACAAGGAAAAACACGACAACCGAAGGGATGAAAGTTCTCGAAGTTAGGAGAAACACCAAATAATAGTTCAAACGGTGAAGAGCCTCCCAGAATTTCAATCGGCAGTCGATTTATAATGTAAACAGCTGTAGAAAAGGCATCCACCCACATATTGAGAGAAAGGTTCGAATGGAATAAGAGAGCCAAACCGGTTTCAGTAATATGTCGATGCTTCCTTTCAGCACGCCCGTTTTGTGACGGAGTGTAGGGACATGACATGGTGTGCAAAATACCCTTAGAGCGAAAAAATTCAGAAACAGCAGTACTAATAAATTCACCACCTCCGTCACTCTGAAAAACCTTAATTTGTCGAGAAAATAGATTCTCAACTAGACATGTGAATGTTTGCAGAACAGAGAAGAAATCCGACTTCTTAGATAACGGAAAGAACCACGTGAATCTGCTAAAGTCATCGACAAAAATGGCATAGTAGCGAAATGAAGCAGTAGATGGAATAGGTGCAGGCCCCCATAAATCACAGTGCACTTTATCCAAAACATGTAAAGCACGCTTTTCATTTAATTTAAATGGCAATCGAGAGCATTTAGCTTTCTGACAAGGAACACAAGTAACCGGTTTGGGTAGACAAGAAGTAACGAAAATGCGACCTTGTTTATTAAGTGAAGAAATAACATCAAAAGAAACATGTCCAAGACGACTATGCCAAAGCTCAAAAGAAGCTTTTAAAACATTGTTTTGTAATTTAGAAACAAAAGCAGGAACAACATGATCAAGTGCATAGAGACCGCCACTACGCCGACCGTGTGCAAGAACTTCCTTGGTGTGGCGATTCTGAATTTCAAAGAGATTATCAGAGAAGATAACATTAACCGGGAAGTCAGAGGTAAGCTTACTGACAGATAGTAGATTTTTGGTTAAAGAGGGAACCACCAAGACATCCAATAAATTAATAGAATTTGAAACCCGAGAATAACCAATATGAGAAATAGGAAGAAGAGCACCGTTACCAACTATAACGCGATCAGAACCGGAATAAGGTTTAGAACTGTCGAGGACTGCAGCATCTGGCGTCATGTGAGCCGAGGCACCAGTATCAAGGTACCAATCAGAGGGCGACGCAGTGGAAACGGTGCAGCTCGTATTGAATGCCTCCGCAAGATTAGCAGTAGAAGACCGGGAATATCTGTCAGGGCAAGCATCGGCATAATGACCGTTCTGACGGCAAATCTGACAGTGCGGAGGGCGGCGAGAGTTCTTGCCATTGCCACGGCGTCGTCCATTGCCACGAGAGGAAGAGGAGTTGGAATTCTTGTCCTTAGCACCTTGCGATGTATTCCCATAGAAGGCAACCTGCGTCGAAGGAGAAGAAGTCATAGAATCCTGAAACATAGAAAAACTTTCAGCCTTGGACAATAAGTCACGGAAAGAGGGCAAAGCCGTGAGGGCCATCTGAGCCACGGAGAAAGTGGCGAAATCTGGTCCAAGGCCACGCAGAAACCAGTGAGCCTTATCTGTATCATCCACCGGACGGCCAATAGCAGCCAACTGATCGCAGATGGACTTGAACTGACGTCCGTATTCAGTAACCGAACGGGAGCCACGTTTAATCAACTGGAGATCGTCTTTTAAACGCAACTCTCGTGTCTTGGATTTGTTGGAGAAAGCCGCATCAAGGGCCAACCAGACGGCACGAGAGGAGGTGCAGCCAATGGCTTCGGACATGGCCTCCTCAGACAACGTCGACAGGAGAAGGGAGAGAAGACGTTGATCCTGCAGAACCCAGGCCGTGTAGTCAGGGTTCGGTTGCATGGCGCGCGAGGGAGAGGACGTGACAGTGGGTGGCGGCGGCGGATAGGAGCCATCAACGTACTTCATCAAATCCTGCGAGGTGAGCAGCGGTTGCAACTGTGAGCGCCACAAGAGATAATTCGACGAGGACAATCGGATGGTAACCATATGAATTAGGGTAGAGAGGGGAAGGGTATCGGAAGCCATGAGAAGAAGGCGTCCGACGAGAAGATGGCACGCGGCTGGGATGGGGCGCGCGAGTCTGCAGCGGGCGAAGGGGCTGAGGGTGCGCCGCGCGAGCGTGAGGCTTCGCGTGGGGATGAGACGCCGGGCGAGCGTGAGGCTGCGCGCCGGGAGGGCTCGAGCGAGCGTGAGCCGCGAGCGGATGAGGACGCCGAAAAAAGGTGGGCGAGGGAGAGAGGCTTCGAGCGAGCTTAGGCCGCGAGCGAGAGAGAGGGATAGGATCGTGTTTTAGGCTGATACCATGATAGGGTTTTCCGCAATCGTAAATATTTTATTGATTGGTATAAATAGAGAATGAAAGATACAAAGATATGCATGAAAATATAAACCCTAGTTTAAGATATGCAACTAGAAAACCCTAGATACGAATAAATATAGAAGATATGATTTATTCTATCAGGAGGGAGTAACTTTTATTTGAAAACTAAAAGAAAAAATAAATCACAAGGGTGGTATGCTTTGTAATTATAATTTTTCAACTTGTCAATAAATAGATGGTATAATTTAAGTTCTAAATGCTTAAAACTTATCAAGTAAAGCAGGTGCAAGGCCCGTAACTGTATGTACTAAAACAAATTACGCTTGGAATGAAACACAACAAAAATTGCGAGTTCGCAACAATATTTTTATTAAAATTTGGATTAACTTTTACACATCAATCTATATATATATATATATATATATATATATATATATAGGGAGCGGATCCAGTGAGAAAACTCTTAACGTGAGAAAGTGAGAAAGATGCTTGATTGCATTTACGATATTCAGGTTGTTGCTTGATTGCAATGTTGCTTGATTGTGTGTTAGTTGTTGCTTGATTGCGTTTTAGTTGTTGCTCGATTCAATGTCAACCATTGATTTTTTTAGATCTGATGGACACGATTTATTCTTTTTTGTCACAGGGGATTTTTTTTTACATGATCCCTCCTCTATATATATATATATTATAAATTATTGTATATATTGGATAGGATATTGGGGCTTTAAAAGGAGATTCATTTTTCATTCAATAGGGCAATGGGCTCAAGAAGTGAGGTGTGTATAAAAAAGGATTGGGCCAACTAAAAATACAAAGTCCGTATCGAATAACAAAATACAGTTCGATGACATATATTTTGTGAGGTGAAATAATCTCCTATAAACCCTTCGTTTTTGTTTATTAATAGGCTCTCATTGGTCACTAACTACTTGGATTAACTTTCCATGCAAAATGGTAATTCTAAGAGTCGAATATCAATTAAGTTTAAAATTGTTGTGCCAAAATGTAATTAGATTAAAAAAAACCTCGAAAAAATTTGGACCAAATGGGCTGAACCCGTTGGACATTAAATAATCTCAGTCCAAAACATACCTTTGCTACCCACACATCTGAGCCCATCAGCTATATAATAGTATATGCACAGCCGAAAGCCCAAATCCAAAAAAATAAAATCATTTGCTAGACCAATGCAAAAATTAACTTTTTATTTAAACTCCTAAAATAACGATGATATTTTTTAAAAAATAATAATCATATAATTACTGTATTATAACATTGAATTTCATTCAAATTCTACTAGTTTAACTAATATTTGAATTTTGAATAAAATTAATATTTGATTTAAAATAAATATTCTTAATGTACAAAAGATAAATATATAAGGAATAAGTTTTTATTGATAATTGCTAAGGATTATACTGTTTTGATGATACGACAAAAACTGTAGTTAGCTACAATGATTGTATAAACTATAAAGCTATCCTATTAGAATTGATCATATATTGTAGTAGTTTAGGTTCGATTAATTGAATATTGGAAGACACATAGAACCAACTTAAGCAACGATCACGTTCAACTGAAGACCATAACAAGTTAAATTGACAATTATGAGAACTGTCGAAAGGAATTGTAAGCTAGATAAATAAATCAAGTAAAATTAAGTTAACACATATATCAATTGACGCTTTTTGTCAATCAATATGTTGCATCCAAGAATAGAAAGTATATAAATGTATAACTTATACAAATGTTCACCAGCAAAAACTATGGAGTCTCTTCAACTTTGTCAACAATGTTATTTCAAGAGAAAGATTAAATACTCCAATAAAAAATTTAAATAAAAACAAAGAAAAGAGATAGTAAAAGATTATTGCTTAATTTTATTACGACTAACTCTTTTCTAAATAAATAAATATATATATATATATATATATGCATCTTTAGCACAAGAATCTGTTTATCTCTCACACACGAACACCAAAGTTGTTTAGTTGTTCGATAGTATAAACTTTGAGACATCACACACTGATTTCATTGTTCTTGGAAATAACTCAAACCTTAAGTTCATATAGAAAAGAAGTGTTATAATCCTCAGCTGACAGAAGATCAGATGCGCCCACCTGTGTTCAAGTACCGTGGCAGATGAAGATACCAGAAGGAACAACATATATAGCAAGAAGACTCTTGCAGTATAACTCAGCCAAGTGGCGGTGCCTCAAAACCGAAAGCAAAGAGAAGTTCTCTGTGTGACCGAAAGAACTATGATTGTAACATGTGTTCAAACACTGTGGCTAGTAAAAGTTAAAAAAAAATTGTTTCAGTTGAACGAAGAGTAGATGTAAGATCATTTTAAATTCAAATCACTATAATTTCTTTGTTCATTTCAGTTCTCGCGCATTTAAGTTTAAAATTTAACAACTAACTAACTATAACTAATCCTTCATTGCTTTTATATATAAACTGTAATTGATTCTTGGGTCCATTCAATTACACACAAGTGTTACACACATTTGTTTAGTACACATTTTATGAATTTCAGTATGATTGTCCATAATAAATAAAATTGTAAGCCTATATAATGTAAATGCATAGAGTGCAACATACAAACAATATAGACAAAAACTTACGTTAGGTACACCTAAACAGTTTAGGCGGGTTATATCCATACTTAAATGAGTTTACTCATTCTAAATAAGGTTTATTAATTTCAGTTAGGGTATATTAAATGAGTTTGACTTGGATTAATGGATAAAATCCGCCTAAACCGTTTAGACGTGCCTAACCTGAGACCTTCCCAACAATATAATGAGATAGTTTGATTTGAAATACACGAGAGAATTATTTCAAAAAATAGAAGAAATGCACCATAAAATACTAATATACTAATTTATAATATTTGATGAATAAAAATAAAGATTTATTTAATATATGCTTTTGTAAATTTTTCTTAATCTTAAATAATATATCATATATATATCAAGATTTGCGCATCTGTATATAAATCTAGTATTCCTGAATATCCCGAACTACTATACATTAATAATTTAATATTCTTAATGTATTGCGCTGTGGGGGTGAAGCACCTTCTTGCCAATGAACAAAAAATTATTAATTTGAACTTTCCTATGAATTTAAATAAATATATTTATATCCAGACCCCAAAAAAAATTATTTTGCGATTGGTAAATCTTAATTCTCGTTGCCTATATCAAAGCCCACTATTTATCTATTAAATAACATTTACAATTTAAGGCTCGCCCATTAAATTATAGAAAATAGGTTCTGCTAAAAAAGATTCATAGAAAACTCATGGATCGACCACGCTGCTAAGTAGAAATATTTATAAATGACTGTACTGTAACATATGTCGTAGACCATATTCAAAAATGAAAAGTTATCGATGCCCAATATTATTATAGTTTTATTAGATTACTGCATACTTCTAAGTTTATGTTTTAAATTCTAGGACTTTGGATATTAAATTAAATATCACTTATTTATTCTTTACCCCAACTTTATTTTTTTATAAACGCCATTGTGTCTATAGTGAAAGTGGTATCCATGAATTCTCCAAATTTTACTAAGAAAATTTGACTGGAATCCTTTAAAAAAGCTTCGACTATGTTTGTTGATTGCCCATCCAAGTAAGAGTTTCATTTGGCTTAAAGTTGCATATGTATTTATAGGGTTGTGGATTGGGTGCTAAGAGTGAGTTTTGTTTAATTATTGTATAAGTTATGCTTAGAATATATTATGCTTAATATGATATTATGCAATATTCATAGAGAAAATATACTTACTTTTTACTAACTAATACTCCCTCAATCCCGTCAAATTGTTCCAATTTGACCGGACACGATAACCAAGGTATGTGAGTGATAGTGGGTGGTAGTGGAATGAATATTATATTGATGTGTGAAAAACTTGTTATTTTAGAAAAGTGAACTAATATCACGGAACGAATGAAAAAGGAAAGGTGAACAATTTATGTGAGACAGATGGAATACTTTTTATCTGGACAGTTGATATGATTAATTTAATAACTTAAATTCATTCCTATTTAGTATAGAATTCACTTTTTATAAAGATTAATCCAAACTCTATGTATACATTAATTTTGGGCAAAAACTTGCGTTAGGCAGACCTAAACGGTTTAGGCGGGTTTTATCCTACCCAAATGGGTTGACCCATCCCAAATAGGGTTTATTAATCCCAATTAGAGTATATTATATGGGTTTGAGCTTGGGTTAATGGATAAAACCCGCCTAAATCGTTTAGGTCTGCCTAACCCAAAACCTTCCCTTAATTTTGTGGTTATAACAACAATAATTGTAGTGTATGTTGATGGTATAAAATTAAAATCAATATAAAAATACCTAGAAATGTAGGACACCCTGTCTAAAACCCTACCAACATTTAAAACTCACAATAACATGAAGAAGGAGACTTAGTTTCTCTACTGTCTCAATCCATCTCTCAACTTGGCACATGCAAGCCCTTGTATATATATATGTACTCCCATCATCCCACATGTTTTATGTTCCCTTCCCACTTTCACATACAACTGTCAACTTCCATCATCACTCCTCTTTTACCATTTTGCCCCTTACCGCCACCAACTTTTTCACTTCTCTACATCTACAAGAAACAAATCACTTCTCCCCATTTTCGAAGTTCAAATAGTTAAACGCTTTACTTGTGTTCAAACAATCATAAGTTTGAATTATGTCGGAGATACTTATCTTCATTCAAATACTGTACATTACAATGGAGTAATAACATACACAGGAAAATGACAACAATAGCAGCAGAATCAAAGATACAGTAATTGGGCATGAAATGCTAAAAAAAACTCAAAATAAAAAGGCATAACTAACTTGTAGCCTAACTAGAGTAAAGAAAAAGAAAAATTAAACAGCAAGCTGCTGTTGATGAGAAGATTCATCCTCATTGAAACACAAATGGAGAAGTTTAGAAGGTCTTGCAGTGTATAAAGAGGAGGGATCGTGGAGGTGAGGGTGGTGCATCATTTCTCTGTGGAGGTAGGAGCAATATGTGTGGAATGTCGTGGGCGTCACGTTCAAATGGAATCCCAATCCGAATAGAAAATCCACCTCAAGGACGTTCATCTCTGCTGTGCTGATCCCACCTACTTGAGCATAATATGCATTGTTGTAATACCTGTCAGAGACACAGATTAATTACGTCGTGATCGCTGATTTATTAACAGCTTCAACTCATTGTTGAATTGTCGCTTTCACTCATCAATGTTGGGATTGAGACCCTCACCGCTGTGCACTATTTGTGGAAGAGCAAACAAACAACAAACAAACAATTCTAGTGCATTGCTTTGATTTTTTTTATTTTTTTAAATTTTTATAACGAAATTATGATGGCTGGACCTAACATGCTAATCACAGAGATTAAGGCAGGGGTTGTTGGGGTAATCAAGCGATGAATTGAAGGGGAAAAAAAGCAAAAGCTTAACCGCAGCAATCATGAACAGAATTATGCAATGATTAGCACAAAACTCACCATCAAAGTTCAGAATTCAGAAATTCAAATTGAAGAGAGAAAAAAAAACAGGACGCGACTGAAATTTGAAATACTGACATGTCGTCCATGAATTTGGCGGAGAGCATGACGCTGGTGATGAGCAATCTGTGAACATTGAAGGAATTGATGGGGAGAGAGGGGTGGCGCTGGGTGAAGCGATCGAGGTAGACGTAGGCGACAATGTAGCAGGAAGGGCTGCAGTTTGCATACTTGAAAATTCTGTCGAGGTAGCTCTGGATTGAAATGGTTGGCCGAGTGAGGCCGTGGAACACCGAGACTTTCTGCTCCTCATACGAAGGCTTCAGATCGTTCGACTCCGCCACGCGTTGGAGCAGACTCGACAAGAAATCGATCAGTCTCGGCATCACCGTTGGACTCTCAAGCTCCGCCATTTCTCCCACCCCCTCTCTCTCTCTCTCCAACTCTCTCTCTAAAATTATGATGTTGAAACGCATATAAGAGCTGCCTTTTTCTAGTTAAAAAATAAAAATAGAAATAAAAAATCAGTACCAACAACCACCTGTAGGCTGGTACATCATTTTACTTATATGCCCTTTGAAGTTTCTAGTTTGGCACTTGGAGGTGCAGACGGTCAGAGGGTGGAATAGGAAATACATATAGCGTTGTAGTATCAGATTTTGATTTTATTTTTACCCACACCACTGTCTATAATAATTCGACGTTTAAATAAATAATTATTTCTTCACTTTCATTAAATAAAATGAAATAGATATATTTGTTTGGTGCATCTCAATATATATGGACTTCTCTATTCATTTTCAGCATTAATGAAAAAGTTTATCAAAATATTTTAGTAATTCGTAATTTTGGTATATTTTCAAAATCCGAGTTCTACAATTATTATGCATAAATTATGTTCAAAAAACTTTCACTTAAAATATTTATGTAAGAAAATAAATCTTGTGATGAATTTGTTTATATTTATTGTAGGTGTGAATAACTTTAATGGACAAAGTTTGTCATTATTTCTTGTTTCTGAATTATATGTAAAGTATGGCATTAATTCTATTGCATGTCTCGATTATCTTTATATAATTCTCTTAATATACTTGAAATTTTCTAATTTTAGAAAAAAATGCGGCATACAGAAATATTGTTAAATAACAAGCCCTTTTAAATAATTAATTTAAATTACTCACAAAATATTATGTGATTGCTTGTTGGTATTTATATGAATGATATTTAATAGATAATATTTTTCCTTGTCTAAAGAATTTGTGTCATGCAAAAGTTTCAAATTTTGTACTAGAATTACTAAAATTTGAAAAATATGTTATAATTGTATAAAAAGATTGTGTAAAAATTTACAATTAATTTATACGGATACAAATGTGGTTAAGTGATCATATCTTGGTGTCACAATCTTGTAATTAATGCTAATTTAGAGTTTTGAACTTAACTTGTGAAGGAGGGAAAGATTAGGCTATCATCATATACATATTGAACACTTTGGGAAAAAGCTAGATTGAGAAAATAATTAAGTTATTTATTTATTGAATTAAGAAATAAGGCAAAAGGGGAAGACATGCAAATTAGATGTTAGTGATGAGTAGGGGTGGCAATTCGTGCGTGTTGGGTCGTTATCGTGTCGACACGATAGTGACACGACCCATTAAGGTCCGACACGAACACGATCTGTTAAGGATATGCTCGACACGAACACGACACGACCCATTAAGCCTCAAACACGAACACGACACGGACACGACACGAACACGATATTGACCTGTTAAGAACCCGATCTGATAACACGATATTGACACGAACACGACACGTACACGATATTGACCTGTGAAAATTGTTAAATTAGGTTGATAAATGAAAAAATAGTAGTAATAATAATAATAAAATAATAAAATATATTATTTATTAATTTCTTAGTGGGTAACACGAACACGAACACGACACGAATACGACACGAAACACGATATATTATCGGATAACACGAACACGACACGAAACACGATACATTATCGGATAACACGAACACGACACGAACCCAACACGAACACGACACGAAAATTTCGTGTCCTTATTGGGTCGACACGATAATGACACGAACCCATTAAGGCTCAACACTAACCCATTATTATCGTGCGGGTTCGTGTCGGGTTATCGTGTCGTGTCGAAAATTGCCACCCCTAGTGATGAGTGATGAGCAAAAAAAAAAAAAAAGTGTTGGAATATACAGCAATAAACATATAGTAATCATGTGATTAAATGTATAATTTCCAGACCCCATGTGAGAGAGAGTGTGTGTGGGTCCCACTTCCCTTCATGTGTGATGATTCTCATCTTCCATCACTTTCTTCACACCATTTCTTCTTCATTTGTTGCTTTTATTTATCATTTACCACTTTATAAATGTGCATTAGAAAATAATAATAATAATTTTTATCAGTTGTCAATTCTTATACTATACTTAGATCGGCACTCAAATCACTACGAATCTTAGCTTTTATTTTTTTCTCAAATGCTGGGTATATTAAAACATCATTTATTTTATTCCACCATACAACGCATGCAATTCTATGTCGGGCAAAACTAATCTCACAATTGATTGAAAATATTCATAATAGAGAATTTTGTATCTAGAAGTTTTAATTTATTTGATGATCCTATCACTTGAACACTCACGATCAACTGAATTTTTAAATAAAATATCCAATCAAATTAACTTTAAAAGCTATCAACCTCTGCATTCGTCATTGAACATGCATATACATAATTCTATGTAGTTTTACTTTTATAGTATGTTGTAATGAGATGAAGCATCTTCTGAAAATGAAGGAGATTAACTAAATGATATATAGTGTATATGTTTGTGAGTTGGTGTATGGTAGGATGAAGTTTAATTATTGAATGATAATATATATATATATATATATATATATATATATATATATATATATATAGTGGTGGTGTGATTAGACTGCTCACATGTTAGGTGACAAATTTAGTGTTCAAAATTGCCATAACATCGATCCATTTGTCGGCACAAATGTTTAGAACCATGCACGATTTCAACATATATTTATAGTCGAACTACTAACCCATTCTTTTACTATCAAAATAGACAGAATATGCTTTACAAAGTAAAAGCGCGATTATTAAATTACAAAGTGAAGGATAGTTTTGCATGCATGCTCCTCTTCTTCTTCTTTTTTTCCTTAAAAAAAAAAAAGAAGCAATATTATAGACAAAATCAATAATTTAGCTCAAGTAAAGCACGCATATTTGCCCGCAATGACTTGTACACATTTAATTGACATTATTCAATGTATAGACACATATATCATATTTGTGAATGAGGGCAAATCATAAAAATATTACGAAGAAATGATTGATTTCGAAACACACCACCGGGTGTCTTCTCAGAGACAGGTTGGGTCCATATGAGAAGCATGAATTTCGGGTAAAACATGTTGTAGCCATGGTACCTTGTCTCATAATTGGATCGACTTTCTACATTATTATTATAGCCTTCTTCTCCATTTTCTTTTTACGACCCCAAAAAAATATCTTATTTTTGCCGCTGCCCACTTTACCCATAAAAATTGAAATTGCCCTAATTTTATATATATAAAAAAAAAGGAGAGAGAGAGAGAGAGAGAGCTCAGTGGGCCTATAAACGTGGGTGCGTGGAATAGTGTTGGATTGAACTAGTTTTTTGAATTGTTGTTGATTAATCATAGGAAAAAACAGCGGAGCCAAGTCTATGAAATATCGAGCAAAATAAATATTATGAACATATTATTTATATTAATAGCAACCATAATATCAATTAATTATAGTTGAATTTATTAACATTTGAGATACTTGCATGAGAATATTAGAAACAATTTAAACTAGAGGGGAATGAGATTTTAACCTGACATATTGATATGGCATTTGAATTTGGAGTTGGGTAGAACTTGAATCAAACAAACGACTAAGATTGTAAATATAATAAAGTAACGGAGTGGTGCTCAGATCTTGATTTAGAAAAATTGTTCGAGCTTGTTTATTAAAACTTATTCATTAAACAAATCTAATTCGAGCTTTATAATGTTTTACTTGTGAATTTATGAGAAAGCTCATTTACTAAATAAATATGAAATATAAATTATTTAAAATTTAAAAATAACATCATATAAATTTATTGTTATGAAAATGAATTAAATTTGAGGATGAATATAGTATTATTTTTTTTAATCCAGAAATTAATGAATATTGTTGAATAACATTAACTTTAAAAAATTCGTTAAAACTCAACTAAATATCAGTTAAATTTGTGAACCTCTTAAAGCTGAACTCAATAATAAATAAGTCAAATTTGATTACACCGCTACTAGAAGCAACAGAAGCTCTAACAGTACATCTTGCTAACTATGTTGAATTTCAAAGGTAAATAACCCCATGAATGATGATTTTATCAATCAAAACCCAATAGGGACAAGATTTTAAATCAACAATATTCACTCCTGCTTACAGACTCAAAACTCAATATTCACAGCAGCTGTATATAGCGGCCACTTTAGAGTGTTATGTGAGAGAGAGAGCAATCCTCATAAGCTCTCCTGGAGTTGCTTCAGAAGAACATAATCCCCGTCGTCGTCTACATCACTATCTGCTCTCACCGGAGCACTACCGGTAACAGTCCAACCGCGAAGTGAGGGTAAATTCGACATGTAGCCTACATCTTCAAGGCAACCTACTTGTCTCAGGACCTCTAATAAGGCATCCTTAGTTGCAATGTCGTCTCTCTGATCGGAGATATCGAGAATGGCTGCGACATTGCTTGGTTTTGGCCTCCAGAACTTCGAACCTCCAGTGGAAGCAGCATTCTGAAAGCAAGATAAAGCCTCAGGAATCCGCGAATTTTGGATGTGGACTTCCGAAAGGATCTCCCAAGTCATTGAATTAGGCTTTCCTCCCACCTCAATAAGCTCGTTGAAAAAGGTCTCCGCCTTTTCAAAATGTCCCTTTCTGACATATGAACTCAAAATAAGGTTTCCAACTCTAGGGTCATACACTGTTCTCAATGAGAGCCATTCATCGTACATCTCCTCAGCACCCTCAATGTCGTCCATTCTGACTAAAGCCGAGATCACAGTATGGTAGCCCACATTTGGAATGCTGACAAATGAAGCCTTGTAGCCGTTCCACACGCGATAAACATCCTCTTTCTTACCAGCACTCCCATATAGACTCATAAGATAATGATACGGCATACGGTCCCGGCCAGTCATTCTACTTTCAATCTTCCTCAAACAGTCCACAGCCTTCTCAATCTCCGCATTCTTGATATACATTGTAGCCATCGTGCTATAGGTAGTCCAATTGGGATTGATGGCAGTGTCCAGCTCCATACGGTTAAAAACTTGTTCCATTTTCTCCAGAGATCCCTCAGATCCACAGGATGACAGCCAAATGTTGTATGTGTAAACATCGAATGCTACATTCTTCTCATTCATTTCGGATATCACCGACTCAATATTCCCGTATCCTTTAAGATTCATATATAGGGTCATCATCACATTGTATGGAAGTGAATGACTGGCATAACCTCTAGTCCTAATTTTATCCATCAGAGATTCAGCTTCTTCCCTCATGTTAGCACGGACATAAGCATTCAAGAGGGACCCATATATTCTTTTATCTTTCAAACCATCTGGTAGCCTATGAAAATATTGCTCAGCACTTGAGATTCCATCTACCTTAGCAATCAAATCTAGCTGAATAGCAGTGTCACTTGTGGTTATTCGATACCTTTCTGCTCTATTATTCATCCAATTATAAACCTGCAAAGGGCAGAAAAATTTAGCAGATACTAAAATAGAAGGAGACAGAAATGACTTGATATCATAGATATACTAACCAGTAAGTCACACACATAACCTATGAAGGACAAACCTAGCAATTGGATTTAAATTCAGCTCTCAAACCACAAGGGATGACCGTGAACAACAATCTAGCAATCATATTCCCCAGCTCAAAAGCAGATCTTGCAATTAGACACAATTATCCGAAGCATAGATACTGCTCATCTAGAAGGGGAAAATAAAAACTAAGAAAAGTGTGAGAACAGAGTATTCTTTTCATTTGTGCTGGCTGCTCCTACTCTATCATCAAGGTTATCATCCTCAAACCTAACCAATAACAGCATATCATAATTTATAATAATCTAATAATGCTTCAACTAGCCACTTAAATATGACAATTTGAAGAAATCCCAATACGGAAACAGTCCAAAATTCAAACATGAATACAGTAATCACAAAAATATATCTTTTGCAAAAGAAAACAAAACCTGTTTTATGGAGTAGAAAACACAACACAGAAGAATTAAAATAAAAATAGGTAGATGCTTTATCTTCCACTCCACAAGTACACACACCTCAAGAGCCAATTGGTAGCGCTTGAACTTCCTGAGCTCCTTGATGACTCTAGAAAGCTCCCATTTGGAGAGCCTCTTGCCCTCATTTTCGGTATGATTCAACACAGTAGCAACACTCACATTCGAATTCGAGCTGTCCAAGGTCGATATTTTCTTGTATATGGCGTTCCATTTCAGCGGCGGCCTCCTTTCATAATCAACAGTTCCGTAGCTGTAAACGTCAGATACTGATGAGCACGTAATAAACGTTGGATTTCTGTGGGCTAAGGAGGCCGTACACAAATTGGGCTGTTTGAGAAAAAAGGTCGAATTCTGCAGAAGGCCAGACGAGAATGAGAGTGAACTCGAAATCTGAAAATGGGTACAATTATTCAGATAGTAAATTGGGGAAATAATTTGGGTAGTAGGTTGGAGCAACATGCTTCCTGAGTGGTTAGGGTTTATGCTGAGCCTGAGAGTGGAAGCGGAAGAAATTTGGGAATTTAGAATTCTTTTTTTTTTTTTTTGCTCCCACTTTCTAGTTCTAGAGATAAGACATTCATAATTTTTCTTTATTTTACAAATACCTCCCTCAACTCTATTATATTTCAATACCAACCAATCTGTGAGGTAAATAGCTCTCAATTCACACAATATAAATATAATATAAATAAAAATACTCGTATAGTAAACTCCATTAAACATTGATGCAATGTAATAAATATTTATTATAATAGTGCTATTGAATAAGATATTACATGGTAAATGCTTCATATAAATATGCATGATTTTGTTTATAAGGTGTAATTTGTCGAATTTGAGGACATATTTCCTTTTAATGTACCAATATTTATAAATCAAATTTATCGCACATTATTAAGTTATATAATTTACAAACCCAAAAATATAGAAATGGGATCTACTAAATAAATATTTGAGTGGTCATTGTAATTTATTCTCGTCTTAAAAATTATAGTATTATGTTATGCAAAATTTTAATGTTAATACAGCGTGGCTATGATTCAAATCTAGTGATCATTTAACAATATTATTTTTTTCACGTCAATAATATAAAAAGTTTTATTTATGCTCAAATTTATAATCTTCGATATCCACACAACCAATACTTTATAAAGTGCTCATGTTTTTTAATTTTTACAATTCGAAACGGAATTTATAAAATTATTACAATAAAACTTGATCGTCCATATCTGACATTGTTGGTCTCAAAAATAGAATGTGTATGCAGTAAAAGGTTTTAAGTGTGATTAGGCTCAAAATTGAGTATACTCAAATAACTTTGATAAGTTATTATGTTTTCAAGCAAGTGAACGAGTTATTGCATAGCGGAAGTATTAAAGGGATAGGAGGCTCAATTGACTCACCTAAGTCAGTTGATGATTTTAAATCTAAATGTTTAATTTACTTAACTAATTCAGATATTATGCTCCAACAATTTGTGATTTCTAAAATTAGCAAGCAAGTTTAATAAGGAGAGCAACAAAAAACACAAAAGTTATAGTGGTTTGGATGCTCAATAATCCTACAGCCACTCATTGATCTCTGTGATCAGAAAACACTACAACAAGATTACAGGTGATGTAACTGGTCTATAACAGTTGCAAGAAGCTCTTAGTCCTCCAAATTCTGGCCACCTAGCTAGTCCGCGTTGCAAGTTGCTCTCTTCTGGTTTGGAAGCGCCTATGTCAACGAGGCCCAAGTAGCTACAGCCTACAGGCAAAGGTTTTATCACACGAGTTCACATGCTAAGCCGGTCTTCATAACTGTGAACTATGAACACATTGTTGTGTTCACGAGTTCGTCAGTAAATATTTGTGTTCTTCATATAACGTTAAAACGTGACAGTTAATTAGAAGACATTTGCTTCTAAGGGTTTTTTAAAGACCATCTCAGATTCATACTCTTAAAAGACTATAAACTCTCGAACTACTCAAGCTAGAGATCTTAGAATCTCATATATACAAATAAGAAAGACATAGATTAATGATGGTTCTTGAAGATTTATGCAGTTTCTTCCTGCTACATTTTCAATACTAGCCATCACTTTTAGTGTTTCTCCTGAATAATTTTGGAGCAATCGGTAAAAGTTTCAAATGAACTTGAGCTATTTTGAATTGAGTCAAGTCATTTTGAAATTTTAATCAAGAATAGGAGTTATTTAGCTTTACAATTATTTTAGTTAAAACTTTTTTTTAACTATGTGATTCAATTTAATAGATTTAAAATTAATTTAAGGGAGCGCTTCATCTTTAAATTATTATTATACCATAATAATTAAGAAAGAAAAAATACAAATATTTAATAGTTTTATTTTTTTTAATGTTTTTATTATTTTGTGTTTTAATTAAATATTTAGAATTTATACTGTTGATTTATTAAATAAAATACTTAACATAAAAAAAACAAAAAAAAAACATAAAAGTAAATCGAACAAAATAAAGTTGTCTAATAATTTTCCCTTTGATTTTAAGAAATAGGTATACGCGTCTACTTTTGAGAAAATGTTCCCCAGCAAGAGTCTGTTATCGGTATATTACAGACAGCAAGTAGAATCTTATAGAGCATGTACCTCTACAATCTGTTAATCAGCATCCTGGCCAGCTCCTCTGCGTTATTTCGTCGTTCTTGGCATTTCCATGTATATAAACCTTTGGTTTTTTTACCTGAAGTAGATACACAGATTATGGGATTGGGTACACTGCTCGAATGGGATAGAGCCTGTCGACCTACCAGTGATATGGGAGGAAATCCAGCATGAAGACGAGCCCCAGAGAACCCCTCCGTGCTATGTAGACACTTGTAGCCATTTATTTGAGCATGCTCACTGCAACAAAAATCAATGCTCTTGATTATTTTTTAACGGGAAGAGAGAGATCTTATCTTTCAACTAAATTTTGTACAACCACAACCAACTCAATAAAGAAGCCAGTTTTAACTTTTATGACATCCTTGCAATATCAAAGCTAATAACAGACCAAAATGCTGCTGAACCTTTTTTGACAAACATATACACTTTCAGGAAAATCACCTCAAAAGGTAAGTAAAATTTCTTCTCTGATATTCTTGAAGAGAAATCCCTTCTTCTTTCGAGTACCTGAAACAAAGAATAGTTGTATGATGATATGAGAGGGGTGTGAGCAACATAGTGTCACCACAGGAATTGAAGGGAGAAATCCCCTGTGATAATCAGAGTTTCAGCCTCCATCTGTCAATTTTATGTATGCACAAATAATTAGAGGATGGATTTATTCTTGGTAAAGGAATAATGAGCAAGCACATTCACATACATTTAGAATCAGAAAAGGTTGGAAGTATCTGTGGGTGTCAGCCTGCATGGACTGTGTGTAGAGAGAGAATATAACAATTCAGTATCTTTAAAATTTTTACAATTCTCCAACAGTAAAATTCATGTTCAAATTACAAACAGTTTTTTGCATCATATCAAGCCTTAAGATTCTAAGGTAGCAGAATACCTACTAATTTAAGTGACCAAACAATACATAATCAATAATGCAGTTGGAGGTAACTAAATAAGTGAAAGCAACAGACTACAGCCTATATCGACAAGTGCACACAGGGAAACAGACCAAATCTCAATAGCATTCTCAGCCACTGGTGAGTTAATTACAGGAAAATCCCAATTATGGTTGACATCTTAAATTGGGACATCAAAGATGAAATAACCGATATGCTTAGAAAGAATTAAATAGCAAAAAAAAAAAATTGAAGAGCAATTAATGTGTATCGTGTAATCTACTATCTAATAAGATCGGATCACCAAAAAAACAAAAAAACAAAAAAAAAATTGAAAACCTTTCTACTACATTATACTTGAAGATCTATTTTCAATTCTCAACAGTTGGAATAAGCTAGAAAGATATATTTGAACAGAACCCACAAACAAAAAAACAGTTTTACAATACCTCCATGGCTCATGATTTTCGCAGAAGCGTGAAATTCCATTCATTGCTGAGAACGTGTCAATATGAACCCATACTTCATTTGAATTTGTTTTTAAATGTGCTGCCCAAAAAAAAAGAAAAGAAAAAAAAAACAGTCCTCATAGGAAATTTCAGTTAAGAGGAAACACTTGTGATTCACGTAAACCAAAGAAGAAAATCATATTCATTCTAAAATTTCAATGAGCATAAAAAAAGAGCAGAAGAAATAGTAACCATTTGTATCACAATTTGAATGTCAAAACATGACAGGAAACAAATAGAAATTCGATTTGACATTGTAGATGGTTTCCAATTTATCATATTTAAGCAAATACTTATTTTGGATTAAAAGGATACCACAGTTTGAGTTGCATGTACTAGCTAATGATGTTTACTTTTCTGAGTTTCAGTAGAGATAGATATACTCAGTTGTGGTTTCAATTTCTTGCACACATGTATCCCCATAGAAAAAACCAAGGATAATGAAACGTGAGCACAAGGGAAGAGAAAGAAAGCAGAAAGCAATGGAAGTTTGTTGTATCAAGTAAATGTAGTCAATATCTCTACAATGAGTGGTGTGTGCAAGAGAACAGGGGAAGAAAGAGCTTACCCATCTTATGCAAAGCTTTTAGGGCATAACCACTAGGATAGTTCTCGTATGATGCCATAAATGTAAAGATTGTACACCCTAGACTACATAATATGAAGTCAGCATAAATTGGAAATGTTCTTGACAGTAGAATAAAAGTAATTTGGTTTAACCTGATCAAAAACGACCCCAGCATGGCAATGTAAAGATATTTCCATAGACTCTTTTTCCTATTGTTGTAGCTGGAGAAATGAAAAAAAAATAAAAAAAATGAAGAGGTATAGAATGAGGTACATGTGATATCACCTCCTATACAGAAAGGAAAGAGTCATAATATATTGATTGGACCAACTTGTCGACAAATTGCCTTTGTTTTTTTCTTCTTTTTTTAAAAAAGAAAATTTGACAATTGCTTTCTGATATTCTTTAGCACAACTTTTCATAGAAAGAAGTTACATACATTCTGCTAGCAGCAATGGCAGCAGATAAGTTGAAGATAGGAAGAGAACTAATAATGAAACGGAGTTCCTGCAGCACAAAATCATGAGTCACCGAGATTGTACAAGAAGCCGACATGAAGTGCAATGCATCTATTCGAAGAGTATGGAGGCATTACCTTGTGTGGAAGCTTCGAGTAAAGCATAACAAATGATAAAACAGGAATAACGTAGAGTAGAATCCTTTTGTCAAGCAATACACCCAGCTGCAAACAAAAAAGTGCCACATCAAAATTATGCAAAACAATAATTCCATCAAAAGGTTCATAAATTGCACCAATTAGTTATAGAGCTTTTCACCAAACAGATTATGCACTCTCAAGCATTTAATTTTAGAAACATAAAAAAATTACTCAACCCATAATATTCATAGATATCAAAAGGATAAAATGCAGTACATTGATATAGTACACAATGTGAAGTCTAGCCATAAATGGGAGTGATCACACACACCCTGAAGAATTTCGAAACTAACATGACCAACTATGTTCAACTTAGAAGATAACATGAGACATTGTTTGATATATAACACTTCACAAGACACAACTCTTGCAAGACTTCACAAGAAATTCGGTGTTTATGATAATCAAATGTCTGCTCACCACAAATAGCGGGTATGCTGCCAGCAACGAGCGAGGGAGAGCCGATGTGAAATACCAGTGAAAAGCATGAGTCTAAATAATGTTAAGGAAGAACTAAGAAGTTAGAAAAGAAAAGGATACTCTTTTACTACATAATTGATTTTGTTATCCATAAATTGCTATCTGACCAAATCATGCATTTTGGTACTAGAACTGATTGTCAAATCTGAGGATGGTCAACACATCATGGCCACTATCAAGGACACCTGGGAAAGTCCAATGCTCACTACTAAGTGGTTATTCCCTTCAGAGAGAGATGATTAACTGGGGCACAAGATTTTCTTTGAAAAAGCACATCATGATTATGGTTCTTCAAAGACATAGACTGAGTATTTGGAGAATAAAAATAAATAGAGCTAACTTAAATCCAGCCAGCAATTGATGTCCGAATATCAACGGAAGTTCTTAAATTAGAGGATACACCCCATTCAGAACTCCGATTTAACACCGAATTAAACCAAAAGACTTCAAACTCAGGCCACAACAACCTCTTCCACATGAATGAATCGACCATCACTGTCAAACCTGCAATGCAAGATTGTCATAGTTGATATCATTGACATAATCACATAATTATATAAATGGAGTTTAATTTAGATATAGACGGGTTTAGTTCACAAACCTACACAACAGAGAGCAGCTATCAAGCATGATATTACAGCTTTCCGCAGTGAAATTGATCTCGACTGTAATAAATTAAGTCATGATGTAGTTATAGGGAAAAATAAAGGAACACCAGGCTAGCATATCATCCAACAGGAACAGGCAGAGGCTCTAAGGAATCACACTCTTCTCTTGATTAAAACTCACCCAATATGGAATCTATGCACTAACATGTACATTTTTATGTCTAATCAGGGGAGAGGGAGAAGGAGAGGGAGAGGGAGAGGGAAAGACCAATAAGAATAGGGAAAAAGTGCAGCAATTCTTCATGTAATAAGTCCAGCTAAAACCACATACCAGTAAAAGCTCAAGCCCAAGAGGTGAAACAAGTAACAGGATGTCACATCTGAAGACGACGGTAGCAAAAACCTAATGATTGAAAAAAGGATCTTCATTCATCAGAATATGATAAAGATACCAGATCTCTCACTCCCCCAAATCCAGAATAGTCACAAAATAAATTATTTCAGGTAGATGAAAAGAAGGGTTCCTATTGATCTAAATAGATTGAATCGAACCAGATGACCAATTAACGTATTTGGAGTTGAGGTAACTCCCAGACTTATTGACAGACAAATGCAAATGAAATTCACACAAAGAGAGAATATGAAGCCTGTGTTGATTACTTAATCAGAAATAGGAGCTGAAGGACAATAAATCAAATATAAAAGAAAGGTTGGAACTTGGAAGCTCATCTCATGGTCCATAACAATAATGCAGAAGATTAGCGTGCAATTAATTAAATAGACTTCAACATTATGACAAACTTACAAAAGACTTTAATTAACAGTAGGATAAACGTACCATACAATTTAATGCTGCATAAAACCTTTTCTGAAACCAATATCCATACGCTAAGTTAACTACAAACAACATATCAGGCCCAAATCAGCACGCCAATTAAAATATCTATATGAAACCTCTGAATCATTAATGCTGAAGTCCTATTGAAAGAAAACAATACAACAGAAGAGCTGCAAAATGCAACAGCTAAAACTTATGGCTAGCAGAAACAAAGAGAAGGCATAAAAGTTTGTATAAACAGATGTCCTAATTTGAATAAAAAAATGCATTTTTCATTAATCATTGTGTGGAACACATTTTGCAAAAATGACAGCAAATATTAATCACAAAGAAAAAAAACACTGTATGTGTTTTTAAGGGAAAACAGGGCATTTCATTCCAAAGTTTATCTTTCATGGAATTTTATCTTTTGTTTCAGTTTCATCAGTTAGTTTTATCTACGGTAGTTGTCGGGGTTAAATCAACATGAGTCACGCATTATTTTCCACATAGTGCCATGTGGCGTCAACGAGGAGATAAAATTATTGGAAAAATAGGGCATTTTATCTCCAATTTTTTCGTATCAGAGATTTTATTTCAACTAATTTCCAGTGGGAGGTTTTATCTTATATTGTAATTTCGTAAATTAATTTCATCCTCAATTATTGACGGAGTTAAATTGAAGTTGACTCATAAGTCAATTTCCACGTGTTATCCACGCAAAAATTAAAAAATATATATTTTTTAATTTCGCCTACAAATTGAAATGATGTCATTCTCGGTAAAGAGGAACAACGTTGTTTCATGCAATTGAATATTAAAAAACGTCTGCAATTTCATCCTACTTTCTATACATGTTGCTCAAGAAACCTAATTTTCCAATCTCATTCATTCCTTAAATCTTGGACGCCGATTTTGGCGATGTGACAATGTCCATTGTGGTATGAAAGGATTTGGAAAATTAGCGTTTTTGAGTAATGCATAAAGATGTTAGGATGAGAATTGATGATTTTTTTAATACCCTAATGCATTAAACGATGCCATACCTATTTAATGAGAATAAAATCATTTCGTTTTGATGGTGAAAATAAAGTTAATAATTTTTATTTCTGCGTGGGTACCACTTGGAAGATAACATATGAATCGGCGTCGATTTAAAACATCAAAATCTTAAAATGAAATTAACTGACAAGATTAAAATATTGGATATAATCCCCTAACATAAATTAGTTGGGATAAAATTTCTTCAAAGGTAAAACTTTGGGATAAAATACCCTGCTTTCCCAATAATTTTTAATTCTGCATTGACGCCACATTAACGCCACATGAAAGATAATGTGCGAGTCAGTGTCTATTTAACCCCATCAGCGACCGAAGATGAAATTAACTAACGGAATTGAGATATAAGATGAAATCCGCCAGCCAAAATTAGTTTATCTTGAAAGTAAAACTTTGGGATAAAATGCCTTATTTTCTAATATTTTTAATTTATTTGTATGATAAAGCTACTTGAGTTTTTTTGTTAGGTAGGTATTAATTGCATAATTTGGAGGTTTAGAGATAAAATACTTCATATGAAATTCCTTAAGAAAATTTAATACCCACAATCCTCTTATAATTCAACCATCTCAGCTGTTTATCTGAATTGTCCTAAATGAGAAATGAGAATGACACTGCATGCCTAAACCTAGGGGTGGCAAATGGGTCGGGTTCGGGTTGGCGGGTCGGGTTGTGACCTGATAATAACAAGCAACACGCCAACCCGAACCCGACCTGTTTATTTTCGGGTCGACCCGAAACTGACCCGAAATGACCTGTTTAATTATTTTAAAAATTAAAAAAATGTGTTAATTAATTTAAAAATTAATAAATTGTGATAATTATTTTAAAAATTAAAAATTTGTGTTAACTATTTAAAAATTTTGATTTTAGGCTATATTTTATTTATTAAATTTTTATGTAATTATGTTCATAAATAATAATAATAATAATTAATATTATTGGTGGGTCAAATGGGTTCGCGGGTCAACCCGAGATTGACCCGAACCCAACCCGAAAATTAAATGGGTTGGACGGGTTGACCTGAAACTGATCCAAAAATTAAATGGGTTGACCCAATCCGTTTTTTTCGTGTCGGGTTGTCGTGTCGGGTTGGAGATTGCCGCCCCTACCTAAACCAAAGATAATACAATGAAATGTCACCATTGTCCATTTCAATGCCACCAGACTTTCTTAAATATTAAATTTCACTTTTCTTAGTTTAGGCGTAGCATGTTGGAGAGTAATGCTAACATCAGCAAGAAAAAGTGTAAAGATTCTAAAACCAAAATAGTTTTTCAAAATAGACCCAGTGAAAGGAAAATTACCTAAGCCAAATGCCAATATGTTAGGAAGGGGCCGTGAGCAGTAGAACAACATGTGAAACTGAATTGCAGTCAATATTACAAAAAACGCTTCAACTTGAGATCCAAAGTTCTTCTTGATCTGCACAAGTATGGAGTTTTGCATCACAGACTATAAATTGACATCAAAGAAGGCCAGCACAAACACACTCCAAAGATTAGGAGACTCCAGAAGGAATGAAGTAAATAGAAGTCCAGCACTCAAATCTAGGATTATGGTCCAATCATAATAAGAGAATAAAAATGCAGCTTTCTGAAAGAAAATGAGCATAAGACTTATCACATATACAGAAAGGCAAGCATTTGATGAGCTGTTAAAACATTTATTTCCAAAATAATCAATTTTGATTCAAGAAAATAGTAGTTATATGTTATTCACAAGATAAAGAGCCTTATCACTATATTAGCAAACATGATTTACTCAGACTACAGGAGAGAGTAAGCAAAAGAGTGATGATTGATGAAAAGTGCAGTATTAAGTAAATACCTGAATACGGAAGAACCGCAATGAAGACAAGATGATGCAGCCCAACACCAAACGAACTGGACAAAACGATGTGGAGTGATTAAAAGGAATAAATATAAACCAAAAGCAGCTATCTCAGCAGATATAGGATATGAGAAATTTACAGCTTGTAAATTAATCCAAAACTGATGAAAACAACAGCTAATTTATCTGCAGAGATGTAAATCAGGAATACAAGTACACGTCCTGGTAAAGTTTTGCAACTACATAGCACTGACATTTTTCTTAGACAAAAGTAGTCAATATACAACAATCTAAATCACAAATATGGCATGTGAGTTCTCAAATCAATGAAGGAAAAAAGTAGACGAAAACATCATTGCATACCAATGATATATATTGACAGAGAGATTGAAGATTAATACAGCAAAAGAAACATATACATATACATCCGCAGGAAAGAGTCTTACCTGTATAAAGATTGTATATCTTTGGAAGTTGGAATAAACTCGCAGCTAACACAAATGGAGAAGCTAGAGTTGATACAAGAAGGGCACCTGAAAGAGAGGAAATTTATAGAAAATCTGGCCTCATTAAGTGGACCTTTATATCCTTCATTGTTATCAAAGTAGAACATTAGGGTTCACAACATTAACCAGTAATGTGTAGACTGACAAAGAAACATGTGAAGTCTTGCTGTTGATTTTTTCAAGAGAATAAGAGGAACCACTTACCAGTAAAAGTACGCGGAACTACTCCAGGAAATTCCAAGTGATCATACTACAGAAGAATAATAAAATAAATCAGCCAGACAGTATGCACAAATTCTTGAACAATGAAAATATTTAAATGTACCTTCTCGATATGATGCCGATGGTAAAGAATGTCGTGCATTGCCTAGAAACATATCAGGCGTAAATTCGTCAGTTCTATTTAATTTCCATCAAGGCGCAGAAATCTTTTTGGAATAAAGACGCAAATGCGCCTAGGAAATCATTGATTAAAAAAACACAGAACACCAAAGCAAACAATCGTTCCCAAAAAAAAACCCAAATCCAAAAACCTCAGAAATAATATTTTCTTTCCCACGAACACATTATTCAGATGCCAAGAATACAAAAACGCCAAAAAGAATAATGTTTTTTTCCAAAAAACCAATGAGAGGAATGCGAATCCCGAAAAAAAACTCAACTACGCCAGACCTGAACATTGAAGCTTTCTTCGACCTTGGTGTAAGGCGCCATGAACACATAAAATGCGGCAATCAACCCCAGCAACAGATCATAACCTTATGGCAAATAATTTGAAAATCAACAAGCTAATCAAATTGCAATGAAACTTATATCTGAGAATATTGACGGGATTTACCATAAGCTTGCATTAAATTGGAAGTAAGCGCCATTCAGTCTGCAATTAAGGGCAAAACCCTGAGACTCTTGTCTCTCTGAAGGTTTGTCGCACTGAAAATTCGGTGAACTATATAATAAAGCGATATATTTTTATTTTTAATTTTCTCGGCTAGATATCGATTTTAATGCGTGGTTTGACTTTGATTTAATTTATTTATGAAAAAAAATGGCGAAATTTTAATGAACTAAGCAGTTGGAATTGGGTAATTATAGATGCAGTCAGTTTTTTACTCTAAATTAAATTTTAATTAGAAAAAAAAATTGGATAATTTAAACACATTTACATTATTTCTCAACACAACCTCTTCATTTAAAAAATAGATAAAACTATTATTTATTTTACTATTTTGTTCCTTAGTTTAACTTAAATTTTAAAATATTAATTAAAATATAACCACTCTTTATTTTCATTCCTTGAAAGCATAGTCCACTTCTTTTTCTTTAACCACTAGCCTTCATTCATCTCCTCTCAACCGAAAGCTCCACATCAAGACGTTAAGATTAGGTTTTAGAAGATTTGTCCCCAAGAATGCTCTATTCTGATTCGTGAAGTTCCAAAAAATTCAACGTGCGCATAGGGCATGAGGTTTACATCGGCTCTGCTGATGATAACGGGAACACACGGGAAAGAACTGCAAACATATATTTGTGAAAACTCTTCTGTCACCGAAGTAAAACAAAAAATCAAAAGGCAAACTCACCGCCACAACCTCCCACATCCACCATCGTTAAGGGCAGCGGTTATGCTAGTGGCACCACCGGGTTCATCATTATTGAGAATTTAATTGTGTATACAGAGTCACTGGTATCTGAATTAGAATGACTTAATCTTGTATTGACGCTTTATATATACTCTTCTCATAACTTGCGACATCTTCCCCTCTCGGCATTGCCGCTGCTGCAACAAAGTTTCACATTATTGTCGAGTTTTAGAGATTTCTGATAACGTTATCTGAATTGAACTTCTTTCTTCATCTCAATCTCCATGAACGCTTTGAAAATGTTATTTTCCTTATCGAGGTGAACGGGGGCTGGTGATTAAAGAAAAATAAAGGGTTGTACTTTCCAACGAATTAAAATAATTAAGGGATATATTCACCGCAGGGCTGGCCCTGAGGCCGTGCGAGAGGTACGCCGTACTGGGGCCTCCGAATGAGAGGGACACCATTTTTGAAAAATATGTATAGTAGTAATGCTATGCTGATTTATCTTAGTACACATTAAAAAAAAACTAATAAAAAACTGAGTTTTTAGCTTAACAAAAAATTATAACTGATATTTATCCTAACACAAATAGTTAGTTCAATCTAAATTAAAAAAAACGAGACAAGATATTAAGATTTATTTAATGATATTTATTACTAATTAAAAACAAATATTCACAATCATTGTCACCTAATTTGCCACAAAAATCTCATTATTTTCAAAAACGAAATGTCTCATCATTTAAACGTTACGGTAGTTAGGTAATTCTTAATTTATTTTTGTTTTTATACATAAATAGCGTTTATCTTTGATGAGTTTTATCAAATTTCACAACTACATGATTTTATATTTTTTGTGCATTGTTGACTAGTTTACTTGCATAGTTTTAAATTCTTACATGATATTTTGTTTGATTTTTTTTAGAATTTAGTCAGTTTAATTTATTTTTTTTAATTTTCAACCGTTATCTCATAAACGTAACACCATGTGATATATATCTTTTACACCGCTTTAGATAAATTAAACTTATTTTAAAATATTGAATAATTTCATACATATGACAATACCCGTTACTGTTGCATAAGTTAGGAATTTTTTTTCAAAATTTAAGTTATTGAAATATTATATGCAATCGAGTATGCCACAATAAATATTGAGTGAACTTGCTTTGACATAATATTGAATATTAGATTTTATTAATATTCTTATTTATAATTAAAAAAATAGGGCACCATTTTTCTTGTTCGCACGGGGCCTCCAAAATTACAGGGTCGGCCCTGATTCACCGGCATTTGTTGTTATTTTATTTTTTGTTAATTGTAAATTGAGATAGTAAGGGTGAATTAGTAAATGTAGATTATTATTTTATTTTTTGAAAATGAAATGGCAATGTTGAGAAAAAATGGGTCTGTATTTAGAATTACTCAAAAAAAAAATAAGGATTAGGTGTGTCCCTTTCTGTTCTCGTTTCTCTCTTATTAAACGCTGCACATCCGACGACAATGTTCCACCTCTCTTAATTTTGTGTTTAGAATAGATCTAAATTTTGAAAAGAAATTATAAATCAGCATCGCACCATCTCCCCAATTTTGCCACATTCCACAGTCATGAGTCGGCGGCTGAGGTGGGCTCATCAATAAACGTCAAATTTAACTGTTCAAGCACCACGCGAATGCACTTTTAATTAACGGTGGTGGTTCTTAATTTCAGTTCTCATTATTTTGTAATGGATGAAATCAAGATATCGGTATTCTTCACGTATCTCGCGTTTTTCCTCTCAATACCAGTTATGTCGTTCTTGAAAATTTTGGTTGGATTGATTGGAGGCTAATAAATTTGAAAATGATCGAAGATGACTACAAACAACTTGAATTTTAATAAGTTTGATGGAGATTTGGGTATATAACTCCGATGTTAATTTGTTTGAGAGTGAAAAAAAAAGGGATATGGCTATGGGTCTTTTTTTATTGAAATTTTAATTTAGAGGCTACAAGCATGAAATAGTAATATTACATAATAATTTAATTATTTTTAAAAATAGGAGGCTGCATTGAGAAATATGATGGTTAAAATTATTTGTTGGAATTTGGAAAGGATAATTTAGATGTTGATTCTATATTAAGAATAATGGATTTTCAATGTATGATTAAAAACCCCAAAATTCATTAGATTGCAAATTTTGAAAGTTTTCAGATCCTAAATTGAAATTTCATAATTAAATTAATTGATTGCTAAATTATTTTACAGATCATATATTAATAGTATTCTCTAATGTTGTTATAGTTCAAAACTTTGGGTATTTTGTCGATTCATATTTGATGTTTTTATTTTGTAATATTAAATTATGATTAATGAAATTGTATATATTTTTTAAGTGATTTTTTGTTAATAATTAATATATTTTATTTCGGTCAGTTAATATTTATATATTATTATATAAATCCAATAAAAATAAAAAGTAACAAAGCAAACAAAAAATCTAAATAAACCGGTTTCATAGAAGTGATTTAAATATAGAGAATATTTAGGTGAGGTGAGATTTAAGTTTAATACATTTTAATTTATAGGAAATCTACATAAAAAGAATTATATTAGAAATTGATTAAAAAATACTACTTGTATTTTACTAAAAAAGGTGATTCTAAACATAATCACATTTTTTCTCCCCTTCAAAAAATATACATACAATATTCCAGTTTTAACCTTGTATATTTAATTTAAAATCCTAATTAAAAAGTTAATATTCAAATATATAACTCCTTAAACAAAGCCCCATCAAAACCCCTAAAATAAAATTTGTTCCATTTAGAATATTTTATATTGTCAAGATTAATAAAATCTGTAAACTAAATTTAAGATATTTACTGTCTTTAACATTTATTAATTCTTCTACGATGTCGTGCGCACCACAAATGCCCTAAGGAATTTTTCAGAATTTCTTTATAGTACTTTCTTTGAAATTCTTGAAAAAGTGGTGTGCACTCTTCGATGAGAGTTGGAGTAAATTCACACAGAATTCTTTATCATTTTTTGCGTCGATGATGCTAAGGGAGGTGAAAGCTGCAGATGACCGGGCTCAGGCAGCAGACTCCTTGGAATCACATAGAAAAACATGTTGTCAAGGAAAATTATCTTTTTGCTTGCCTCCCATTACAAAGTTACAGACGATAAAATTAGGTTTAAATTTTTGTAGAAGAAGATGATTTTTTTTGTGGGTGTTTTAATTTATGGGCTTTGATAGGAACTTTATTTTAGAAATAAAAAATTTAAATATCAAATTTTTAATTAATGTTATAAGAATAAAATAAGAATATTATGTTTTAATTTTTTCAAATGGGCTATAAAGAGATAAAATGTGGTTGTGTTTAGAATCACCCTTACTAGAAGTACTTGTAGGTGAGATAAATTTAAAATTTAACAATAAATAAAACTATATGAATATATCATTTTTAAGTGATTGTCCACATACTTTTTATTTATTCATGTATAATATGATTAATAATTATATTATCAAGTATAAGTCAAGTTTCATATATAAGTTGTAAAAATAAAAAAAGCGAAGCTAACACAACCTAATAAAATAAGATTACTATTTACAAAATGCCTAATTTAAATGATTAAATAAAAAATCATATGTATCCAAAAATATTAATTCATCTAATAATCACATACATGTAATTTATACACTCTTTAGGAATTATTATTTTTGGCATATTTATACACGATTTATCAAAATTGAGAAAGTAGATCTAAAGAAACATTTTATAAACCCCGAAACTATCCGGCGGCGAAATGGCGGTTCCGGCATCAGCCCAGAGCACCCACATCCTTCGCAAAATAAATAAATAAAAATGGCCTGCGTAAAATTGTAATATGTGAGCTATTTAAATATTATTCGGTAAAAGTGTGTTTTATTAAACAACAATCATTTATTTGAAAGAGAAAAAGGAATTTTAAAATTCCTAAATGTGATTAGTTACAATTAATCTGAATCATGAGGAAGGAAAATCGGATATTTTGCTCCCTTCCCTATCGACCTACATCATGAGCTGCTTAATTAATCTTTTGGTGATCTACAACTACAAGTCAGAGAAAATTGTACTAATAAGATAAGACTAAAAGTTTTCTTTAAAAAAAAAAAATGAGACTAAAAGATGTAGAGACTTAAAGATGTAGAGACTTAAAAATCAGGGTTTTAAATTATGAACACCCATAAGTTAACCGTCTATACTATAAATGGTTTATACTTAAACTTCACTAAACTGTCTATACTTAAAAAGATTTATGTAAACCCTTAAAACAATCTTTAAGATGGTTTATGTAAACCAATGATCTTAGTTAATCCTTAGTTAATTAATGTCATAAATTAAAAATTAAAAAGAATTTGGAAAATTAATAAAACAATGGTCAATGAACCATTTATAATATTGACGGCTTTTGGAAATATATTTTTTTTTAAAAAAATCGAATTATGACGGTTTACCACAAAATTGAAAATAAAAAACAAAAACCATCAATATTATAAACGGTTTAAAAATCGTCAATATTATAGATGTTTTCAAAATGTTAATATTATTGACGGTTTTACATAAAATTCGATTTCCTGCCTGACATTTACAACTTTTGCACATTTTACGACTTTTGTAAATGAAATAATTGTCTAGAAACCATAAACCGTTTATATTATAGATGATTTTACGTCTGCTAGTCTGACACATTTTAGAACCCAACGACTCATCTCCGACTTTGACTACTTTATAGGGTGAATAGTTGTGGGTGGAGTAACCTTCAATAATAAAGACGGTTTTAAAGTGATTTTTGCCTTTTAAATTCGAACGTCATTTGCTCACTCTCACAAACAAAAACTCACGAACTTCTTTTGCTTAATCTCACAAATTTGTGTTCTCCAACTCGTTTTTTTATTTAATTTCTCTATAATTTCTCCAATATTTCTTTCAACATGAATCCTTTATTGTTTTATTATTTTGGGAGAGCACTAATATGCAAAATCCCGACTATTCATTGGAGATATCAGAGCCATTGTATCACTTACAATTGTTTGATAAAATATTTGAAGTTACTGGTTAGAACAAATCGGAGTGGGAGCTGCAATTAAATTTGTACCTTTCATCCATGTCAGAGTTTATTGTTGTCAGTCTTAATTATAATAGTAACATACTAACATTATACATGTATAACCATTTATTGCAGGCTATATTTATTATGTTTCGTGTTGTGGATGACGGAAGCAATATCATACATGATGAAATAAGTGGTGATGAAAGTTCATCTGACGACGATGGCAGCAACAATGTTTAATTAGTGCCATACTCTGATAGTGACGATGAAGATATTGACACGTCTATGCTAGAAGGGTCCAGAGCGAGACATGTCTACACAAATATCGGTCACGCCGATCCTAATGAGACTGATTATTTTGATAATGTATCGGTAATATGGAATAGCAATCCGCGTGACATTACAACCGATATATATTTTCACTCAAATGATGATGTGCTAGAGGCCATCAGTCTTTGGTCTTCTAATAAGGGTGTTGCATACCAGACCAGAACAATCAACCAACTGTGCCATAAATCATATTTCCTATACTGCAGATCTTCGACAAGGCCCTCCATGCCAATGGAGAGCCTGGGCCACACTCTCAGTTGTTGGTGGTGGTTGGAAGTTGACTCATTAGGTGGACAAACACAACTGCTCCGAAAGTAATGCTGGGCAACAAGGGCGAATATTACGTCTGAAATGATATCCCATCTGATCCACGGTCACATTGAATAGAATCTAGAGTAAAAGGTTGCAAACATCGTGATAAATGTCCGTGAAGCCTTCAATGTAAACATGAGCTACAAGAAGCCTTCAATTACGGTATACCAAAAGGTCGATAATTTTGGTATTTTTTCGATACGATATGTCCGATATTTCGGATATTTTTTCCATCTCTAGTCCCACTATCTAAAGGAATAATCAGATTCGTGTCAGAGGCAAACTTCGACCAAGGTACATTGGCCCCTACAAGATTCTGGAACAGATCGGACCACTGGCATACCGACTAGCTCTACCACCCAACCTTGGGAGTGTGCATAACATTTTCCATGTATCACAGCTACAGAAGTATATTTTTGACCCCATGCATGTCGTTCAACAATGTGATGTTCACCTTCAACCAGATCTAATCTATGAAGAAGAACCCGAAGCAATCATGGACTTCACGACGCAAGAGGCGCGAAACAAACAAATCAACCTTGTCCAGGTACTCTGGAAGCACCATGGAGTTGAAGAAGCGACGTGGGAACTTGAAGAAAAGATGAAAGAAAAGTACCCAGAGTTATTTGTGTAACTTTCGAAATTTTGAACTAAATTTTTGCAAGGTGGGGAGGATGTAACGCACCGTATAATTTTAATAAAGATTTCTCTCTAGTTGGATGAAGTCTCGTACAAGAACTATTTGTTAAATCATATGTGAAGATTTTCAGTTACCCGTTGAGATCAATTAAATTTTGGAGCAGACAATGAAGATTATTTTAGAATAAATGAGTATCTAAATTCTTATATTTTTCTTGGGGTTGATTAATCCAAGCAATTGTGCAAGTTGAGATTATTTAAGAAATTATTATTATTATTATTATTATTATTATTATTATTAATTTAATATTGAGCTTATCCTATAATTAAACCAGTAGTTGGAATTTGAGGATTATATTCATGAAAATGGAAATGAGGTTCCAACCTTTATACTTTGGATTTTTGGTTGTGAGCCAAAAATGGTAGTCAACTCCTTGAAGCATGGGATACATTGATTCAATTGATAGATGAAGACATTTTTTTCCCTCATTGTGCTTATCTCACAAACACAAAATCTGAAATCAATATTTATCCGACTCCCTCACCAAAATCTAGTTTTGAATTCTATCCCTTTTATTTTTATCACCAAGCACACCTTATTTTTCATGTCCTTAACTTGTACCTCATTCCTTCCTTGCTCCCTCTGCCTTCGAATAGAACACCATCCTCTACCTTTTTCTCCTGCACATCATAAAGAAGAGAAACAGTTTCGGTACGCCGGCAACGTCTGGTGAACCCAACAACAACTTCTTTCCTTTATCATCGCGTTTGGTACGAAGCAGCTACAACAATGCAACACCTCCTTCCTTCTTATGTCATGCATGAGGAAACAACTTCACTCCCTCTTCCCTGGTGAACGACGACAACCCCTTCCTCTCCTTGTGGACTGCGGCGGAAACACTTGTTCGGCTTCACAATCGCAGGTAGATATAGTTGTATGCATATGTTTATACATGAATACAAGAGTAGGGGGTTCTTCAAACAACTTCTTTCCTTTATCATCGTGTTTGGTACAAAGCAGCTACAACAATGCAGCACCTCCTTCCTTCTTATGTCATGCATGAGGAAACAACTTCACTCCCTCTTCCCTGGTGAACGACGACAACCCCTTCCTCTCCTTGTGAACTGCGGCAGAAACACTTGTTCGGCTTCACAATCGCAGGTAGATATAGTTGTATGCATATGTTTATACATGAATACAAGAGTAGGGGGTTCTTCAACTGCTAACATGCATCAGCATTTCATATCCCATCTCTTTGCGTGCAGTTCGGGACGACGTTGGAGCAGCGGTAGGAAAATACAAGGTAGTTCAAGGCATTAAGTGACCTCAAGAGGTATATGTTCCCAACTCCTTGACTAAATTTATGTTAACATATGGAAGATAGCATATCCGGACTACATGTATATATCGTTATCGAAGCTCGCTCCTGAGTATGTGTGTTGTTTTTTGAAAATCTAAAATTGTGATGAGTTCCTCAATCTGATATTTGAGCTTAGGATCCTATATATATTGAGCATGATATACATATTTACAATCTATATATATTAAAAGGCAAAACCCCTCCCAAAAAAAAAATCCCCCCAAAAACACTTGTCTAATATAAACATGGAATATATTAGGTAAGCAATATTAAATATGGTAAGTATATAATAATTCAACTTAGAGAATTTATGCATTGAAGGAAACGGAAGAGCGCAACGTCAAGGCGTCTAGATCGAAACAATCTCTTGTCAAGTGTTATTAAAAATATAAAATTATAAACTTATTTTACTTTTTGAGCCTCAAGCTCAAAATTTGAAAATTCCGAACGACATGATTTCTTTTGAACTATTGTCATGGCCTAAATTATTTGCGTTAACTATATGTCCTCTAATTGGGGGAGCCCCACTTAGAGAAGAGCATGGCGTACATTTAGTGCGAATGTTAACTTGGCATGAAATGTGAGTTTTAACGATCGTGTCATGGTATTGAAAGATATGCCAATGATTAGTGCACTGTGATCCCGACTCGTTAAGATAACACCTTAATATGAATGTGCATCGTGGCCAATGAAGGTGGCCACCTCTCGGTTCACACTTGGTAGCAGATGGTATAACTTGTAAAAATTTGAGCATCCTTTGAATTAAACTTTTTTGGTTGCTATGGGAGGATTTCAAGAAAAACCCCAACAACGACCCGACTAAAGGCATGACAATTATTTATGTGTAATGTTTTGGCGTGTGTCCATTGAGTACCTCGATGTACTTAGCCCTGTACATTGTTTTCTAAAATGTGCAGGTTGATGTTGTGACGAAGGGCCAACGAAGTGCTGGAAGAACCTTCAACTATTTTGACTTCCATGCTATTAGTTATAGGATAAAGTATGCATCTTAATATGCATACTTCACTTTTAACTTCCGCTGTTTAAAACTCTTTCTTTTGTTCGAACCAAATTTATGCATTGATTAAGTTTGCTCTACTCGAGGAGCTTCGATCCCTCTTTGAGGAGGCGCCACTTTCAGTTGTCCCTATTCGAGGTGAACTATATGTGGGATCTTTTGATTTACCCAAATGTTGTTATGATGTTTCCGTACATCTTTTCTGTAAATGTCTTAATGATGCTTCAATAATTCTCTCTACATTGGTTCATAATAGCTTATTTCACATTTCCATGTTACGTCCCTGATGCGCCTCATCAAATAAATCTTTATAAAAATAGAAATGAAAATTGGGGCGTGACAAGTTAATAGGCGGTGGAGTCGACATCAAACATTGTTGCAGACGTCGACGACGAGAGGCGAGTTGGCACAATGCGATGAACAGTGGTGGCTGCGGTGATTGAGTGGTGATCGGCTGGGTGGTGGTTGGCCGTGGTGATCTTGATATGAAGTTTTTAATTTCATATGATTTACAATTAAAAAGGTTTTTTATTTAACCTTCTTTAGAGCTGTTTTCAATGAATACGACTTACTTCTGTTTTTTAAACTTATTATTTTTTTATAAATTAATAATTATACTCACTCCGTCTCGGTTTATTAGGCCATTTTCTTTTTGATACAGAAATTAAGAGTTGTGAGTGTAGAATGAGTTAATGGAATGAATATTTTATTGTTGAGTGTGAAAAGATTACCATTTTTGGAAAGGTGCCAATTTAGTTGGGACGCACGATTTGGTAAGATGACATATTCTGCTGGGACGGAGGAAGTACTTGTTAATAAAAATCTTTAATAAAAATCGTAAAAAGTAATTACTTATTATAAAAAAGTCTCTACCGTAGACGGTTATACTACATACTTCTACAATTTTAATAAGATTCTCAATTTTTGAGTTTATATGTTCCAATTTTGTTCTATTGAAGTCATTGACCCACTACAAATCCACCCACAACAATATAACTTCTCTTCAACTCCTTTATCTTATCGGTTATTTTTAGTGGGTAAACTAAATCAATTCACTTTTAGCCTTGTGTAGTTCTTGAACCATTCTTATCAAATTTGAATTTTATAGTATTTAATTTGTAAGTTTATGAACAAAACCGGTAATTAGTATGATACATAAATTATTGATTTATAAATTCGTAATCTAATAGTAACGGCTTTTGCAAATTTTTATAGTTATGAGAAAAACAATAATTTGAATATTACTACAATTTTTTAAATTGAAATTAGTATTTTTTCTTCCAAATAAATAATAAATACATAAATTAATATAAAATTAAAATTCGTTTACATAGGGCTAAAATTAAATTTATACATTTCAAAATATTCAAAAATTAGAAGCTCACTCAATAATAAATGCAGAGTCTCCATAATCGGTGATAAGATCGCCATCCTGTCCGGCCATTTTTAGACTAATCATTGATAGATTGTTTTTTAATCAAGTTTAACAAATAAATAATACATTATTTTTAATATTAAAATAAATTTAACAAAATCATATATTTACGTATTTGAAAAAAATGGTAAATAAATCTTGTTTTTTATTTATCAATATTATATATTAATATATTATACATCAACCATATATTAAATTTGATGAAGAAAGCCTGCAAAAATAAGAATTTAATTTAACAAATTATCCCACTAACAAAATTATACTTGTATTATTTAAAAAATATTAAATATCATAAATTAATAAATTGTAATATATTTAAAAAAATGACAAATATAGTTTGCTAGTTTTTTTTTTTTTTTTGTTATTGCTTTTTTTACAAAATAAAGTTTAAAAAAAAAGTATTATTGATGTAATATTTTTTTTTGGAGAGAAATTGACTAACATGTAATTATGTACAACTATTTTGTTTTAATATATTAGTAGATTTCTCTCTATGCATTTCTCTAGAAAACCAAGTTCATGATCATGGTCAGTAATTTGTAGGATGCGAGAAGCTCCGATATTGGGCAAGGAACGGCAACATTTTAATGATACACATGACATACACAACATTAAGCAAAATGCAAATAAATGAAGCTAGCTATCTTAATCATGCATATAGAGGTATGTACCGACAAGTAAATAGTAAGTAATTAAGAACAATATTGATGCATGCATGCATGGTGATGGTTTAAGCTGTTTCTTAGAAAGTGGAGTAACATGAGTAGTCGACATTGGAATCGTCGCAGGGGGAGTGGATGTGTCTGCCTTCGTAGGTTGTAATGACCATCCTGCAATCCTCCGACAGCCGCTCCACCCTCTTCTTCACTCGACAGTTGCTGTGCGTGCATCTGTAGTAGCTTCTGCACACACACATTATTTATTAATCATTTTTGCTCTGCATGCATCTACTATATTCAAACTAAACATTTTTCATTCTCCAAACTTCATCTCATCCTCATCAGTTGATTCACACAATGCAGACCTTTCTCCGATGGATAAAACCCGCCTAAATCTTGGGTTAATGGATAAAACCCGCCTAAATCGTTTAGGTCTGCCTAACCCAAGACCTTCAAAGAGTAGCATAACATTATGATCAGCAGAAACGTACATACCCACCGTGAGCACGCGTTAATGTGCTAATGAATTAGAGATGTTGAAAATAATTAAAATTGACTTCACCACCAACAAATATTATTTTGCTACATCATTATGTATACGCATTAACAAATGCCAAAGTAGGGAACTTTATGCTATAATCAGATATCAAAGTTCTACAGGCTTCTCAAATTGCATATATATAATTTGGGAAGGTCTTGGGTTAGGCAGGCTTAAACGATTTAGGCGGGTTTTATCCATTAACCCAAGATTTAGGCGGGTTTTATCCATTAACCCAAGCCCAAACCCATATAATATACCCTATTTGGGATGGGTGAACCCATTTGGGTAGGATAAAACCCGCCTAAACCATTTAGGCCTGCCTAACGCAAGTTTTTGCCATATAATTTTTATGCATGGGACTTATAACAATACAATCAGAGGGGAAAAAATCAAAAGGGGATTATAATTATAGAGCATAAATTATGACAAAATATTTTCACCAACTGTCATTCAATTCTCAAGTCTATTCGAACGCTCTTAGCCATATATAGCATATCACATGAACTTGGAATTTTGACAAATGAATGTGAAAGTCATTTTTCTTTGTAACAATTACTTTAAAAAAATTGGATACATTCATATATTATGCAAACATGAATGGTATGCGAATACACATTCACAGGCAAGGTGCTTTAATCACTACATCCGAGCGAAGGGACAACTACTTTTATTTTCTCATGTGATAAGTGTGACATATATGTATGCTAGTACATGTTCTAGGAAGAGAAGCCACATTAGTTTATGCACTGCACATAAATAATGACCACTTTCTTTCTTACAATGCAAAATCAAGATCACTTGGTCCAAGAATAAATTAATAAATGTTGTTGGTATATATATATTTATATATGGTGTTGTTAATTAGTTGTTACATTGCATATATACCTTGGATGAAGGCTATTCTTGACAACTTTCTGTCCATATTTCCTCCATTTGTAGCCATCATCAAGAACATCGACGTCGCTCCTTGTCTGAAAACAAAATCTTGGCTCTCTCAGCTTTCTTCTTATCTTCACCTTGTTCTTGTCCGACGAAGAACTCCTCCACCTGCAGCAACAATTTCAGATTTTCAGCATTAATTCTACAAAATTACTTCCATCATTATAACTTGCAAATCTGATTAATTAAGAGTAGAGTATTTGACTAAAGTATGTATATATGTATGAGTGCAAAAGCCATATATAGTGGAATTCTAGTTCATCACACTATCCAATTGAATCATTTTTCCTTGTCGGAATCTCTTCTCCTATCCTATATATATATACATGTATGCGTGCACGCACACAAGAAAAACAAGCTGCTTTTCTTGTTCCCCACTTCCTTGAAAATATTTTCCAAAATGAAAAGCACCCACATTAATGGAACTGTGAAATAGGGTTTCATAAGTCATAATAAGCTATCATCATCCGAGGAAGAGAGAGAGATGAGACTTAATGCACAGAATGAGGTCGATTGAATGAAGATTAATTAATAGGAAATTAAAAGAGAGAGATTTAGGATATATACCATGAATTGCCACCGTCGCTGCAATTTTCATCATTAACGGCGACATCCACCGCTCCTCCTACCTGCACATTTATTTACGAACTCATATAATAAGAAGAAAAAAAAGGCATCAACATCTTCAAAATGAAGCAATCCCAATCATCAGCGGGTGCAGAAGCTCAATCATGGCCTCAGCTATAATTATATGAGGAAAAAAATTCAAATTCACAATGAGTAGGAGCACCCAAAGAAGAAACCATAAGAGAGAGAGAGAGAGCAACTACCTGTTCGTTATTCCATGAAGGTCTATTCAGAAGCTCAGCATGATTCAACCCTAAGGAACCATTATTATTAGTAAAGGTGGTTAGCTTAGCGACCGGGCCTCCGCCGTCGAGAGGCTGCGACGGCGCCACCAGAAAGCTCAAGACCGGATTATGATCTTCGAACTGTACAAACCCCATTTCTTGATGGTGAGGAGCAGAGAAAGAAATCTGCAGATGATGATCATAAATGGGAGGCAGCCCTCTTTCCCCTTCCATCATCTGATCAATTCTGTTTTTTTTTTTTTTTTTTTTTTTTTCTTTTTCAAAGTAAGATTTGATGGTGAATTGAAGAAAGTTTTGTTATTCTCTCTCTCTCTCTCTCTCTCTCTCTCGCTAAAGTAATAGGAGTAGTATCCTGCGTCCCTCTTAATTGTGGGGATATTATTACTACTGCATCTTTGGTTTTAATACAGAGCTAGCTACTTATATATATTCACACCATCGAGCTCGATTGAGATACGATTTTATTAATTATTATATTTATATATATATATATATGTTTGTATTCTAGGAGCTAGTAACAATTAATTAATTATATATATGTATTATTATTATTATTATTATTATTATTATTATTATTATGTGTGTAACATCGTTTTGGTCAACTAGTAGACGCTGGATGGAATGAATGTTTTGTTGCGTGAGAAATTGCATGATCGGCGTGTTTCTTCGACTTAGGTTGTCTTAATCGATCCTACAAAGAATAATTTCGTCACCAGCTGTGCCTCTCTCTCTCTGCTTGGACTGGAGATTGGATCTAGGCATCAAGATATATATCATTATGTGCATACATACGAGAGGAAATTGTGATAACTAATAACTGTTGATTTCATTAATAAATCCCCAAAAATATGCTCTGATAAAAGCATTTTACCCGACCTATAATCAATTCATCATGAGTTATTCCTTCTCTATTTTAATATTGTACGTACCATAAATTCAATATATATGATGGACAAAGATAGGTGCTTGAGGGTAGCAGTATTTTGGGAAAATAGAAATAGCCATCGATCCATATGGGTGCTTGCAGTTTGGCTTAGTTGATCTGAAGATAAAGTATCGATCTTGAACCATATTAAAACAATGAAACTGAAAATTCATCAATGAATAATGCAAAATAATTAATAAAATTAACATAAATATATTTTGTGTGGCATGAACTATAAATTGGTGAGATGTGAACAACGAGCAAGTTTAGAGGTGTGAAAGAGAAAAAAATGTATGTTGATTTGAAATTAATGAAGGGGCGTAGTTAGAAAGAATTCAAACCTTGACTAGTACTCCTTACTTATCTCAGTTAATTATTCTTATTGACCGGACATGATAATTAATATTTGTGAGTGTGACAAAAATAATATTTTATTAGTGAGTGTAAAAAAAAATTACTATCATTTAATAGAAGTGACTAATATACAGAGACATATCAAAAAAGAAAACAAGACTAATATAGCCAGAGAGGAAATATAATAATACAATGAATACTTAAATTCTCAATTAAATCGATATTAGCTAATTTAAAACTCTTGATATCCATCTATAAAATTACTTCCTCCGTCTGAAAAATTTAATTCGCTAAAGAATTAATATTAATGATGATGAGGAATTTGACAGGACATATACCATGATTGTGTTGCGATTATCGGCAAAATAAAATGTGAAAAACATTGTGTAAATTAAGTCAACACTTTTATTATTTGGATTATATGCTTATCGTAAATTAAACATGAATGAAAATTATATTAAAAGAAAATGAGGTTTATGGATGAAATTTCTTTAAATATTCCAGAAACTATTGTAATAATTTAGGTGTACCCACCGATACTGTAGGGGAACTGACACCTTATTATTATTGGTACAAAAAATACAGATAATTAAAGGATAAATTGGCGGATCCACGTACCCCGCCGGAATTTTTTTTTTTTTTTTTGTAGTATCGCGATTCGGAATTTTTTCGTTTTTGTAGTATCGCGATCCAGAATTTTTTGGATTAGCCCCCCTCATAAAGAAGAAAAAATAGATGAAAATAAGAAAAAAATATGATACAAAGGATTGAAGTCCAGTGGAGACAAAAAAAAAAATTTCAGCCCCCCTCACGGGGATTTTCTGGATCCGCCAGCTAGTTAATTGAATAATAGAGCATGTGTAACATAATGTGAAAATGTGTATGCAATTGGGTGGATCTAATTTCAATTACAGTTTTATTTTGTCAAGAGATTAAAGAATAGCCGACCAATTATAAGTCAGTTTAGAAGTATATTTTACTAGTTGATACAAATATGAAAAACAATAAATCAACACATGATATATGTTAATTCAAGTTCTCAAAATCTTACTTCTACTTCTTCAATAGAAAGAAAATCCATGCACTATTCAACTTGTTTAACAATTACAACAAGAATCTTCTACAAGTATGTGTCACCGTGTCTCTTTACACAAGAACTCTTTCTCTTCATCTTCATAGTTGGCCTAATTTTACCACTTTACTGATGCTAGGCTCTTCTCTAATCTCCAACTTCAGCTATCCTCGATAATTTAATATGAGAGATAGCTTCCATTCTTGTTAAGGTTTTCAATACTTTTGACTCTTCTCATTGTGAGAGGGTCGGTCTCTCTCTCTTTGTCTCTCTTCGGGAATATTTATATTCAGAATTCTCCCTGTTGAGAAAGGTGAAAACAAACTATTTGCTCTTTGCAAGTTGGCATATGAATATGTACTTTTTTGCAACTTTTCGTTATATCAGACATATATTCTGATTGATTTAATTTATTTCTTAACTAATTATTTACTTAAATGTTTGAAACCTCTTCTATGAAGATCGTTTTCATTATAATTGTTAGCAATTATAATTCTCATTTAGCTGATCTTCTCTTTAGTTCATCTGTGTATTCGTGTCTTTGACCGTCAAAGTCTAAATTATTATAACATTTGGATTTAAAGAGTATCACAAATTTAGCTCATCCTCAATTTGTTCTAGACATAGTTACAACCAATATTTGATGACTTTTAACATTTCATCAAAACATCAAGACTCCTAACATTTATAATGATCATTTTCTTTATCAAATGATACAAAGGCAGTTTAATACATCTCTTGTGCATCAAATGCTAAAGCTTATGTGCGTTGAATAAAAATTAATTTACATTCTTCATTTTTATACTCGATTCTGGTTAAAAATTTCCACAATTTTGTGTGTGTGTGTGTGTTTTTTTTATGTGTCTATGCTTCAAATATATTGTATATAATTATGCATAAATAATTTTTTTTTATAATACTTAATATTTTTCATATTATTTTATTTAATCTAAACTTTATTTTTAACATGGATCTCAACTCTCTCTATATATTACTAACTTGGGTAATCACAATTTCTTTATAAAAAATAATACAAATATAAAATGAGAAATTAATTTTGATAGCATGCCAATTGACACTAGATTAGATAAAAAAAAATCTATGCTTATAAGAATGATCGAGTGTTAAAATTGATCACATCTATAATTTCATAAAAACATGAGTTATTTAAAAAATTATATTTATTAATCATGATATACATAATAAAAAAAAAACGTAAGACTGTAAGCAATTTAATCTAGATCATCGAATGTCCATCAATAAAAAAAATATAAATTCATTCATATTTATCATACATTAAATTTAACACCGAATTCACCATCTATAGACTATATCAATAATGAAATATTCAATCATAATGAACATTTAATTTTCAAACCTACAAAACAAAGTAATGATAAATAACACGTAGATAAATCCTGTAGATAATGGAATACATCGTGTCATGTACAAACAAATTTGCAAATTCATGTGTCTCAAAAGTGATTATGTTTAGATTCGTTTCACAATTTTCTCAGTAGGAAATGTGAAAGGGAAGTTTCTTATTTACAAAATTATTTATATATCAAGTTTTTATTATTGAAATATTTTTAAGTACAAGTGTAATATTGTTTTGTAACTAAATATAATAATATGCAGAAGTGAGTGTGAATATCGAATACGTACGTACATTTGTTTTGATAGAGGAAAAATTAATTAGCATCCTAGCTCTCTTTTAAATTAAACTAATGAGATACATTTCAAACATTTGTTTCATTTTCAAATGGAAGAAATTATCAAAAGCATGTTAATGATGAATATTTATACATACAAATATTTAGTTATTTATCCATCTTACTAAGAAAGAATATGATATGATAAAGATTGAATCTTAGGTTAAAAATCAAACTTATATTAAATAAATATAAACTTGAAATCTTAAATTGATGAAATAAAACACATGGATTATTAATATCTATATATATAATAATAAATTAGAATGTTTCTTAAAGCATAACACATACAGCAAAAAATATAAGAGTATAAGCAACTAGCTACAATCTGAAATATTAATTTAGTTCAAATGAAAAATGTAAAATTCATTCATATTTAACACAAAATGAATTTTAATCTCCAATCTAACCCCTCATATATTATATATATATATATATATATATATATATATATATATATAGAGTTGTGATCATATGTTACCACCTCTCACATGTTATATAAAGCCAAATTTTAACTTTTTATTTTTTAAACGTGTGGCCCAGATTAAATTTTAAAATGTTGAATTTAACTTTCTATTTAGTATTTAATTATTTATTAAGGTTAATTTTATCATTATTTATATTCCTTATATTTTTTTTAACGTGGTCCCCCTCATCCATATTATTTTTCTTTGTATAAGTTGCGGCGTCCCTAATTCTCACCCTCACTCCACTCCAATACCTATTAATACTTCACTTATTTTCCACTCCAAAATCCAATTACATCCATTCGCCAACTTTTCTTATCAGTTTTTTTAAAACAAAAAAAATATGCAGAGCTTTGAAAGCAATTACACAAATGATTCTTGTTTAGCTGAGTCGTCATCTGAAAGCAGGAGCCCCAGCCTCTCTTCCTTCTCCTATGATGAGGTGAAGCTTGCTTTCGACAATTCGAAGAAGCACGCCAGGTGACGGAAGTTCCGGGAGATGAGGCACCCAATGTATCATGGTGTGTGGCGGCGGAACTCGGGAGAATGGGTGTGCAAAGTGAGGGAGCCCAATAAAAAAGTCTAGATTAAAGCATTGTGGTGTGATTTCTTAGCGATTGTCAACCGATCAATTTTTACCATGTAGATGTCGCATTATTTATATGATAGTTGATACATTATTTATTCTTTATCTACTACATTATCTTCTATAGTATGTTTTATTTTATTTTTTAAATATAACTCCAGATTTTGTATAATATTGAAATTGTAATTGTCATAAATAATGTAAAATTCATAGCACGTTATTAAAGATAATTTAATCACGGTTCAAATGAAATCCCTATTGAACATGATCGGAACAAGATAATCATAGTAAAATTAAATAATGCACTAGCTAAAACTGAATGATGTAACATAATACAAAGGATAATGTAATACTGTAATATTAAAAAGGAGAATTAGATAATGCACGAGGGATGAATATAGATAATGCAACATAATATGCCATTACATTATTCTTCATATTATGTTGCATTATCTGTGTTCATCGATCTGCATTATCTAATTCTCCTAATTACCTTAGTAATGTTGCAGTACTTTTAAATATATCATTACATTATCCTATGTGTTATACTATATTATTTAGTTTTAGCTATTACATTATCTAGTTTTACTACGAATATATTATTCCGAATATACGTAATAGGGATTTCGTTTGAAAGATAATTAAATTATCTTTAATTTGATATATAGTATGTAAAAAAATAATTTAAATTGAGTGAGTTATGGTTATTTAAAGTTTTCTTACAAATTTTAGAGGAGAGAGAAAAATGCAATTTTGGATGTTTAATGTTATTAGAAAATTATTGGTATAAAAATTACTATTATACCCAAATAATAGTATGTTTCGTTAGATACTGCACCGAAATTTTTAATTTTCAAATTAAATCAAGATTGTCCAAATTCAAATCTGATGGTTGAATTTTGGTCTCATATAACATAGGAGGTATGGGTAACCATATAATTCATCCCTATATATATATAAGTGATCATATGAGAATAGTTTTTAGTATGAGAAATGAGAATAAATCTCAGCCTTTGATTTTGTGATTTCAACGCTCATGATCTATTTCACTCTGTATGCAGTTTTCCTCGATTATCCTGCAGTTTTGCAAAATTAAGGTTATTTTTGTAATTTTAGTTTTTTTTAAAAATCTGAAATAGTATCTCATTAGATTTTTAATTCCTTTTTTTTCGCGCGATTTGATTTCTTCTTCCTTCTTCGTTCGATTTGATTTATATTTCTTTTGTTGATTAGATTTTTTTTCTTTGTTTCTGGATTTCGCATTCGTGTTCGGTCTCGACTTTGTTAATTGTGCATGAATATAGTTTAAAAAAATTTGTTTTATTCAGATCGACGTTCAAATTTACTATTATATTGTGCATCTTTAGTGTTAGCTTTGTGCATTTTTGTATCTTACAGGTTCATTTATTCCAAAGTGTGTTGATGAGATGAAGCATTTTAAGGGCATAATTTTTAGAACTGCTGATGTTGGTATTGAGTTTTATAGAGACTACGCTCGTGTTGCTGCTTTGAAGAAGAAGCTGTTTAATTTTTTTTTAAATTCGTATTTATCTAAAAATGAAGTAAATCTGGCTAAAAATGAAGTAAATCGGGCTTAAAATGCACCCGCGCTGTCTGTATTTGAGTATTTTTACAGTTTTAGCCTTTAAAGGCTAAAACTGCAGGATATTGGGGCTAAAATGCCGCATTTTTCAATTTGCTGAGAATGAATCATGTTCGTCGATTTGATGAGATGGACGCGCGAAATCTATTCTTATTTCTCATAGTAACTCTTATTCTCACCTGATCACTACCCTATATATATATATATATAT
>JAPKLW010000761.1:88945-130284 GCA_026898455.1 Plectranthus barbatus
GTGAAAAAAATTCTTTCCTGAAAAATGAGAAAATTGATTGTTTATATACTCCCTCCGTCCCATAACATTAGTCTTGTTTCATTCTGGCACAAATACCAATGCGAGTAGAAATAGAGAAAATTAATATTTTATTAGTGAGTGTGTATTAATTTTCCATTTTAGGAAAGATGGCTAATCTTTGGGACAGACGAAAAAGGAAAACAGGACTAATGTTATGGGACGGAGGGAATATTATATATCATATTGTTTGATACCCACATTACTTGAGTATTAATATAATAATTAAATAACATGTTAAACATAATCAAACACTTTTTTCGTTTTCACAAAAAAAATTACTAAATCCAAATATATATATATATATATATAGAGGTGCCTAGATATGCAGATATAGGTGTAAGACAGCAATTAATTGCAATAGGCCTCTTCTCACTCTGCGAAGAGATAAAAAGAAACTACATTTACAATAATTTCTACACATGCATGTATCCCCACACACCATCCTACTCATTATATTCATTTAAAAAAAAAAAAGAAAATCTTACGTTACATGCAATTAGATATGCATGTGTACGTACAACATTTAGATCAATTCTAATCATAACATTATTTTTTCCTCACCATTTTATATATATATTTTTTTTTGCAAAATAAAGAATCTTTAGTTGAATGATTGATATTTACCATTACAAATAATTCTTCATCTACGATGAAATCATCACAGCTATTACCGTATTTGACTGAACAATGTGACAGAATATTAATAAAAATAGAATTATCCAATTCAAATCAATAGATGCCTTCATTAATCATCAACTTTACTTAACTACTTTACTGCATTAGTAGAATATTAAATCGAATCATACCCAATGATAAAATTTTCCTCAATGATATATCTCTTGTATTATTCAATATATATATATATATATAGGGGTGCATTCTAGGCTGAACTCATCTTCCTGAATGAACTATGAACTTTCATTGTTGTGTGTATAATTGATCATTATTTTATGTATAATATATCATTAGAGTATCATATAAACTACAATGATCAATTACACACACAACAATGAAGTATCATAATTAAGTACTATAACGAACAATCATGTAAACTACAATGATCAATTTAACACACAACAATGAAAAGTTCATAGTTCATTCACAACATTTAGTTCGGATTTGAACACAACTCTATATATATATATATAAGTTGCAAAAGATATATCTAAACCTAGATATACATGAAAGAAACCCTAGATATGGAATATCTTATCACCCCCTCAAGTGAGATGTCGGGAAGGGATGAGACGCGAAGCTTGCGTCAGAAAAATTCAAACTGTGAGCGAGGCAACGCTTTGGTGAATATATCTGCAATTTGAAGATCTGTTGGAACAAATCCGGTATGTAGTTTGTTATCTTGAACCTATTCACACACAAAATGATAGTCTATGTCGATGTGCTTAGCGTATTTGTGTGCCACTGGATATTGGGACTGGAAAATGGAGCTATTGTTGTTGCATAGAAGGCGAGGCACTCGATAAAAAGAAAAGTGAAGTTCCCGAAGTAGGGAAGTTATCCAAACGACCTCAGCTATCATGTTTGCCATTGCTCGATACTCAGATTCACAGCTGGACCGGGCAACTGTAGGTTGTTTCTTGGCGCTCCAAGAGACGAGATTACCAGCGAAGAAGATAGCATATCCATAAGTAGACTGTCGAGTGTCAATGCAACGAGCCCAATCTACATCAGAATAAGCTACTAAGTCATATAAAGAATGTCGAGTAAATGAAAGACCATGGGATAGTGTTCCAGCCACATAGCGTAATATACGCTTCAAGGCTTTAAAGTGCTCGACTGTGGGGGCTTTTAAGTACTGACTGGCGAGATTGACGACATAGGAAATATCTGGGCTAGTAATAGTGAGATATTGAAGAGCACCAACTATCAAACGATATAATGTGACACCATCAAATGCCGAACTTGAAAGAGTGAGTGACTTTTTGGCCGGTAAAGGTGTTGCGACAGGGCGAGCTTCGAGCATGTCGGTGCGAGCAAGAATATCGCGGGCATACTTTGCTTGAAAAAGAAAAAGACCATCTTTAACATAAGTAATTTCCAGTCCCAAAAAATAGCTTAGACGCCCCATATATTTGATTGCAAATTCCAAGTGCATGCGCTTATAAAGAACGATACATGAGATGAATCATTGTCGGTGAGGATAATATCATCAATGTATGCTAGAAGATAAAGAAGAACCTTGCCTTGAGAATAAAAAATAAAGAAGTGTCAGCTTTGCAACATGAGAAGCCGATGGATAGCAGAAAAGAACTCCAGCGTTGAAACCAGATACGCGGAGCTTGCTTGAGATTGTATAGAGTTCTCTTTAATCGACATACATGAGTCATGAACTGAGTATCAACAAAACCAGGGGGTTGACTCATGTAGACAAGCGTCGAAAGAATGCCATTGAGAAAGGCATTCTTTACGTCGAGTTGATGAAGGGACCATCTGTTTGTTACGGCTAAGGAGAGAACGATCCGCACCGTGGTTGCTTTGACAACTGGACTAAAAGTATGAGAGAAATCCAAACCTGGGATTTGAGAGAAACCCTGAGCCACAAGACATGCCTTAAGACGTTCAATAGAACCATCAAACGAAATTTAGTACGGAATACCCACTTGGAGCCAACAATGTTAGTGTCCGGTGGTGGAGGAACCAAGTCCCAAGTCGCATTCTTTTGAAGGGCATCCATCTCCTCAGACATAGTGACAAGCCAAACGTGATTTTTAGCAACGGATTTATAACCTTTAGGCTCAGAAGCAATGATGAGAGCACAATGGAGACGAATTGTAGTATAATCGGGAAGGTGGTTTGGTTTAAAAATCCAAGCTCGAGCGCGGGTTACTGTTGATAAGCTCATATTTGTACTCACTTATCTATATTTTTCTCCATTGTTTTACTACAATTTGTTTATGTTTTTACTTATTTCTGCGCATAAGACTGTTTTAGAGGATGTTATGCCCTTCGTGGTGAGTTTTGCATGTATTTAGGGCTAAAAAGAGGTGAAAAGATGAAAGAGCCGAGTTACACGGAGTGCAGCTTCGATTGATGCACGGGAAGTCGACCAAAGTTAGAAGATGAAGCCAAAATCCTGAAGCAGGACCTCTGTGTCGATCGACATGGTGCATGTCGATCGACACAAAGGTTGGACATCGATCAAAAGTAAGGCAGATGAAGAGGAGCTCGACACATGAAGGCGTGTCGGTCGACAGGGCCGGTGTCGATCGACAGGGAGGACAAGGCTGCGACTCGACATGGAAGATCAGCCCGGATTTTGACCTTGCTTGTGTGTCTATCGACAGGCTCCCTGTCGATCGACATAGATGCCTAAAAAGCAATTTTTGGCCTGTTTTTGAAGTTTTTATTATTTTAGCTAAATACCTAAATTAGGTCTTTTTCTCTCTTCTATAAATAAGACTCATTAGGCACGAATTTGAGGACTTTGGAATCATCATTAAGCTTGGATTTCTGGGAGAATATTGTAACATTGGAGTTTTTTTAAGACATTCAAGGTTCCTATTTCAATTGTAAGTTAATAATATGTTTGCTTTATTTCTAGTCATGTTTTGTGGCTAGAACCCTAACAGATTCTAGGGCTATGTGTATTCTTTTCTGATGCATGTTAATTGAAATCAACTCGAATAGCATGGTTTAATTCTCTGAGTATAATTTAATAATCTAGATTTAAAGATGGATCGAGAGATGAATTTAAGTCTAGGTTTAAAGTTATCAATCGAAGGACCGAGAGGTGTAGATTGTTAATAGGATGAGAGAATTAATTATATTTGTTTTCTGTCTTAAAAGAAAGAAACTTGTATAGGAATTAATTAGATGATTATTGAGATTAACTAAATTGGTGCTTTTGAGACCGAGAGGATAAAATCACTGTCAAGTAATCTAAGATTTAATTGCCAGACCAAGGAATTTAATCTACTAAAATCTATTGTTTCCCCATTGCTGAGTTGATGGATATTGCATGTTGATGATTAGAATATCTGCCCTAGGATCTGTGCTTTATTTTCTCGCATTGTCATCTTGAACTCAAGACCGGTTTGATTCAAATGGTTCAGCAAAACCAGTTTGGTGGCCGAGCAGTGGAGGACCCGTACACCCACCTCAGAATGTTCATGGAGGTGTGTGATACTATCAAGCATGGAGGAGTTACCCAGGATGTGTTCCGTCTACGCTTCTAACCCTTCTCACTTCGGGATTAGGCTCGGACGTGGTTTACAACCCTGGATTGCAGCAGCATCCGTACTTGGGCCGATCTCAGAGCAAAGTTCCTCACCGCCTTCTTCCCACCTTCAGTCATCATTCAGAAAAAGATGGAGATCCTACAGTTCCACCAGAGAATGGATGAGTCTTTGATCGAGGCATGGAGCAGATGGAATGAGCTGTTGAGGAGCTGTCCAGGACATGGAGTAGATACCGAGGAGTAGGCCCACATTTTATACATAGGGATGCATGAGAGGACTCAAGATTCCATTGACAATGCCGCGGCAGGTTCTCTTATGAGCAAATTGCCGGAAAAAGCCCTCAAACTGTTTAAGAAGATGGTGTTTCACACTCAGCAATGGTCCAATCCAAGGAGACCTCAAGTCCGGGCAGTGGAGACGAAGGAAGATGATACCTTGAAGAAGGAGATCGAGAAGCTCAAAGGGGAGGTTGAAAAACTTACTTCTTCTACTTCTATTTCTGTTGTACATGTTAACCCTATCGCCGACATAAACTACTTGAATTGTGGTGGCTACTAGAATCAGTACCGGCAAGGGGGATACCAACACTACCATCCTAGACCTCATCCAGACTTCTCTTACTCTCAGCCCAAAGCTGCCGAACAACCCTCGCCAGATTTTGATGTGCAGAATGGCGAGGTCGTGGAAAAGAAAGAGAGCCTCGACGAGGTGCTCAAGAACTTCATCAAAGCCTATGACTACCGGGTTGGAAAGATTGAGCAGGAGGTTGTAGGGGTCAATACCAAGGTGGACAGGCTTGGAAAGCACGTGCAGATCATCGAGACTCAATCAGTCAGATTGCCACATCCCTTGGTGTGCAACACACGCCAGGAAAGCTGTCGAGCACCACCGAGATAAATCCAAAGAACCAAAAGGACTGCAAGGCTATGAAGTTGAGGTCCGGAACTAGTTACTCAGGCATGAGCACGCCCCAAAGCAAGTTTGGGGGAGAGAAGGAGAAGGATCAAGGAGCCCGTAGAGCTGCCCTCTGTTTCGGTCGACACACACCCTGTCGACCGAGACAGAGGACAAGAAAAGGAGGTCGACTCAGATGCTGAAGACTTGATCGGTAGGGTTGCAATGGGTGTGTCGATCGACAGGGAGGTCAGATCGACAGAAATTCCTCCCAGTCGACACAACAACCTCCACAACAGAATTCCTCAAGTTCCAAAGCTGCCAGACCACCTCTGATGCCCTTTCCTCAGCGCTTTTCCAGGCAGAAGGAGGATTCTAAGTTCTCTCGCTTTGTTGAGAACTTGAAGAAGGTGAGTATTAACTTACCTTTGATCGAAGCTTTGTCTGAAATTCCAGGTTACATGAAATACCTCCGCAAGTTGATGAGCGAGAAGAAACACTATGTGGAGAACTCAACAGTCAAGCTTCATGAGCAGTGCAATATGATCTTACAGAAGAAACTTCCAGTCAAGAGAAGTGATCCAGGATGCTTCTCCATTCCATCTGAGATCGGGGTATCGCTTTTCCAGAGGTGCTGTGCGACACAGGAGCCAGCATTAATATGATGCCCTTTTCCATCTTCCAGCACTTCAAGATTGGAGAGTTGAGGCCAACTACAATTACACTACAGATTACAGACCGATCTGTGTCTCACCCGAAAGGTATACTTGAGGATGTTCTCATTCGTGTGGGTCATCTAATTTTCCCTGCAGATTTTATAGTCTTGACATGAAGGAAGATGGTAGCACACCCCTAATCTTGGTAAGGGAGTTCTTGGACACAAGTGCTGCATTGATTGACTACCGGGGAGGGGAGATCACGCTTCGAGCAAATGAGGAGAAGATCATTTTTAAGCTCGATAGAAGCCGACAACAATCTGAGTGTTTCAGAATTACCTCCAAAGAGGAAGTAGATAAAGAGGAAGCAAGTGAGGAAATCAAAGAAGACCGAGCCGCTCAAAGATGGGAGCGAGAGAACGAGGCAACAAAATTGTCAATTACACCGTCTCATCCCGAGCTCACTACTGTCATCCAAGATCGGTGGGTCTGTATGGTGGATTCCCAAGGAAGGCAAGTGCGCTCTAGCCCGCCTTGGTTCTGAAAAAGAGGTATTGTCGAGCTACAACGTTAAATAAAGCACTCGTTGGGAGGTAACAAAACTGTTTATTTTGCTTTCTTTTCAATTCCGGTTGTTTTTCTTTTCGATTATCATTTTTTATTTTTGTTGGTTTGTTTAACTTTAATTTCAGAATTCTGTTATGCCTTCATTATGTTTTATTTCGAAAAAAAAAAAGAAAAAACCTACAAAACTTACCTTACAAGGACAATAGGAACCTTGAAAGTCTTGGAAAAACTCTGTCAACCGTGTGTCAATCAAAGCAGCAATTCTGTCATACTCGGCTCTTTCCACCTTTGGATCACTTTTAACATAAAAAAACCTACAAAACTTAGCATAGCAAGCATAGCATTCTCTATAATGCACTCATGCACGAAAACAACTAATAACTAAACCTATTTGCACTAAAACAAAGGAGAAAAACATGGATAAGTGAGTGTAAATATGAGTTTATCGGTAACCATCGGATGTATAAGAGTTGCATGAGCTTGTGCGCGGTGTGAGGAGCTGGATTAAGATCTGGAGAGTGCACTTGTAATGGTAGAGAAACTAGTTCAGGTTCAACGGGACATATAGTGCATGGAGAAGTATGTATAAGAGACGTCGGTGGAGGGTTGCAAGGTGTCGAAGCAGGTGGAGAGGGCGAGCAGGGAACATGCATCGAAGAGGGCTCCAGAAATATTGAAATATCCAACTTAGATAAAGGTGCCGCACGGGGGAGTTGTTCATAGGATAAGAGAGTTCATCAAATCGAGCATGACGTGCAGTGTAGACCCTTGAAGTCGAAGGATCAAGGCAACAATAACCTTTATGAGAGAAACAGAAACCAATAAATATGCAGGGAAGACTTATAGGAGAGAACTTGTTCTCGGCATAATCCCGGAGGAACGGGTACACTCGGCATCCAAACTGATGGAAATTCACATAATTTGGTGTGAAACCAAATAATGCCTCAAATGGAGAAACACTATTAATAATCGAAGAAGGTAGGAAATTGATGATGTAGGTGGCTGTTGCAAATGGATCGACCCACATGGAAGCTGGAAGATGCGAATGAAATAATAGAGCAAGACTGGTTTCTGTAATGTGCCTGTGCTTTCTGTTGTGTGGCCATTCTGAGACTGAGTATAGGGACAAGACCGGAGAATACCTTTTGAGCGAGCAAAATTTTGAACAGCCGTGTTTGTGAATTCAGTTCCACCATCGCTTTGAAAAGTTTTGATTGTTGGGGAGAATTGATTTTCTACAAGAGATGTAAATGCCTGCATGTGCATAAAGAAGTCCGATTTCCGTGCTAGTGGATAAAACCACGTAAAATGGCTATAATCATCGATAAAAATAGCGTAATAACAAAAATTCGCAGAAGAATTAACGGGAGCAGGGACACATAAATCAAGTGAATGATATCCAACACATGTGGAGAACGTTGTTCATTTAAATTAAAAGGTAAACATGAGCTTTTGACAAGTTGACAAGACGAACAAATATGTGGCTTAGGTAAGCAGGAAGTAACAAAAATATGCCCTTGTTTACTAAGAAAAGAACTAGATTCAAATGAAACATGACCTGAACAACTATGCCACAACTCAAAACAAACGCGTAAATTATTTGACTGTAACTGAGAAACGAAAGCAGGCTGCACATGCTCTAGAGAATAAAAGCCTCCACTACGGAGATCGCTTGCAAGGACGTACTTGGTTTTTTGATTCTAAATAGTAAACGAGCAATCAGAGAATAATATGTCAACAGGGTAGTTAGATGTGAGCTTGCTGACAGGAGGAATATTTTTGGTAAGAGATAGAACCACCAAAACATCCAATAAATTAATAGAATCGGAAAGACGAGAACAACTAATACGTGAAGTATGAAGATTAGCATCGTTGCCAACTATCACTCGATCAAAACCGGAGTATGGTTGCAAGGAATCAAGAGTGTCGGCGTTCGGGGTCATGTGCGCAGAAGCTCCTATATCGAGATACCAATCGGAGGCATTCGAAGCAGAGATAGAACAATTGGCATTGAACGCCTCAGCAAGGATCGCCCTAGAAGGTTACGAGTATCTATCCAGACAATTGCTTGCGTAATGACCATCTTGATGACAAATTTGACATTGTGGTGGGCAGCGTTGAGATGAACGATTGTTGCCACCACGGCATCGCTGAGATGAGTTTCAAGAATTGTTGCCACCTTCGACCTTTGTTAGAGGAGGAAGATGTGTGTTGCTGACCATAACAGGCAACTTGAGAGGTAGAAGAGTCGTCCAAAGATTCCTGAAAGAGAGAAAATATTTTGGCTTTTGAAAGAAGATCGCAAAAGGAGGGCAACGCGGTGAGAGCCATTTCAGCCACCAAGAAGGATGCAAATTAAGGAAGGGCTGAGTTCGCGAATAAACCAGTGAACCTTGTCGGTATCATCGACAGGGCGTCCAATCGCAACTAACTGATCATAAAGGGTCTTGAATTCACGGCCACATTCAGTAACAGAACGTGAACCACGTTTGATGAGTTGTAAGTTATCTTTCAAATGAAGTTCATGAATTTTACACTTATTGCCGAAGACGGAGTCTAGGGCGAGTGAAATTGATCGAGCCATTGGGTTACAAAGTACTTCGGCCATGGCCTCTTCGGATAGAGTAGACAGTAGCAAACTGAGAAGACGTAGGTCCTGCAAGTGCCAGGGCAACATAGGCTGGATTGGAGTAGATTGTACTGTTCGGAGAGGCAAGAGTGAGAGGCAGCGGTGGGAGAGAGACGTCCACATACTTCATCAAGTCCTAGCAAGTAGGGAGAGACACGATTTGCGAGCGCTATAGGAGAAAGTTGGAAGATGATAACTTGATGGTGATCATATGAATGAGAGTTGAGAGAGGAAGTACATCAGAATCTGGAGCCATGGCGGGTAAGGGGGTTGGCGACGTGCGAAGAAAAGCAGCGTGCACGCTGGGAAGGGGGGAAAGATCGATTTAAATAGCTCATACCATGATAGGATTTTCCTCAATGATGTATCTCTTGTATTATTTAATATATATAGAGGTTACAAAAGATATGGAAATGAATAAAAGATAGTAATATATCTAAACAAGATATTTAAACCTAGATATACATGAAAGAAACCCTAGATTTGGAATATCTTATCACCCAATATTATGTTTAAAAAAAATTGCAACCATTTCAAAGTTAGAATTTTATCCATATTGCATGCATATCACTTTGCATTGTAATTCATTTATTTATGTATAATAGACGAACTAATATATAAATTCAAAGTTACATTTGAACGAACATGCAAGTTTTTCATATTAAAGAAAAAGAAGGTTTGATTCATTAGCTAGCCTAATTCTTGTAGTGATTATTTATTTTAAATTTCTGTTAAAGGTCACCCAAGCCACTAATTAACCTACATGCTTCTAATCACAACGAGCCATGCATATGTATGATGAAAAAACCTCGTTGAATATGCGTGAAGAGGAAGAAATACAAGTATGTTTGAGCATAGTTGGATTGAAAGCATCTTTGCATGAGCATGATGTGGCAATCAAAGAGAGGAGGCCACCTTTGATTAGATGCTTTTGATTCGTGTTTTCTGCGTGTGTTAGTTACAATTTATTTTTAGAGTATTGTATATATATTGATGTACAATTGCTTTTGGATAATGAGAAGAAAAAATTACACCCAGAAACCTTTTTCAAGATGTTTTTTCTGCACATTTAACAAAGTGCCAGAGTCATGATTTGATCTTTTTTTCCTTGCTTTCCGTTCATCAAACTTAAATGACGACTGAGAAGGACGATGAGCATTACGAAGAACAATTGTAGCTCCATGGGTCGGACTATTCGAGAATGCAACTTGTTAACTTTCCTTTACCGATTCAAACTATATATTGTGGAAAATCACAGTGGTGACAACGAGTCCAAAGACAAGCTCGGACTTTTGGATGGGAGCTACAAAATGCCGGCAACTGAGTCAAAGTACTATCGTTGGTGGAGGAAGGTAAATTCTATAGTTGTTTCCTGGATCAAAGCTTCAAATTCGAAAGATTTAGTTCAACAATTTGCTTACATGAATGATGCAGTTGATCTTTGGCATTAGTTAGAAGAGAGAGATATGGTGTGTTGAATATAGTCATGTGAATTCAAATTAAAAAGAAATTCAAAGTATTAGGTAAGAAACTATGGGTGTTACTGAATATTATGGAAATCTTAAGGAGTTGACTGATGAATTGGGGCAACTACGCACAATTGTTAATTTTGAGAAAATAATCAATGGTCTGGGTAGTGGAAAATCAGAGGATTTTGTGTTAGGAGCAAGGGTGACTTTAAAGGCTATGGTTTAAAGTGTATGAGGGAATGAGTGAGGAAGATAGATCAGTTGAATCCCTTCTTGGTTTGAATGATGGTTTTCATGTAGAAATGAGTCAAGTGTTATTGTTTGAACCTTTCCCATTGTCAATAAAATATATTATGTCGTGCTTAAAGCTGAAAATAATATGCTAGTTACATAGCATCTACATATAAATTCAGATAACCTAGATATGGCAGCTAGAGGAGCTCCACAATGGGAAAGAGACAATGAAAGGGATAGAGGACAACAAGACAATTCATGCTGTTGAAAATTGCTTCAAACTGAATGGTTATCCAAAGTGGTGGGATTATATGAAAAGAGGGGTCCCTTTAGCAGCTGATAAGCTCGTATTTTGCCACACTTATCACATTATTTTATTTTTTATTTCATGTATTTGCATTAGTTTAGGGTCAGTAATTGAGCATGAGTCTATATTGGTGATAATTATGCTTGTGGTGGTGAATTTATGCAGGTTTGAGGCCGAAATCGTTGGAAACCCGAACCGAAAGTAGTTGATGTTCGAAGAAACAATCAATAATTTTTCCACACGAGGAGTCTGAGCTAATGGAGCATTGAAATAGAAATATCTTTGAATTATCTTTCCAACGCAACTAGAATCGGGTAAATTGGAGTTCGGGAGCAAAAGTTATGGCCAAAACCGTGAGATTGCGCATAAGGGGTCGATGGGAGAGATTTATAGTGACATGAAGCCTCTGTATCGATTGACACCCATGGTGTCTATCGACACGAAGGACGAAAATGACTTACATCCATGTCGATCAACAGGCTGCCTGTCGATTGACACCGACGTCGGAAAGGTAAAAATTCACCCAGTTTGGAGAGATTACCTTCTCAAGCCTACTACCTAATGAATACATAATTCCCCCTCTATAAATACTCCAATTTAGCTCGAGTTTAAGGGTCGAATTTCAGTTATTATTTTTTAGAATTTAATATTTTTAGCATTCAATTTTACTCTAATTTTCCAGTTTTCTTTACTTTATTGCTTTGGACTTCGAAGATTTTCAAGACTTTAAGATTCAGTTTCTTTATGTTTCAAGTAAGTTCAATGCAATTTTACATGTTTATTTTAATTTAGTTTTTAGCATGTCTGGCTAGAACCCTAGCAGGTTTTAGGGTTATTCTCCATTCAATTAGCATGTTGTAATTCAATTAAATTCAACCCTTATTTATTGGTTCAAATTCTTTGGTTTTGATTCTAATATTTATTTTCAATTGATGGATCGAGAGATGAAAGTTAGATTAGGTTGTTAGTCGTTAATTTGAGACCGAGATGAGATAATTAACAATAGGAAGAGAGAATTTAATATGATTGTTTTCTGTCTCAAAAAGAAGATTCAATTGTAGGGTTTAATCTGCATCTTTTTCAAGATTGACTAGTTTGTGTTATTGAGACTCAAAAGGTAAAATTTACTTTCTAGTAATCTAGGTTTTAATTGCCCAACCAATGAGTTAATTCCACATTATCAGATTTTCCACCATAATAATTATTTGGGTTTGGATTGATTGTTTTATGCATGTTGATTGGATTGGTTGAATTCTGTAGGATCTATGCTTTTCTTTATTTGATTTTATTCAGAAGTTATTTTCTCATTGAAAATAAAAACCTCTCCTATTTTTTTATTTACTCAAACAACAAATTGAAAAATTGTGACCAGTACATGAAATATTTTCGTTGCACTTTTCCCTTAGGTTCGACAACCTCCGGGTTAACTATAAATTTATTTGCTCGTCTGTACTATAATTAGTATGCTCTATTTTAGCATCGATCAGCCACTCGGGCCTTAGATACTCCAATTGACTAGAGTGGTTCTCTTATTACGTAGTAAATGAAGCTCATCAGGATATCAAGGCAAATGCATGTATGAGTTTTTGTGAGATAGCAACTTGGCCTATCTTGAGGACTTTGTAGGTAATTGCTTCACCTCTAACCTTGGTTCTTTTGATTATATTAGCTTGGATGATCGGATAGTAGATACAGGTGCAACAAATCATATAGGCATTAGTTTTAATCTCCTACATAACATCCCGCTTGATTTGACCTCTATTCTTGTTTCCTTACCCGATGAAAGTGTTCAAAGGGCCAGTCATATCGATCAATCCAAGTTGTCCGATTATGTCATTCTTAATTCGGTTATGTCTCTCCCATCCTTCAAATTCAACCTTTTGTCTGTTAGAAGGCTCATCTAATATTCATTTTACCTTTCATAAATCCTTTTTCTTAATACAAGATGCTGATTAATCTAGGATACTGATAAGTTCGTTACTTCACTAACTTATCAATTAGTTTTTAGCACATTTAGCATTTAAGCACATAATAGCTCTTTCCTTGTTTGATTTATGAAATTATGTGCTTAAGTTTTAACCTGGATTTGTTGACCACTTATTAGGTTGCTAGTTAATTAATTTGGGACTTAAAAAGTGATAATTGTTAACTGAAAGAGAATTTCATAGTATGGTTAATTATTCGTGTCTTAAAAAAAGAATTAGATCATAGGAATTAATTTGTAGGTTTTTGGAGTTATTGAATTGCTCTTGAGACCAAAAGGGTAAAGAGAATTCGATAATCAACTTTGTAAATTGTCAAACCTTGAAGTTGACAATACTTTTCTGATTTCCATCTTGCAAGGAATTAAATTGGTATTTGATTGATTTTTCTATTGCATGTCAGGAAGGATAGTAATAAAATTCCTAGAATCTGAATCTTTGCATTTGCATTCAAAACCGTTCAATTTCTATTGTCTTGTTTTATTTAAAGTGTTTGAGATATGGTTCAGTTTAAGTTTTTAAAGTATTTTCAAACAACTTTTCAAAATTTGATCTTCTCAAATAATGTTCTGAAAAACTGTAATTCGGCACTTGGGATTATTCGGTATTTCATTCCTCGTGGGATCGATAATTGTTATTTGCCGCTATATTATTAGCCTTTTCTAAATCGTAAATAATTTTAGCGATCAGATACCTATAGCTACTAGGAGTCATAAAGGGTTTATACATCTCGGATAGCTTCCATTACACCTCAATCTGTTCAAGAAGTCCAAACTTTGTTTGATTCCTCCTGTTAGTTGTCTACTGGTTTATTGACTTCCAATACAGATCTTTAAGATGTACTCTAGCATTCTAGGCTAGGACATCCTTCCAAAAATATCCTAGCTCGTTTATCTACTCTTATACCATCTATTTCCTCCTATAAAAACCACATGTGTGTTGTTTGTTCTTTTTCTAAACAAAGAAGGGGTGAGTTTGTTTCTATCACTATCAAAAGCGATGTCTGTTTTTATTTAATTCATCTTGATTTTTGGGGACCTTATAAAATTGATTTCATCAGTGGCTTCAAGTATTTTCTAAACATTGTAGATGATTATGGCCGAAATACGTGGACCTTTATACTTAAGGATAAAAAACTCAAGTTCACACAGCTGTACAAAACTGTCTCAAGTATGTTGAATCCCATATCCAAACTACCATTAAAATCATCCGTTCAGATAATGAGACTGAATTCATGAATGAATGTCAAGACATGGGAATCCGACACCATAGATCTTGTCCTTACACACCACAACAAAATGGTGTGGTGGAAATAAAACATCAACACCTAGTGCAAGTGACTAGTTCCTTGTTACTCAGCTGCAAGTTACCTCTGGGGGGAGGCCATTTTAGTAGCCACTCACCTGATAAACCGTATCACATCACCCATTCTTCAGTGGAGAACAACTTAATTCATGCTACATAACACACATCTTGACAACTTCTAGGTGAAAATTTTTGTATGCTTAGCCTATGTTCATAACAAGATTCAACATGATAAATTTGAGAGTAAATCTTCAGCTGGAATCTTTGTTGGTTATCCGAATGGCCAAAAGGGTTATAAGATATTGTTCCTTCATGTAACAAGATCATAGTCTCAAGAGAAATTGTCTTTCACAAGGTTGTCTTCCCTTCCAACCAAAGTTCTATTCCCTAAACCATCCTACCTACTTGTCATCCATCTTGTATCCCAACTTATGAAGTTGATTCCACTCAGCATCATTAAAATCCTACACTTATATAATCTATTCCTCTAGGTCCTGCTCACTCATCTTCTATTCATTTACCTACTCAATCTCTTGTAGTCCCTCTTCGTAGAAGCACAAGATAGGTCCTGCCACCTAGTTGGCTTAAAGATTATGCCACAATTTATTCTTCTACTCAACATGATACTCTTACACCTTGACCACCTCTTCTTGTTGTTCCATTTCTAACGCTCATTATGATTTGGTGTCTTATTTATCTACAATCAACCCAGGGCCACAGTTAAAAAGTGATGTAACGGGAATTGTTGGCTTTGGAGAGCAATAATACTTGGGATATTACAATGCTTCCAGTTGGAAAGAAAATAATCGGCGGAAAGTGGGTGTGTAAGGTCAAGACTAATTCAAATGGGAGTGTTGAAATGTTTAAGACCCGTCTTGTTGTAAAGGGGTACACCCAAGTGAAGGAGAGGATTACATCGAGGTATTTTTCCAGTGGCTAAGATAATAAGTGTGCGCATGTTGATAGTATCCGTTGCTGCTAAGGGGTGGAGATTTGAATCAACTCAATGTCAACAATGCATTTTGCATGGCAATTTAGATAAGGAAATTTACATGATGCCACCCTAGGATATGACAATGCAAAAAATAGAAGTTTTTCGACTCAAGAAATCAATCTATGGACTTAAATAGGCGTCCCAACAATGGAAATTGGAATTCACCGCTAAGCTTCAAGATTTAGGGTTTGTTCTTCTCATGACCACTGCTTATTCAAGTATGTGAAAGGTGATGACTCTTTGTTTCTACTCATTTATGTTGATGATGTTTTGCTTATAGTTTCCAACTCAGGCTTGGCTGCACGAGTGAAATAATATCTCCATGATGCTTTTACTATCAAGAACATGGGTGATGTTCAATATTTTATGGGAATGGAATTCGTTCGTTCGAAGGATTGCATATAAATTAGTCAGAGCTAGTGATGAGTTCATATTTTCACTTGTTTCTAGTTTGATTTATCTTTGATTTTCATTGCATTTTAGTTTATTTCTTTATTTTTGTTGCATGAGTATAATTAGAGTGGTATTGTGCTTGTTGTAGTGTATTTATGCAGGTTTGAGGTTGAATTCACCGAAAATCCGTACTAAAAGCAGTGGATGTTCAAAGAAAAAGTCACGACTTCTTCCACACATGGAATTTGAGCTAATGGAGCATGTCAATAGAAAGATTTTTGAATTAGCTTTCCAATGCAATTGTAATTGGGTAAATCAGAGTTCGGAAGCAAAAGTTATAGCCAAAACTTTGAGGAAGTGCAGAAATGGTAATTCTGCGTCGACTGACGCGGATATTTTTGACAAGTTTCTGGAAGATTTTCACGAATCTTGGGTGAGATATGGTCAAGATTGAAGATATATATCATATTAAAAACCTTGAAGACTTAAGAATGAAGATATACTCAATATAGGATATGTGGATATAGATATGCATCAAATCTAGTCATATCTCTTATAGAATTCAGCCATATAAAGCCCAAATAAACACTATAAATACCCCTCTAGACTAGTTTATTCAGTGGACCTCAATCCCTATATAGACCTTAGTTCATATATCCTTCTCAACCTCAATTTCTGTAGTTAGAGTTTTAGTTTATTTTATGCACTTTTGAATTACTGTTTTTATTTGAATGCAAGTTTATTTTAGTTTAATTATGTCTTTTATTTTATTTATGTCTAGCTAAATTCCTAGCAGGTTCTAGGGTTCGAATATTATTTTGGATGCATGTTTAGGATTAATTAATTAGGTTCATGATTCATGTATTTATTTTATAACTCTAGATTAATTTAAGGACCGAGAGGTGAATATTGATGCTGGGATTAGGAATGCATGATATACTCTATAATGTCCAGCTGAGATGTATTAGACTGTAGGAATTGAACTGATTTGCTTATGAAATTGACTAGTTTGGTGTTCTTGAGATCGAAAGGAGATAGCCACTAATTAGTATTCTATGTTATATTTGTCTGACCCAGGACATATACCATAATTGCAGTATTCCACCTGTTAATTTAATTGGTTCTTACATGTTATCCATAATAAGATTTATGCCCTAGGATCTGTGTTTCGCTTTATTTTATTTAAGTTTCTATTTTATTTTCTTTGCCTAGTTTAATAAACAAAATCTGATTTTGAAGTACTCAAACAATTAATCTGAAATTGTGATTTAGTACATAAGACTATTTCGCATATCTTTTCTCTATGGGTTCGATATTCGAGTTATAAATTTATTTGGCCACTATCCTATAACTAATCTGGTAGGAATATCAGTGATCACCTAATATGCTACTGATATACTTCGTGATGTTGGGATGATGGATTGCGCACAAGCCAAATACACCATTACCCATGGGCATAAAATTTTAGCAAATGACAAAGATACATCCTTTTTACTTCCACAGTCGAAGAAATATAGAAGATTGGTGGGGCGTCTTTTGTATCTCAATTATACATGGTCGGACATCACTTATGCCGTTCAACAATTGAGCCAGTTTATTCGTCGCGCCGGCACCACACATTGGTTGGCCGCAGTACATATACTTTGTTATCTCTCTTGTTGTCCTTCACAAGGGCTCTTTTACCCTGCCACAAAAAATCTACAACTCTCTGCATTTTGGGATGCGGATTGGGGAACATGCCTCACCACTCAATGCTCACTCACTAGTTATTTTGTCATTTTGGGGGACAACTTGATATCATGGAAGACAAAGAAACAAACTACCGTCTCCAGTTCTTCGGCAGAAGCCGAATATCGCACGATGGCTGCCACAGTTTGTGAGGTGCAATGGATATCATATATGCTTCTTGATCTTGGTTGCAGAGTTTCCTTACCTATCTCTATATGGTGTGATAGTGTGATAGCAATACACATCACATAATACTTTGTGCAGGGCCAGCCCTGTAATTTCGGGGGCCCTGTGCGATGAGTATAAAAATGGTGCCCTTATTTTACTATTATAATTATAAATACATAAAAAAACTAAAAAAATAATAAAATATGGCGCATATAATCTTTAATTACAAGTTGTTTAAAAATTATAAATTGCAAAAAAAAATATGTTCTTTTACTTTGAAATCATGCGAGTTTTGATTATATTCATCAATAAACAAATCTTAAATAAAAGAAACAAGCAAAATGCATAACTATCATTTACAATAACCTCATAATTCTCTTTTATTTTTTAATCAAACTCACCACTAAAAATTTCACAATCTTTTTGTTATAAAATAACTAACAATCTAATAGATCATTTTTCAATTCAAGAACTTTTTTTTCATATTCATTTAAATAGATTAATCGCATTTTTAAATAATAAAATAACTAATATAATATTATTGTGAATAATAGTATTTTGATATCTACTATTCACATTTTTAAATCATACAATAACTAATATAATTTTTAAACTTATATAAGGCAAAATATAAATTTAAATTATGTACTGTTTTATTTTAATTGAGTTAAAGATTAATTTATTTATTTTTGGATTAACATAATTTTGTAAATTGATTACTAAAATAAATTAATACTCCCTCCGTCCCATATGAGTAGTCTCTTTTCTTTTCGGCACGGAGATTAAGAGTTGTGAGTGTAGTGAAATTAATATTTTATTGGTGAGTGTGAAAAAGTTTGACATTTTAGGAAAATGAGACTAATTTATGGGACAAACAAAAATGGAAAATAGGACTACTTCAACAGGACAGATGAAGTAATATATTCATACTAAAAATTATAAAAAAATGGTGCCCCAACATTTTTGGGGCCCCGGTGCGGCGCACCTCCCGCACGGCCTGAGGGCCGGCCCTGACTTTGTGTTTCATGAGAGGACGAAACACATAGATATTGACTTCCACATTGTGCATAATTCTTATAGAGACAGATTCATTCTCCCGCGGCACGTCTCCTCTTCGTTATAACTTGCAGATTTTCTAACCAAAGCCTTGTTTGTTCGCTCTTCACTCTATTTTGTCCAAGCTAAACATGTGGTACGTGCAGCTTGAGGAGGGGGTGTTAAAATTCATTCGAGCCACTAACTTACATGCTTGTAATCACAGCGAGCCATGCACACGTACGAATGAAGAAACCTCATTGAGTACATGCGAAGAGGGAGAAATACAAGTCCATAGGATTGAAAGCATCTTTGAATGAGCCTGGCATGACAATCAAAGAGAGGAGGCCACCTTAGATTAGATGATTTTATTTTGTGTTCTCTACGTCGATTAGTTACGATTTATTTTTAGAGGATTGTATAAATTTGATGTACAATTACTTTTAGATAATGAGGAGAAAAAAATATGACATCCAGAAATCATTTTCAAGATGTTTTTTCTGCAAATTTAACAATTTCATATCAAAAGATGCTCACCATTTGGACAAATTATAAATTATTTAATGATGTTATGAAGCAATTCCATAAAACTATAATTAAGTGTGTAGAATATTGTGTATAGTAGATTAGATGTCTCCCAAAAGGAAGTTATATGTATATGTGTGTATATATATTTATATTATTGATGAAAAGTGGCAGTCTTATTCTGCACCCCACCTCATATTCCATGTGTTGGAATGTCATAACACAAATTAAATCAAGGCAACCAATTCATTGTTATTAATTTATCCAAACATTTTTCGCATTAATTTGTCTCAATCGTGTCGCCAAATGCTCCTTAGATGTGACATATAAGTTGTTTGTTTACGATTAATAATTCATGAATTCAATATGTGCACACATGAATTTAGATGGAGACTACATAGTACAATTTATTCCTTAAATACAAATTCCCAGTTAAATCAAGAAACAAAAGTCCCCATGGTCCACAAATAACAATTGTGGGTCATCTTAAATTATATGTATGATTCAAATGACATGAAATACACTAAATTCAAATAACATATAATATTTTGTGTTATTTGAAGTTGGAGTGATGATGAATCAAGTGACAAAATACATGCACTAGATTTCACTTTATACATATATAGTGCAAATCTTCAAACAAGGATTGCAAATTATCTTAATTAACAAAAGATAAAAATAGGTGCATTATCTACATGACTATAATCATTGTTGCCATAAAACTCCAAAATTTGAAAAGGGTTGGAAAGAAATTTCTAAAGGGGTTTAATTATACGAAATCAAGAAAGAGATTGCATGAGAGAAATATATAACTTTTGGTTCTCCCAAAATCTAGAGTTGCACCCCTAAAAAGGCAAAGAATATTGAATCATGTAACCTAAGTAGCTAGGTATTCCCTTTAGGCAGTAATAATTAATAGAATTATTTTCCCAAAGTATAAAAAAAGATATCTCCCTTTTTGTTTTGAGAAGATTTGGTAGACGGCTTTACCCCATAACTCGTATATAGATTCTGCAAAAAGTTGAAACTTTTACAAAAACTTTTTTTTAAAAAAAAGAAGAAAATCACTGACAATTTGTGATCATTTATGCACAGCTACTCTTGGACATTGGAACTAATAACTTATTATTATTTGCTGCATTAATCATGAATCATGTCAAGAAACCTAATTGGAAATGTTCATCACATTTTTGTGCTTATGCATGTTTATTCTGTTGGTGCCATATTAAAATCTATCACATGATACTACAGCAATTAACAATATTTCATATATAAAGATTTATGAATTACGAGAGGTTTTGGGATGGAGACTCAAATTTATTGAAATGGATGATAGTTGGGTGAGATATGATGGCACTTGAATTAGTAGTCAAGATTTGAAGTGAAAATGGTGACTGCCATTACCATATGGTGAAGTACATATAAACCTTCAGGGAATATGTAAGTACTAATCATTAGCTCAACATCAATATTATAGGAGTATTTGATTTTTTCAATACTCTTTTTAATTTACAATTCATCCAGTTTTTTCACAACAAACCCTTCTTATTTTGTCTGAGTTTTAAATTTTTAATTCTAGCAATATAACTTAATTCGATCACATATTCTCAAAGTTTACGTAGAGTGGTTTTAAATAGAAAAGCGAGTAAGTAAAATAAATGTAAATAATATAAGCATCGGATATTAATATATAAAGATCGATCAAATATATATATTTAGAATATTTAAACTCATGATCCCATATTTTAGATTTCGCCCACTCTAATAAGAGTCCCAAGTAAGATGGTAAAAATTGAATCATGATAAAGTATAGATGACTGCAACAAGTATTTATTAATAGGGTAGAACACTATATTTGTAGATTCTGAGTACAAGTCTATTTACTACTTTTAATAACATTAACTCATAAAAAATTAAAAATAATTATTAATATCGAACATTCATTGCAATCTGTTCCTTTTTCTTTTCGTTTTAAAAATCTTGCATATGAGATTATGTTTCATTCCTTTCTTTTCCCTAATTAAATCGAGATATTAAGAGTTTAAAATAAAAATGTGAAAATTAGAAACTATAGTGTGTATGAAAATTTTATAGTTGTGTTTTAAAAAACAGTAATAAAAGTAATGTAGCAGGTTGATAAGAAGGCAAAAACCAGAAAAACAAAAAAACAAAAGGAAACTATGTATATAATACTTCAAGATTGAAGCAAGTATTGGTTAAAGGATCTATTTTCTCCATTATGTTAAAGTGTTGAAATTTTTATTTTTATTTTTTTTTGGAAGAACAACCTTTAGTTTGGATTAAAGATTAATCGGTTTGATCCCACCACCACGTACCCGTGTGTAAGCTGAAAGCACTCATCAATGGAGATTTTTCTTGTTTACCTTTTGTGAGTAAGAATGATGAGTTTTGATATATCATTATGATGATTTACCCACAATTTATTATTATATTATATAAAAAAATCCAGAGTAGAAACCCTAAATCATAATTAAGAATTGGGAGTTAGTTTGGAAATGATATATTTAGTGGAAATGGAAAAAGAAGTTTACCTAGCAAATTCATGATGAATATTGTTATGGAGAGAGGAATTCAAAAGAGCAATAGATAATGAAAAGGGGGTGAAGGTGAATATATGGGGAAAGGAAAGATTGCAAGTTGAAGCAAAAATTTGTAGTGCTGAATTCCATGCAACAATCAATGCTGTTTCTCTCTCTTTCCCATTTCTCATCATTATATACTGTGCTCTCACGTTCACTTCTTTGCTGGCTCGCTTTCTTTTCTTCTTTGTCCCTTTCTTCTTCCCAACCCCCCTTTCTTCTTCCCAACCCCCCCTAGTGGTGGCCACGGGCCGGTTCCGGTTTGGAACCGCCGGTTCCACGGTTCCGAAAAAATGGAACCGGAACCGGCCCGTGGGTTGAAGGTTTCGGTTCCGGTTCTGAACCGGAACCGGCGGTTCGAAAAATATTTTATTTTTTATTTTTTTATTTTTTCAGGGACACATGGCGCTCTCTGATTCGTCGATTTTCGAATTTTTAAAAATATTTTTAACGGTTTGGAACCGGAACGTAACCGTTTTTGGACGGGCCGGTCCGGTTCAGGATATTTCTTGAACCTGAACCGGCCCGTCCAAAAACGGTTACGATTCCGGTTCCGAACCGTTTTGGACAGTTCCGGTTCGGAACCGTGAAACCGCCGGGCCGGTTCAGGGCCGGTTCCGGTTCGAAATGGCCACCACTACCCCCCCCCCCCTCTCTCCTCTTTATCTTTCACAATTTGGGTATGATTAACGATTCACTGTTAATTAAGAGATTTTGTTTTGAGAAAGAGAGAATTTAGGTGAAGAAATTATTTTGGAAGAAATGATTGAGGCTAGTTTCTTTCTGAACCAAGGGCTTCATCATGGCTATATAACAGCATGGGAGAGAGAGAGAGAGAGACTATTTATTACATCACCAGAAAGCATTCATTGCTATTTTGTGAGTTTAGGAGGGAAGGATCGAGGATGAAACTTCAATAGTTATCCAAATATAGATGAACTAAATTGGATAGTCTTTTCTAGTAGGGAAATGAAGGGATAATGAATTCCGAGATCTCGCAAACTTACAAATGAGATGTTTATGAAAAAAATTAGTAAAAGCATGAGTAACATAAATCCTGGAACAAAACTTTCAAGTCTAAGTTGCAAACATAATGAATGCATTTCATTTTTTTGATAAAATGTAACAAAAGATTTAAACTTCAACTCAGAGATTCTGTATAAATCTGGAAATAGAATCAAGACTGTGAGAGGCTGATCTGTTCATGCTTCCTTGAGAAATACATGTTAGCACCAAACACATATCCATCTTCTTAACTAGCAAAGATACTATAAAACTCAAAATAGAGCTCATCATCAACCTTTGGAATAATCAGAGTCTCAAGCATTACTAAATTAAAGAAGGCCAAACCGGCAACATTTCACAAACAGACACGGGCAAATAGATCGAGTGCAAGTTCAGCGATCCATAGCTTGTTTCAAAGGTTGAATGTCGGATGCATATAAGTTAGAAATCAACTAATGTCTTACAATAGTTTTTCAGGGTATTGATGGCATGGAAGTGCAAGTAGAAGATGAACTTAAAATGCAAGTGCACTTGACATATATGGACAGACATCTCTTTTCAACTCCATCAAGATGAGCTCCCTGATTTCTTCGCTGCAATTCTGTAGACATAGATAGAGAGTGGATGTCAATTTTTCTGTCATGAACAATTCAGGGAAAGCATCATGCAAGATCCTCGGTGAACGAGTTACATCCCAGAAACTGGATTTACCACACACACCGTAATCCATAAACACGAAAATACTGATGTTTCAGATAATATTAAACATAGTCAAAGAGAAGGAAATTGTAGAGACATAATCAACGATCTATAAAGTTAGTGAAGACACAGTATATAATTGTGGCTTGTTGAGTTCAAAAGTACATAGTTGAGAGAGATGCAATCAAATTTTATACTAGTACAAGTACATTGACTAGCTGTTGCACTTAAGGGGGCAATACGTGTCTGACTGAACTGATCATGTCAAATTATAATTTGTAGGTATAGCGAGTTTTAGCTATTAACGAGTTAAAACTAAAGCAAGAAACAAGAATTGTACCTCACGCTTCTTCTTATTTTAATGTTCAGTTTCCTATTCTGTGTCTGTACGCTCAATCCACATTTTTCAAATAGAAGACGCGTTAACTCCATTTTTCCAGAAGCAGAGGTTGACGCAACGGACACAGAAACTGCTTCAGACGCTAACTGAACTTCTTGCAATGCATAGAATTTCTCTGACTTCATCTTTTTATTCTTTTGGATGATTTTTATCCTCTCCAAAGCTTTGCCATTTTGAAGGAAGAACTTGATAAGTTCCAATGATTCAGGCATGTCACAGTAAGCAACAATACAAGCCTCAATTTCTTTCAAGGTATGTGACAAACATGACACATAAACTTCTCTAGACTTCCAATTGGTCCGCGGCCAGGACTGAATAATCAAGAACCATAATAGTTTTAGAATAAGCAGAGCAAAGAATGATTTGAGCTCACAATATGTACAAAAAAACGAGCACTTTTGCTTCAAAACAAGATTAAGTGCAAGTTAAAAGACACTGATTTTTTCTACCCAACAATGTCATAACAAAAGAAACTCATTGTTCCTGTATATACATGTAAGAAGCAAGGGTGCAAATCATACATCACATTTTAGTTTTTTACTGAAAAGAATCAGAACAACTCATGTTTCTGATTTCTCTATGGTGTAGCCTAATATACATAAGCACTTGAGTGATTCCATGCGTGCAGAATTGAATTAAAGGTCTATTATATTGACGAGAGTTCTACATGAGCAGGACCACAAAACTATTCACAAAGCCAAAGGTAAAACAACACTATTTCAGTCCAGCAGTGATATTCTATAAATTAATCAGCATTACAATCTCAAAGAATTTGTCATGCTAAAAATGCACACAGCAGTTTCCAACCGAACTCCAGTGGTCCATTCCAGATGTATAATCTATATATTGAAAATAAAGTATGACTCCACAAAAGAATAATCATATCTTATGTCGTGCAGCAACTGCCTTCTAGAAACCGAAACATGAGAAAAGGAAATATACCACATGGTGCTAAGATAACATTAAATGTATGATTGAGTGAAGCTGCTAGACCAAAATCTACCTTTCTTTCCCTTTTCTGTCCAATTCTAAGGAACTTTGTAAAAAGACATTAACATGATTGCCCAACCATCCATTAATTACAGGCATACCCTCTCCATGTTTCATATAATACAAAAAACTCAACAAAAGAGTATAGGCACATACCTGGCTAAGTTTGATGCTTAGAAACTCAAGATTTGGTGAATTCTGGAGCAAGTTTATTAGACCTTCAATCTTGTTCGCATTGCATTCCACTTTAAGCTTCAAGTGGCTTAAACAGCCAAATGGACTGAAGTTGCTACAAGATCTACCAATAAAAAAGTACTAACAAAGAAGAATAAATGTAATAAGTTACAAATATACCAAGAAGGCAACTACAGATATGTATCCACAACCAACTCATGAACAACTTCTACAGAATTTGCAGGAATTATGAAGAAAATAGAGAGAAGAAACACCACTAAATAAAACCATACAGCAAAGATGCAAGAAAGTAGGTATCTAAGGTATAAAACTTCATCATGCAGACGATATATTATCAATACTTTTTGCAATAAGGAATCAACAAGGAACATGATCATATATGTTCTTAAAAAATATTTCCGGAAAAATCACCACCATAAGATACATGACTAAAACTAACAGATGCTTTACAGACAGTAGCAGTTCAGAATCTAAGGTTCAAAGCCCCCAGAAGAGACCCTTGATTCTAAGTTTTTCTACATTGATTTGGTTTGAAGTGCCACAATATGGAGGAATTAAATCTATACTAGCACTTCATATATGCATTTAATTCCCCAATATACTATATTTGTACATTTAATTACTCCAGAATTAATACTATGTTTGTACATTTAACTCCCCAATATACTATATTTATACTAGCACTTCATAAATTTAGTCATATATGCAATTACTTTTTGCAATCTGGAATCAACGAGGAACATGATCATATATGTTCTTAAAAAATATTTGCGGAAAAATCACCACCATAAGATACATGAACTGATGCTCTATAGACAGTAGCAGTTCAGCATCTAAGGTTCAAAGCCCCCAGAAGAGACCCATGATTCTAGGTTATTCTACATTGATTTGGTTTGAAGAGCCACAATAAGGGGGAATTAAATTTATAGTAGCACTTCATATATGCATTAAATTCCCCTATATACTATATTTGTACATTTAATTACTCCATCTACTAGCACTTCATAAATGCATGAGTCAATGTTTCTGCGGACTTTGTGCCAGCAACAAGTATGCCAGTTTATCCAACAGAGGACTGCAAGATATGTGTAAATAGGGGTGTGACCAAACCGAGTCGTGTAGTGAAGTTTGAAATGTTTATTATTGTGTATAGCTAAGAGCTTTTTAATCAAACGCTTCAAAGTTCACAAACTTAATCGAGTCTTAGTTGAGTCTAAACGAACTTCCCAAATTTAGAAACATTTAAAATATTATTATTCTTATAAAAAAAATATCATATTTATACTCAAATTTAATTCTTTCTAATAACTTATAAAGTTAAATCAAAGAGTTCTCATACTTATTACACTTGAATTATAAAAACATAAATTTCATAAATTTGAAAATTCTATAGTTCATACTAATTTTAGCTAATGAGCTTCTTCGCAAGCTCTCGTTTGATAAACGAAATTCACAAAATGAGCTAGAGTGAGTTTTTACACAATCGAGATCCAAGTAACTCGTGAATAATTTAGTTCATTTATAGCCCTATGAGCAAATGGTATCAAGTGAGATACATTTAGGTGCAATCACTGTTATTGGTAGTCATTATTACTAAGGTGAAAAATATTTTCTTTTAATTCAATTTAGTGCTACCTAATACAGAACAAAAATATGACAAGAAATCATGTTAATAACTGCCTTATACAAGACGCATATCCAATATAACCATTGTTTCCATGTAATGAGACTCCACTAGCTATATCCCCTTCTTATGGCAAATTTAACATGATGAGGTGTTGGTAATTCTACAAAAACCATGCAATGAGGTAGCTCTCATCATGGACATTGTAAGTACTTGGAAATATTCAGTCGCTCAAGTTGAACAGAAAGACCATTATAATGGCTTTTACTGCTCTATAATATTCATCATTCTCCATTATTTAGAAAGCCAAAGTTAGAAAGACAAAAAAGTCAGCAACCTGAGCAATAATATTGTATATAAGGGGATACACATACCAGGGCAAAAACTGAGGATATTGTCAACTCTTTCACGTGATGCATAGCTGAAACAATTGAACCTAATTCTTGGCATGGTACAAATTGATCTTCTTCAGAGTGGATCCGGATCAACGCATGCTTCAAAAACAACATATCTGAGTACTCACAAATCTGTATCGCTTTACCAACATAGCAGAAAGATACAAGGTTTGGAGTGTGAAGTTTCAGCGCACCCTCAAATCTGCAATTACTTCGGCACCAATTAGGGCCAATGTTGATAAAGTGCAACTTCTGAAGCTTATTTGCACAAATATTGATAAACTTAATCATCATAAAACAACAATATTCAAGATATAAATCCTCAAGAATACCACAATCGCTGAACAACTTCTCAGTTATATAAGCATCAGGAAACCGGACTCTAACCAAATGTAGGGTTTTGAGATTGCCAAAGTCTGTAAAGGGTTGCAACCCAGCCAGATTATATAGATTCTGTTTCATTGCGTCAATACTCTGAGCTACAACATGATATAATGGACAATCTCGGATTTCATATCCACCGAAGAGATCAAGTTCTTGGACACTTCTCATAGAACAAAGAGAAATAAGAAACTCAAGCTGATAGGCATCAAAGTAATCACAAAAGAATTTTATGTTATAGATAGGTGATGCATCTCGTCCTCGGATAACGATAGTCCATTTGACAAATGCCCAAAATTTTGATAGGCATTCATCATAACTCAAAGCTAAACAATGCTCCTGGTTCCAGAATGCTCGAAAATCAAAGTTTAAGCATGGTATTGAAGACCAAATGAAACGCCATTTTTTCGACAGCAAGCTAGTTTTCACAACTTCAGTAATGTTGAGAAATGATAGAATGAGCATCAAGATTTCAATAGGCAAACTCGTGAATCTGTCATAAGATTTCTGTTCAAGAATCTGTTCGTGCTCCGGACATGACCACTTTAATTTTTTATGAGAAAAGCCCATTTAAATGACAAATGTAGCAGCAAACATGTATTTGGATGATCCTCCAAACAGTGCACCTTATCCCTGCAAACAATAGAAGAACTTCTGCCTTCAGCAAATAATAAAAAGATTCTAGCCACAAATTTAGAACAAAAACCCCGTAGCAGAATTGAATCCAGGAAGAAAGATGAATGGCATAAAGCAGAAAAAGTCCTGTGAGAATTACAACATGAGATCATATCAAAAACTCAGATATAAACATACTTTACTTTCTCATGTCTCAGCCAATATTTTGTAAGAGAAATATATAGCGTTCACACTTCTATAACTGGATAAAATAATAATGTGTGCTACACCATCAGTACCATGCCCTAAAACAAACTCATCACCGAACTGCCAAATGCATATGAAATATTCAACTGATACAGATCAAACAAAAACTCAATTAAATAAAAAGGTTGAGGTAGGTAAGAATTTGTAAACAAAAATTAATCTAAATTCCACAGATTAAACGTAATTATTCAAATCAAACAATCTCAAACATGAAGCAAATATAATAATTCAATCTGATATTTAGCTAAGCATCTGTTCAAACAACAAAAAACAAAATCACCTGCAAAAGGGAAAAATATTTTGCCTTCTCGATAAAACCTAGGACGGAGAGAGAGAGAGAGAGAAATTTCTGCAAATGGACTGGTGGCGGTGTCAAGGTTAGACATTCATTTATCATACCTAAATAGATACCCTCCCCCGAAAACAGTTTTAAAGAAAAAAAAATAGGAACATGATTAATAAAATTAAATGCTAGATCATAAATAAAGAGAGAAAGATCTGACACGTACCATGGTGCTCCCCCGCCTAGAGGTATCACATAAAAGTGATTTTCATTTATGTTGACCAAATTTGCAATATTTTGTTATCGCGTAATAGAAAACACTATTCCATTCTATTAGGATCAGAATGAGGCCACAATTAAATTTGATCATGTTTTTCAGTGTAGCTACATAGTGTGCTTTGAGTGTATTGCTATACACAAAATAAATAAAATGCTCCACATCAATATCCCTTTATAATTTCAAGCCCAAAAATGTTTAATCATACCACACAAACTCTAATCGCATATCTCAGGTTTATTTGATCTGAAAAAAAACTTATGCATCCAAATAATAATATGGAATGAAACTATCAAATGCCATTCAAAAAAAGCCACAACAAAGACTTCTACCAAACATTTTCAGAATTTTTTTTTTGTTTTGGGTAGAGTATTACAAAAGTATGCAATATACAGATTCATTTTAATTTAAGCACTTGCACGCATACAGAACAATTGAAAATAGAAATGTGTACCTGCCAACTCAGACATGATTGGATCACTCTTTAAAATAAATTAAGATACGCTGAAAGTTCTATATATATATATATAGGGATTGGATCCGGTGATAAAACTCCATTTCGTGATAAAATGATAAAGCTGCTTGATTACCTTTACAATGTTGCTTGATTGTGTTTTAGTTATTGCTTGATTAAAATGTTGCTTGATTGTATTCCATTTGTTGCTTGATCATTTATTGCTTGATTGCGTATTAAATGTTGCTTGATTAGATATCAACCATTGATTTAATTAGATCTAATGGATAAGATTCATTCTTATTTTTAATATACTTATTTATTATCATATGATCCTATCCCTATATATATATATATATATATATATATATATATTATGTCAGGATTTATCAACAACATTAAGAGCAGTGTGTGCTATATTGTGCCCCGTAATGCAACTCATCTTGCTTTTAGCAACTTATTGGGATTAGATCACATATTGTCTACAACAAATTACAATATCATAGTGCAAATTACCTCCAACAATATTACAAAAGAGTTTGAGCTAGTTGTGTTTGTTTATATATATAGGGAGTGGGTCCCAAGCAAAAACTCTAATTGTGTTAAATAGGAACAAACTCACACCCTTCATTTATATTGATTATCAATCAATGATCCAGATTAAAATTTATTATTTATTAAATAAAATATACTCCCTCCGTCCCATTTTAATTGGCCCCTTTCTTTTCGGCACGGAAATTAAGTGTTGTGAGTGTAGAATGAGTTAGTGGAATGAATATTTTATTGTTGTGTGTGAAAAAATTGCCATTTTTGGAAAGGGGCCAATTTAATTGGGACGCCAAATTCGGTAAGTGGGCCTATTCTAGCGGGACGGAGGGAGTATGATTTTTGCTATAAATGTTATGCTTAAAAATGTTTTTTCAGTAACTGAAGCTTTTTTCTGCATATGTTATGCTTTACAAAATATTTTCTGTGTGTTCAATAATTCGGGTTTTTATGATATATATGCTTGTGCTTAAAAGCATAAAACATTAAAAAGAAAAAATATCAAGCATTGATTTGATCAATCTAAATGCTCAAATTCATTCCTATTGAATACAAACTTTAGTAAGAGGTATAGAAATAAACAAACATTTTTCTGGAAAAGCATGCAATAGGGTGATGGTTGGAGAGAAGATTTTGCTTTTAGATCTTGTGAATATGAAATTTAGGCCATATGCAATTCAGATCTTGTGAATCTAGAGCAGGTAGAACTAGAGGTTTTATCATCCTACACGGTGATGTAACCATTTGCAGGAAATGAGTGGCAAACGAAAATATGCTTGGATAGATGCATTCTGCAAATTTCACGGAAGGCAATTTGCTACAGATAATTATCACTTCCAACTTCCAAGGTCGTATTTGAAAATAATTAGTCATATCCAACTTTAATTTTGTTTTTTTTATGCATCATGCTTGTGCCACACCGCTGTTTAATGAATTCATATGAAGATAAAGTGCTGCTGCAATATTAGCTCAAGCAATCCAAGTGCAGCACAAGCACCAATGCAACCAAGGTGTCAAACAGATAACAAGATCAATAATCTAATAAGATATTTATGCAGGCACCAAATTTATTATTACCATGCCATGAAAAATTTCCATCCCTTATGAGAGAGAAAATTCATCACGGAGTTTTCCAAATGCACCAAGTATGTTATAATGTGATATTCTGCTGATTAAACTGGTATAAATCCCATTTAAATCTTCCGATTTAATGATGTATCATGACGGGAGAAATCAAACAAGCAGTTTGAAAAAACCCATACGATTTGTCATGGATCAGGCATAACAGGACAAACCCCCATCCCCCAAATTGCACCCCTCTATCCATCCAGTTCCATCCAAACTATGAGAATTCTCGTCAACAGAATAAATGACACCTTTTTTGCTCATTCACCATACATTGGATCAGAGTCTTCACTATCAAACCAAGGATTATTTCTTAGAGAAAGCCAAGAGGAAGATATAACAACTTCGAATGATGAAAAAAGTTAAAGAAAAGGATATCAGGATATGGTTGAGACTTTTTGTGCAGTGAAATGTGAAAATAAGTATAACTGTCCTAACATGAGAATGTGTCAACTAATGCTATGAGAGAGTAGTTAAAATAACATTCAAAATACTAAAAAATTCTTCCTCACCAGCACAAATCACCAATTCCTGACGCAGTCATGCAAAGATTTTGAGCAGGGTGTATCAGGAGGTTCAAAATTGATTTGGCATTTGGATAATTTTTTAGCCATGCAAGGCACGTAGTTGTAAATATATTCAAGCAAACCTATATATAGAGAACAGTACCTTTCAAAGATTTCCATTGCCACCTCTGTTCACCCTGAGACAGGATAACTTTTCATGAGCATTGCAAGAAGATTTTCTTTTTGAAGTTCCTGTGACAAAAAGGTTTGCCACCCTGTGACAAAATACCAGAAGTTCCTAACATACTAATCATTCCAAAATGGAACTTAAAATTATTGATAATTATGATTTGAAAGTCAACTGTGAAGATGCCATAGACAGTTGCAATCTATCTTTGTTGATTTCCTTTTCTTCAGTTCTTTCTTTGGAAAATATCAGAAAAGTAAAGCATAGACATTGCACATTAATTATTTGATCATTGTCTGTGACTTTTCCTTTTGCATTTTTTCTTTATATCAAATATCAGAATAAGCATGCTTAGATGTCATACAACTATTATTTGCTCATCTCAAGCTCTAAGCTCAAAGAAAGTACTTGTATTTTTTGCAACGAATCGCATAAACTTGTACAAGGGATATGGCAATGCAACACAACTTGTCTCAGATCATTAAAATTGACCAACCATCAGCAGTTAGGAGTTTAAAGAGAACTAGATAATTAGTTAATGCTATGTCAATGAATTTATTGCAATAATATGTTTAACTTCAATAACTTGAGAGTGTGAGTGCATCATATGTTGTCCGTTTAAAATATTGAATGATCAAAGTGACATCATGAGCATGCATGTATTGTGCGTATACTACATATGAATGAGGATTAACGACAAACTTAGTTGATATTTGGATTGTTATGACTGGGCTACATTGGCAGAAAATCACAAACATTCCTAAAAGGTAATGAAATATGCAAGCATGAGGTCAAAACTCATCCATTTTGCTTACATTTCATCAGCTTATAGTTAAATCTATTTTCCCATCACATAAATAATATAACCCAGTTTAAATTTCAAGCTGTTGAATGAATAAAGGAAAGACAGGGGTAATCCGATTCATATGCGTCAAATTCCACATCAACTAAAGATTACATAGAATCTTCAACTGCAGTTCGCAAAGGGTGAAACTAGTTCCGGATAATTTGAAGGCAATAATTAAAGTTTCAGGAATTTATCCTTTGCATTGCAATAGTGAAGGGGAAGATCAAAACTCCTGATGCGAGGGTGACTTCACTGTACTAGGAGAAAACTTCTCTTAATCGAATTATATGTTTCCAACACAGCTACACTCTATTAGTAAAAAGAAGGATTGCAGGCGCTATTTATTTTATATTATGAAAAATAGCATAATACATTGCAAAGCAATCAAACCCAATTTCAATCACCGAGAAAGAAAATCAAGTTTCCATATATCTGCAGTCGTTTGTTTCATTGTACATTGCAAAGCCAGTCAGATGAATCGATGAAATTAATAAAATAACCGGTAATTCTAGTGACGAAGGTGAACTGAGGCTCACGCCTCAGTACCCTTGTCGCCTCACCTCGCCTCGCGCCTCTTAAAACCCAGAGGTGAAGTCTTTCGCGGAGACCATCTCCTTTAAGCCAAAAAGGCGTGCCCTCAATCACTAAGATTAAAATATGAGTACGTACCGGAGTTCAACGCCGCCGCCCTTCTTCCGCATCTCCGGAGCAACGGCCTATTGTTCCTCTTCTCCGCCATTGCCTAATTCTCTTTTTCCTCCTTTCCGGCTATTCATTATTTCCCTCTAACGCCCATTTCTTTCTTGGATTTTGCTATGTGCAAATAATTCTACTTTAACTACTACTCCTCATATTAAATTGACCAAATAATATTTTAAAAAAAACTAGTTACATTAATTTTAATATTTTGAAATATTATTTATGTAATATCTCAAATTTAATTAAGCTAGTTAATTGTTAATACTTATGTCATCATTTTTATTGTGAAACGAATTTAATGATTATTTAATTTATTGAAATTATGTATTTCTTTATTGCAAATGATGTATTTATTTGTTACAAATAATGTAATTTTTTACACAAAAAAAATATAATAATATATTTAATTTATTGAAATAATGTATTTCTTTATTACAAATGATATATTTCTTTGTTGCTAACAATGTATTTTTTTTTTAAATTAAATAATGTATTTAACTTATTAAAATGATGTATTAAGGTTCGTCCAATAAAAAAATGGTGAGATCGTCTCTCAGGAGAACAACTCATAAAGAATATTATTTAAGTATATTATAATTTATTTGCTTTTGAGAATAAATTAAACACCCGTTGAGATACGAGGGTCAAGATATCGATTTTAATATACTAATGAGTTTGTTTCGAGAAAACATAAGTGACCGTGGAGTCACAATTTTCCAAATGAAAAACAAGTGCAGCGAATTATTAATTGAGGATAATAATATCGCATTTAAATTTATAACTTGCACCCGGAAAGTTCATTTATTAAACCGAGTTGGGGAATGCTTGGAATTAAAATATGAAAGAATAAGAAACGATCGGTATAATTTTTTGAGACCCGAGTGTGGTTTAATTAATTATTGAATTTTGAGAAATTGGACGATATTTATATCTCCAAAAATTTGAAAAATTTTATGAATGAGACGGTCTCATTAAATGAGCATTTTCATATAATTGATTATTTATTTCAAACCCGAGAAGATGAATGAACGGAGGAAATTATACACGAATTGAGGGGGAAAAAGTTTTTTTTCACGTAAAAGAATGCTCCATGTATTCATTTGTGTTGGATGTGTTTGATTGGCAAAATGGGGTGGTGCCTAGGATGTCAATCGGGCCAACTCGTCGGGTTTCAAACCAGTCCGAACCCATCGGTTTTCGGGCTAACTCGTCGGCCAATGAATTTATTAATTATTTTTTATTTTTAATATATTTTTATTATTTTAATATTTTAAATGTTAAAAAATAAGCAAAATATTATTTATCTCTTATAAAAATGCAAAAATTTTCATATAATGATAAATTTATTTATTAAAAATATATTATTTTCTTATTTTAGCAATATTTGAATACATTTATCTTCATAAATAAATAAACTTAACTATGTATTGAATAGTATTTGAACTAAATACAATTATATAACTTAAACTTACTTAATAAATATAATTTTAAATGTTAGAAGTAAATTTCAGTATCATAATTACGAAAAATATATTAATAAAAATGATAATCAGGTTAGCCTGTCGAATTTTGAGCTCAACCCTATCGGGCTTCGGATTATTTGGTCCCGGGCTAATCAGGCTAAATTTTTTTCGGGCCAAAATATATTGACCCTAACCTGCATTTTGACTCGGGTTAATCGGGTCAACCCACGAATTTTGGGCTAAATTGACATTGCTAGTGGTGTCATTGTGTGAGGCGGTGGAAGGAATTATGTAGAGAAACAAAACATGTTGGTGAAGAATTATTTTCATTCCATTCCTGAAAAACAAATCCAACACCACCGCCACCAACCCCGTACCACCCCTTTGCAACAACCATCTTCATTTGATTTTCCCGGCCACCGCTGGAGAAGCAATCACCACCACCGTGATCCTTGTTGTTCAGGGATTCTAAGGAGCTAAGGCATGCATCGTGTCATTGAGTATCGGAGGAGTAACGAGCCAGAGAAAATAGCCCGTCGGAATAGGTAATTTTACGATATCATATTGAAACTCGTACGAATCAAGTATGAATTGAAGTTTGGTTGATGTATTCGTGTTCCTTGGGTTGTAGGGAACATTTTGGTATCGAGAACGGATCGATTGGACGCCGGAGAAGCGTTGCACCGCCGAAGGAAGCTTTCCGGTGAACTTCGATTCTTCAACATTTTTCCGGCTTGTTTAACGAGTTTTAAACGTATTTGAAGCATGTTTTCATGTTCTAGAATGGGCTAAGAGCATGCTAGAATGTTTTAATGGTGTTGGTTGTGTCTGAATTGGCTAGAAAGTCGAGTTGCAAGTTCAGCAATCGATCACGTGGGAGGAGACGACATGTGTCGATCGACACAACACATGTTATCGAGACGGCGAGATCGATTCAGGAAAGCATGAAATAAAACTTTACCTCTCTCAATAATTTCAAGGTTCGGTGAGAACTCAGTAAGTTGGTCAACCTTCATATATAATTAGTGTTGCACAACATTGTAACTTCACTATGTCTTGGACAAAACTCCATAAGTAGCAAGCAAAAAAAGAAAGCCTGGTAGAGATCGGAGAAATAAGGAAATTGGGAATTAATCAAAATAGAATGCAAGAACAATTAGAAAAGTTTTTGTCATAAATTACCATAATCTTGGTATCCTTGAATAGCTAGCTTGTTTATCTCTACTTAATACGTAAATATCTATAAATAGCGCCCTTGTGAAGGAGGTGTGTGTGCAGAGAAATAATCAGGTTAGCCTAAAGGAAAAGTATATATATGAGCCTAGCTTGTTAGGGAATTTCATCCATTAGCTAGGAGCAAGGTATTCTATCTTCATTGGGGAAACTATATATCAACTCTTTCTGTCTCTTAACTCCAGCAATGCCTTTCTACATTTAAACCAATTTGCATTTAATACAAAATGAACAAGAAATTCCTACAAGAAGCAATTTACCGCTTTATAGAAACTGCATCAAGAAGTTAATTATAACATGCCAATGACTAGGGAACAAATCATTATGTAATCTTTTTCTTCCATTCTAACAATGTTAGAAATACAGATTCTTATGTTGTATTGTATTTACTGGACTCATAGTAAGCAAGTTCCAATGCAATTAAATAAATCAGTGATGAAGGAATTGAACATCCAATCAGAGCTTGCTTCTAGCCTCATTTTAAAAGTTTCTTTTCCACATTCCCACATGTTTCAACGTTAAAAGTGTTGCCTTTTCATGCAATATCAACTAGCAGATTTTTTAATTTTTATTTATAACTAACTTCGCAGGAGTAGAAATTAACTACTTCTTCCATGAGTTAGAAACCATCACTAATTAAACGACCAACACCTGATCTTCGAGTATTAAAGTCAGAAGAATATATATAAATGTTAGGCTACTTTAAATGCTTCCAATTATGATAACACATCTACTAGTAACAAAACCAAAAGCAGAATTGGCAATTTATGATGTGAAATACTTGGAAAATTATGATCAAATATATTAATTCCTTTTAACTACAAGAGATGAGAATTCACACACAAGAGTAGTAAAAGTGGAATACTTGGCATTATGAAGCTTGAAGGACAAAGAAAGTGGCTTTTGTATTGAAGAATTGGTCCGATGATACAGAAACACAACAAATATAGGGCAGATATCATGATCTTCTACTATCACAAAATCTCTCACGCAATCGCGAATGTTAGATTCCTGAATTTGCTCAAGATCTCTCGATATTACGTTAGTCTGCAGTTTACCAATTTTAGGTTTTCAAAATTATTCCTAATATTGTGCAGCCGAGTCCGACTTGGGTTGGGCTATCTTTTGTGAATCGAATATTTTATATTTGTTTTATAATTAAAAAAAAAGGGAAACTATCAATTTTATTGGAAATTATTTAAGCTTTTTCAAATATATTACAAACTTTGTATATTATCAACAAATATTACAAATTATCAATTTTGTCTCAAATCTATGACGGGAGCAAATTTCCGGCAACGGAAAATTAATATGGCATGCCAGAAGATACGTCAACGACTCAACGCTTATAAAATTACACGTCAGCATATAGAATTTCTCAAATATATTACAAACTATTGTTATTTTCTCAATTATATTACAACTTATTAATATATATATATATATATATCAAAAAAAATGCTCAAACTATCAAATTTGTAAGAAAATATATTTTTATATATTTTAAACATTTATTTAAATATATAATTATACTTAAAATAATTAAATATTTTTTTATAAATAAAAATAAATAAAAAATGGCAAAAAAATGAAAATTTGTGCTCTCGTCGCTCACTTGTGATTGAGTTTTTTATTTTGGAAAAAAAAAACATACAAACAAATTATTCCTATATGTATTTCATTGATTTAAGGAGGATATATTAATATTTACAGACATCTAATAAGGTTTTTCTTAACAATTATAATTAGCATAGAAATTTAAAGAGATGAAATTGTCCAGAATTTATAATAAGTGGGAAAGAAAACTATGAATGAACTAATTAAAAATATTTAGATACTAAAAATTGACAATTTTTTTTTGAATTAGGAATTCGTTTACATGCACTCGCCGCCGATTCTCCTAACAAGAGAAACTAATATCTGTAGAGTAGAGTTGGGAAGTTGTGATTCAGAGGAAAGACGAGGAGACTTGCCCGAGGATTGTAGGGGTAAATCGGGGAGAGAAAAATTGTGCAAAGTGAACGGGAAATGGAATACCCTCCTTAATGAATTAGTACTCCCTCACTTCTATTTTATTAGTTTCATTTTGCATATTTTTGTCTGTCACGTTTATTCGTCTTATTTTAAAAATGATAAATTTTTCACACAAATATTAATTATTGTGTCATTTTCATTAAGGAAGTAATAATTTTCTAAACTAAAATAATAATAATATTATTATTATATATATATATAATCTATAGAAGTTATAATTAAATGATTATAATTTTTTAATTAAATAATTATAACATCTATCTATCTATCTATCTATCTATCTATATATATACTATAGCAAAGAAGTAGTTACTTTTAAAAAAGGTGGGAACAGTTAATTGTTATTTTATTTCATTTATTTTCAACATATCCATATATTTTATCTATTTTCCTATATATTAATTATCCATAATACATTTATATTAATATTAGTATCTATTTATATATATTTTTATTTAATTGAGTGTTTATTAATCAATACTAATTATTATGGTCAATTTTACCCAACAAATATCTCACATTATTTTTTCAATTTTCTTATTCGATAATAATAGGTAACTATCTCCATTTATTATCAAGAAAATACTTATTTTCATCAAAATCTCACATAGATCACTTCTACTCTCCAAATTCACTTAATTTTTAATTTATTTGGTTGCATCAATTATATTTTCTCTATGCCAATAAGTGTTTCAATATTTTTGTATTTTGTTTAGCATATCTTCGTAAATGTTCAATAATATATTATATCATATATCATATTTTATAAAATAAATATTACTAAACTCTTCCATGGAAACTGAAATGAGAAAAGTGCGTATTAGTTTTAATAAAAATAAAATGTATAACAAAACAATCTTATCATATTAAAAAATTAGGTATTGTCCAACCTTATTTTAGCATTAAAGAAAAACTGTTGTTAAAATCTGAAATAATTAATAAAATTCAAATGTTATAGTAAATCCAAGAATTTCTGGTCAGAAAGTTGCATTCAAGTTGAGATTTCATTTAAATATAAATTATAACAAATTAGTTATAGATGGATATTTTACAGTTTAGACAATATTTTGTGAGTATATATTTTTATTTATTTAGTATTTATACAAGACTTGGATTGTATGATGTTATATTTTGGAAAAGTATCAAATATATTACAAATTATAAATATTATCAAACTATATCACAAACTATAAATATTATTAAAATATATTACAACAATCAGTTTTGTTTCAAATTTATGACGGCAGTAAATTTCCAGCGACGAAAAGCTGACTTAGCTTGCCGGATAACACATCAACACTAAAATCACACATCATCATGCAAAATTCAAATATATAATAAACCATTATAATTTTCTCAATTATATTTAATTTATTAATTATATTACAAATTATTACATGCTCAAAAATTAGGTTTGTTATTAATTTAAGATGAAAACATATTTATTTTTATTTTAAATACTTAAATTAAGATTTTTTATACTGAAAAATATATAAATAAAATTTCTTGACAAACTAAAATATGAAAAAATACTTATTTTTTTTTATTCTTTTACTATCTCTCCATGATTTGCCGAATTAAAAAATTATTATTATTTACAAAAATATTTAATTTTTTGATTCGGCGAAGTGAGAGACCAGAGCAAAAGTAATAGGAAGGAAAATTAAAATAAATATTTTGCATTTTTTATAAAAATTTCAAGAATTTTTATTTAAATATTTTCAAGTATAATATTTAAATATTAAAAATTCTAAATATAAATAAATATATTTCGATAATATGTAAAGTTTGTAATATATTTGAGAAAATCTGAATAATTTGTAATATAATTGATATTTTTGTCTTTTATTTTTGTCACGTTTTTGTACAATAAAATATAGAATAATAAAGATTATTGAAATCTAGAATTGAAACTTGAATGAAAAGATACGAGTACACACCACAATGCACATGCGTACTTTCGTGCAACGGGTGAAATACTAGTAATAATATATACGAAACAATTTTACATAAGTTTTTGGGGTTATATTGACTTTTAATCGATTTGGTATGGGCCTTGGGAGAGTTGTATACTTGTATCGCCTACCTAATTCATTGACAAGTATCAAATCATTATCTAAGTGGGAAACTATTCTAATTTGATGTATTAAAAAGTAATCTTTTTGGTTTGCACGTCTTTAAGCATGTTCCAATTTTAAAATTCTGTGAATTGATGAAGGGCCTCGTAAAATATTTCTGAATGTATACTAAAACTGAAAAATGAAATTTTTTTCTGAAATTTTAAAATGGAGTATTTTTTATTGAAGCAAATAATAATGATATGATAACAATAGCAGTAGTAGCAAAGATGGTGACACCAACTCACCATTTCAATGATTCATTTACACACAATACTAAATATAATTAATCTCAACAAATAAAAAAGAAAAGAAAAAAAAAAAACAGCACTGCCTCTTGCCTAGCCCATTAGCCCCAGCATGGCTCCAAAAACAACTGACAAACCAACCATCAAACTCTTCCCACCGCCAGGAATGGTGGCTGCATTCCCCGCCGGCGACGATGGAGAAATTGGTGTCGATTTTGCAGGTGGCGGCGGGGTGTGGTCGCCAGAGGGCGGTGAGGGGGTGGAGCCACCACCCGAGGGAGGTGATGGTGATGGGCCACCGGAGGGAGGTGATGGTGATGGGGGGGACTCGTTGTCGGTGACGTTGACGGCGAGCTTCATGCCTTGACTGCAGTGGTTAGACCTGGGGCAAATGAAGTAGCGGGTGCCGGCGGCGGAGAGAGGGATGGTGGTGGGGCTGTTGCTGTCGGAGCTTATGGCGTTCGTGGCGTCGCAGCTTGTGTAGTCTCCTTCCGCCACTTCGTCCACCGCATGGCTCCCACCGTAAGTGAACACTGCGAATTTAATCGTCGTGTGTTGTTGAAAAATTAACAAATTAAAATGAATGGTGAAGGATGGGAGTGGAGAGGGAAGTACTCACCGAGGGAGTCGCCAACAGAAAAGGTTTTGCCCTTAGCCCAGGCCACGTAGTCGACGGCGGTATCCCAGCCGACGGAGTGAGTCGTCTGAGCGTAGACCGCCGGAGAAATGAGAAGAAGGAAGAGGGAGGCAATGGCTTTGCCCACGATCATCACCATGGTGTACAACTTTCAATACAATTTCATGAAAGAGATTGCATGTTATGTATATATATATTGTTTAGATAGACAGAGAAGACTAATAATAAAATGTTAATTAAGTAATGATTAGTAGGGTAGGAATAAGTCAGGCCGAGCTAAATTAATTTGTAATTAAATATTAATTTGTCATTCAACATACTAAGTTGATATGGCTACAATATATATAGAGGAGGGATCATGTAAAAAAAA
>JAPKLW010000761.1:130684-155767 GCA_026898455.1 Plectranthus barbatus
GGATCCGCTCTATATATATATATATATATATATATATATATATATAGAGAGAGAGAGAGAGAGAGAGATAGAGGAGGGATCATGTAAAAAAAAATCCCCCTATAAGAAAAAAGAATGAATCATGTCCATCAGATCTAAAAAAATCAATGGTTGATATGCAAACAAGCAATGACCAAAACGCAATCAAGCAACAACTTAAACAAAATCTAGCAACATTGTAATCAAACAACGATCTGAACACAATCAAGCAACATCATAAACACAATCAAGCATATTTCTCACTTTCTCACGTTAAGAATTTTCACACTGGATCCGCTCCCAGGGAGCGGATCCAGTGAGAAAGTGAGAAAGATGCTTGATTGCATTCACGGTATTGCTTGATTGTATTCAGGTCGTTGCTTGATTGCAATGTTGTTTGATTGTGCTTTAGTTGTTGCTTGATTATTTTGTTGCTTGATTGCATTTTAGTTGTTGCTTGATTCAATATCAACCATTGATTTTTTTAGATTTGATGGACATAATTCATTCTTTTTTTTCACATGGGGATTTTTTTTACATGATCCCTCCTCTATATATATATATATATATATATATATATATATATATATTATCTTATGAGGATAAATATTAATGTAAGAAATGAGAATAAATTTCAGTCATTGATTGTACAAGATCTGCAGTCATGCTTTAATAATTTCCGTTTTCTATTTATCATCCGCGTACTTCAATGTTACATATTTAAGGGTATCATTGTCATTTAACCTTTTTAATTATGGTATCTCCCTCAAATAAACGATTTTCTTCTTTTGGTTTCCTTCTTTCACGCGATTTGGATCTGTAATTCCTTTCCTTTTCAATTTTCCATGAGATTTGAATTGTCTTGTTGAATAAGATTTGGTATTTCTCAATATATATCAATTCATCTTCGTGTTCGTTTTATCCTCATTAATTCATATATATAATTTTTGTGATCCGATTCTGGTTTTGATTGGTTCTTCAAGTTAGATTCGAAGTTTTTGTGCTTTCTCAGTTTACGTTTCTTTCTAGTTTTTTTTATTTGAGTATCACATGTGTTCCAGTTTTTTGAAGTTTTTGGATGATATTTGTTGATTATCGTTTCACGATACTGTTTTTGATATATTATTTTGAGAATATTTATTTCAAACAGTTTTCGAAGTCTTTCATTTTCACTTTTTTATTATTTATATGTAGTGTTGTGTTATTCATTATTTGGTATTACAACTTCATTTTTAGTAAACTCCTTTTTATTACTTTTTATTGATTTTATTTTTAGTAACATGTTGTTCATGTTATTTGTTATCAGGTTCATTTATACCGAAATGTGTTGATACGCTGAAGCCTTACAAATGGAGAAATTTAGAGTATTAGATGAATTGTATAAACCATTCGGATGACTCAATTGCTAACTATATCAATTCATCAATGAAAAGAATATGTTTGAAGATGATTATGTTGCATTAATTCCTCAAACTATCAAAGTGTTACTTTCGTATGTGGTCAAAACTGAAGGGAGCGATAGTCAGTTAATTTCAAAGAAAGAGAAAGTTGTTAAATTGTTAATTAAACATATGAAAATGTGTGCAAAACCTAAGTGAAGATTAAAAAAATAATCTCACATCATAATGCATAATATAATATCTAAAATGAATATCTCAGTAGATATAATGAATCATACGAGCGATACAATGACCATTAGATGAAGTATAACTTCAAATAACAAATATTGTTTTTGAATTTAATGAAATAGATTGAAGATAAAATGAATGCAACTGAAGTTCGTTCATTGTTCGTAAAATGAGGATAAAACGCCGTATTTTTTTATTGAAGCTTTTATGTAATCTCTTAATTTTAAATATTGAATATATTTCATAATATATAAAATATATTATAAATGTTAATAATTTTTTAATTTCTATTTATGTTAGAATTGTATTTTTCATTTTAAATAATAAAATAAAACTAACAAGTTATGTGATATATCCTTGTTTAAATTTACCCTAACATTTTGAAGCAAGAGTTTCTTTAATTAAATAGACATTTCAATCCTGGTATGTCAAGTCTAAGGCCCTTGCCGAGTAATTTTATTTATTCTCATCTTGAAATAATTTGATTGTCGATTCAAGTTTCAAAATATTAATGAATTTTCAATCATGAATAAAACTATCTCTCAGGTTGGTTTTATAAGCTAGATTTTATTTTTCCCATTTCTAATTTTATTGGATGATAGACTAGTGCAATTTTTAGGCGCATAACAAGGCAATTGAACATGACTTTACATGAATGCTTTATCATCCCATATAAGGCTTATTTACTTTTTTGGATACGAGTAACACAAAATTCATTAATTTTCCCAACCATAATACGTCAAGCATTGTTTGAATGAATTCAGATTGTTGAAAATGGCATTTGCTTTAAGCTTCTCCAATCAAAAGTCGACACATAGCAATCAACCCTCAAATCTTTTTTTATTTATTTATTAGATACACAATTTAAATGAGAAATGATCCATAACCCTCAATCTAATATACTCCCTCCCTCCCGTCATATTAGGGACGGAGGAGAATGCACAAAAATCAAGTGTTATTAATGTGATAAAATTAATTTTTTATTGGCGAATATGAAAAAATTATTTTTTTAGGAAATAAAACGGACCAAAAAGGAATATAGGACTAATATGACGGGACGGAGGGAGTATATATATATGGAGTGGATCCAGTGAGAAAACTCTTAACGTGAGAAAGTGAGAAAGATGCTTGATTGCATTCACGACATTGCTTGATTATTTTGTTGTTTGATTGCATTTTAGTTGTTGCTTGATTCAATATCAACCATTTATTTTTTTAGATCTGATGGACATGGTTCATTCTTTTTTCTCACATGGGAATTTTTTTTTACATGATCCCTCCTCTATATATATATATATATATATATATATATATATATATATATATATATTCATCATGTTTATTACAAATCTCAATTGTCTAGTTTACCACAATTTCTTTAATATTTTCAATAATTCGTTTTATGTACATTCCTTGATTTTATTGAAAAACGATGTAATAGAGATATGAATTTTCTTCAAATAATATTCTCCCTTGAGATAGAATATTACAAATTTAAGTGCTAATACTTAAATTTGATTTGGGAAAGCTGTGAGAGAAATGCAGCTAAATTATGATTTGATCGATCCAACAAATCTTCTTACTCTAGTATTCGAAGAAAATGTGGAGCATAAATAAAAGAAACTGCAACATAAAGTTAGATAGAAGAATAATTGACTTCCTATACGTTGGAATTCTATATTTATATTATTTTAAGAATTCGAAACCCAAAAAGAAGAGTGCCAAGTCAAATCATAATAATCTCTTGCAAGAATTGGCCAAATTGTGAGAATCATTATCAGAAAAAAAAACTTTCATATCAAGTTAAAACTTTAATAGAAAATTATATGATTGACTTTATGAGATGAACCCTTTGCTATAGCTATATTATTATGAAATTCCCAAATTATATTCCTGTGTTTGGTGGGGAAAAAATCAAACAAATTTGGGTCAACTTGATTTGGTATATATTTATTCCATTAGTGGATGCAAAGTGGAATATTAAAGCTTAATGTGTAGCCTGCTCTGATCTGTCAAATTAATAATGTTGCAGGTGCCGAAGTGATTATTATTATTATTATTATTATTATTATTATTATTATTATTATTATTATTATTATTACTACATGAATACGTGAAATTTGGTCAGTCATTGGTCGAGATTTTACAGATAAATAAATTCCACGAACTGTAGCACGTTCAGCTAAACAATTGAAGTAAATAAATAAAAACCAATAATATTGGACATGACACCAAATGTCGTTTTTTGTAATAGAAGCTAGTGCATTGTGTGAGACAAATTCAACTGGGACTTGGTCTTTTTCTAATCTATTTACTAGTCAATTTGTTTAATATAGAACGAAAACGTTACGCAGTTTTATTTATATATGAAAATGAAATAACAAATACTCCCTCCGTCCCATTGAAGTAGTCCCACTTTCCTTTTTTGTTTGTCCCATAGAATAGTCCCGTTTTCCTAAAATGGCAACTTTTTTCACACTCACCAATAAAATATTAATTCCACTACACTCACAATCCTTAATTCCCGTGCCGAAAAGAAAAGGGACTATTTCACCGGGACAGAGGGAGTATAATTGTACAGCTCAGAATTAGGCCTGCTGGGCTACCACGATAAATATTAAATTGGCCTCAGAGATTTTTGTATGTATACATGTATATATGTTAAAATGAAATTAAGATAAATATATTGTAAAGTTTTGTTAACAGACCATAAGTGAAATGGATTTAAGGTTTAAAAATTAAAGTCAGGCCCAATTTCAAAAGAACTATAATTGTGGGCTTATGGTCTAATGATGGAAGTAATGGCCCTATTTCATTTTTAAAAAAAATTTACAAGTTACATCATGCTGCACAAGTTATAAAATAAAATAAAATAAAAGTTTGGTTGCGGCAGTTCGCCATTGTTTGACAATGACCAAAAAAAAAACTCTGAATTGAGTCAATAAGAAGAAAAAAAGCTTTTTAATTAAGTCAATTTCCTTTTTAATATCTATATTGATACTCAACATGTATTATAATGTGAGGGTAATTACAAATCATAATTATTATTGAAATTTTAAATTTTTATTATTAATTTGTTTTATGATAAAATTTTGTACTTATATTATAATTTGTGTTGCGATTATTGATTGCTTGAGTTGAAAAAAAAAAGTTTGGTTGCTATTTAGAAATAAGCAATTGATGGTTATCATGATATTAGTGTAAATAAGGGGATAACTGAATTTACTACGATTCATATGTTATTTCAAGATTATTAGTTCAATAAATTAGATTGACTAGAATAAAGTTTATTTAAAAATGTTGTATATTATTATGGTGTTATTTTTATTTTTGTTTTTTTTTCTCAAAATGACCACAAATATGGGATAATACAATTATAAAAAAAGGGGTTTAAAAATTAGAAAAAAACAATAGAAAGGTTTAAAGTTCATTTGCTTAAAAAAAAAATTCAAGCTAATGAAAGATTGATATCAATAACATATTTATCATATTTTACAATTAATATAAAAATATCAAAACTCGTACATTACAGTTAATATAAAAATATATTATTTTAAACTTTTTTATATTAATTATGTTTAGTTATTTCTTTAATTTTTAGGTATGATGTTGACATAGTAAAATTCAACCCCACGAACTTGAAGTCCTGCATTTGCCATTGTCGACGACCCTTAATATATATGCTCAACACCACATAGTTCCCAATATATTGAAATTAAAATGTCTGTTTCAAGCACTTTTTCCACATCGTTACAAGGTTCTTAATATATATATTAAAGCAAAGTAATAGAAAGAAAAATTATTCCCGCCAAAATTCTATGCATATTTTTATAATATATATAATAAGAATTTCTAAAAATTAAAATAATGTTATTTTATCTCCATATTATCACATCATAAATATATAATTTCTTTTTATTTTTATTAAACATCATAAATATTTTTATTTAAGTAATAAAATTTACAAAAATATATGTAAATACGTAAATCTACTTTAGTTATATGATTTATAAATCACATAGGGAAAATATTTAAATTTATCTCAAACTTTCATTAAATTCCCAAATCTATCCCAAACTTTAAAATGTAACAATTTAAGACTTAAACTTTAATTTTTTTCCCACCTATTAAATTTCCAGTGTCGGAAAACTTACATGAATAAATACTATTCCATGACATCATAAAGTATTAATTTTTAAGAATTTAAAATGAAACTGAAATATTTTTTTTTATTATACTAACAAATAACATAAATTGATTTTCAAAATATATCGACAAACGCAAACTAAACAAATAAATACATTGAGAAAATCAAAATATATTTTAAAATTTCTGATTTGACCATATATTTATAAGATAGGTTTGAAAATAAAATATATGTTAGTCGTATTAATAAACAAAAATCTCTTACAATACAATAAATAGAAAATGAAAAATAATTAAATATTGCTTACAAACGAAAAAACTAGAAAATCGTAAACTAAATAAGATAAGTTACGAACAAATAAATTGAGAATAATAATTTGAACTAATTATATATCTTTGATCACGTTTTTAAAAATATACACAACAAAATTTTATTATACTTTTCACTTAAATTAAAATATTCTAAGATTTTTACTTTTTAAAAATTCTATGCAACATAAAATATCTAGACAAATATTTTTATTCCATTTGACAGTATTCTTTCCCATCTTTTAAAATATAACTAGCGTATTTCTTCTAAATGATATTTAGAAATTATTTAATTAAAATTAATTAAAATAAATGAAAGAATGCTTGAGATTTCATTCAAAAAAAATTAAGTATTTTATAATAATATGGAATATTAATTGTCCATGTTGGAATTCCGGCACAAAAAAATTAATCGATGGGAAAATATTCAAAGTTCAGGTCTTAAATTGTTATATTTTAAAGTTGGGGATAGATTTGAGAACATGGTGAAAGTTTGGGATAAATTTCAATATTTTCCCAATCACGTATTAAAAGTTTACACAATTTTTTAAGCATGTTTAATTTAAGGAAAATTATGAATATTATCCCAAATAATTGAGTTTTTGGGAATTTTATCCCAGATTTTCTAGGTTAGGGAATTTTATCCCAAATAATTAAGTTTTTGGGAATTTTATCCCAAGTTTTCTAGGTTATAGAATTTTATCCCAATTTTTAATTTTGTTTGGAATTTCATCCCAAATACTAACTTTGTTACATATTTGCTGAATTACTATTTTTTTTTACATGTACACGTTCATGTAGAATTTTTTTTTATCAAAAGAAAAACAAAAGTACGTAAGTAATTTAAATCCAAAATCCCTAAATTCTCAAATACTTCCTTTTTAAATCTCGTCTCCTCCTCCCCTCATTCCTCAACGGTGGGACTTTTAATCATTTTTTTTTATGCTGGTTAGGCCCACCGATGAGGTCAAACCTCTAGCACAGAACAAAGAAAGGGATCTAAAATCACTTCTTGCGCGCGGGATGAAAGCATTGAGAGATACATCTCAGCCGCTGCAGAAATCGAGCAAGCAACGCGCAGTTGTTACACAGATCACATAAGCTTCACTACAGCTGAGTTCGTGGAGATGCGGGTGCTCGATGCATGCTTCATCATCGCATTAGTTCAAAAAATCCCACCGTTGAGGAATGAGGGGAAGAGGAGACGAGATTTAAGAATGAAGTATTTGAGAATTTAGGGATTTTGGATTTAAATTGCTTACGTGCATTTATTTTTCTTTGGATAAAAAAAAATCTACATGGACGTGTACATGTAAAAAAAAATAGTAATTCAACAAATATGTAACAGAGTTAGTATTTGGGATGAAATTCCCAACAAAATTAAAATTTGGGATAAAATTCCATAACTTAGAAAACTTGGGATAAAATTCTCAGAAATTCAATTATTTGGGATAAATTTCCCTAACCTAGAAAACTTGGGATAAAATTCCCAGAAACTCAATTATTTGGGATAAACTCCATAATTTTCCCTTAATTTAATTTACACAATTTTTAACTACATCTTTTAATTTAGTTAACATAACTTTTACGTATTACGTAAATTTAGTTTAATACTTTAATTGCAAAACTTTTTATTTAATTACATTATTCAAATTTTAATTAGATCTCAATTTTAATTTGATTTCATGATTTTTCTTATATTTAGTTACGTGGTATTCTGTCATGATTAAAATTTTAATTTAATTTAGTCTTAGTTTATTTACGTGATTCTTAATTTAATTACATTATTTAAAATATAACTTACTGTAAACTTTAATTGTTTTTTTAGCTACATGAATTATAATTATGATTAGATTTAAATTTTAATAAGTCTTATTATATAAATTCAAATATTTATGATATTTAATTATTTAAAGTTTAACTTTAATTCTTAATTGTAATGTAATTGCCACATAATCAAAATTAAAACTAGGCGGCATTCATTCTTAATAATTTCTTTGGAGTTGATATGTCTGAAAAAACTAATGATGTGATGAAATACATAATTGAATTTAGGGTAGAATTTAAATTCATAAATTTGAAACTATGAGATAGAATTCCATAAATTGCTAAATGGTAATAGATAATCATAACTACCTTTTAAAAAAATGTGTTTATTTAAACTCACACATCTAACTTTCCTCGGTGAATCAAACTCACGAGTCATAACCTCTTAATTACAATAAGATGCTTTCATCACTATACTTGGAATAAATAAATTGGGAAAATACGGAATTTTATCCAAAATTTTATCTGTTAGAGAATTTTATCCAAAAGAATTTTATGTTTGGGAATTTTATCCAATTTAATTGACATTAATTTTTTTAACGATAAATCACCCGTTAAATCCCACATAATGTTCACGTCGTGTTCAACTAACGTCTTCGCGGATTATTTATGAGTTGGACACTACACGGAATTTAACGGGTGGTTCATCGTACAAAAAAATTGTTAGTTAAGTTGGATAAAATTCTCAAATAGAAAATTATTTTGGATAAAATCCCCTAAGAAATAAAACATTGGATAAAATTCACAAACAAAAAAAAATATTTTGAATAATGTAAGGGCAATGTCTTGTATTAACTACGATTTTGTTCATTTTAAGGGCAATATCTTGTATTAACATTGCATCGTGAAATAAAATGCTCTATATCTCTACTTACGACATTTTATCTTCAATATTGTGCATTTTATCTTACCAAACATGTGTTATATCTCATTACGCAAAAAAAAATTCACTCTAATAAGGAAAGATTATATGTATCAAAATATGGATATCCATATCTAATCTAATATAGAAATTATTGTTATAAATAAGAAAAATTGTCTTATTTTCAAAATTCAAATATATTTATCCTTAATTTATTTGAATATTCTTTCCATGTCTACTCAAATGAATCATTTTGTGCATCAAAATAATACAAGTTCATGTTGAAAATTAACAATGTAAATTTTGAATTTTATTATGAGTAGTATCGATCATTCATACATTGAATCTCACTATGTTACATAAATAAAATATATGTTGATGCTATATATCTTAAAACAAGTCCATTATATTTTTTTTCTCAAATATGCATTCTAATATTATTGTATAGCATGAAATAAAATATTATATTCTTAGCTCATTTTATCTTAAAATTTGTTTATTTTATCTTAAAAATGTGTTTATTAGATCTCTATAGAATATGCATTTTCTGAAGGAAAATAATGCATTTTATACATCATATAGTGCATTTTAAGTGAGATTTCATACATTTTATGTATATTTTCATGCATATTACGAAAATCAATGTCCTGTTTCGAGATTTGTGTATAGAATCACTAATTTTTATTTTCATTAAGATTTTCATCCTCTAAATTTATGAAATAAGGATTTCGCTTGAAAAATAATTAAATTATCTCTAATTTGATATATAATACATGAAAAACGAATTTAAATTGAGTGAGTTATGATCATTTAAAGTTTTTAGAATTTTAATTAGAGGATAGAAAAAAAAATTACATTTTACAAAATTATCCTTAAAATCGAATAATGCACAATTTATTACAAAAAATAAACACAAAAAAATTTAAACCTTAAGTGCTAATATGCAAAGATAAAGGACTGTGATTTATTCTCATTTCTAATACTCTTAGTTCGCTCTAATACTCTAGATGAATGGCAAACAATTGGCAAGTACATGGAACAAGTTATTTGTGACCAGATTATGCATTATCCAACCATATATGGAAATGCATAATAAACAATGGTTGGTTGGTTGGTTTAGAGAGAGAGAGAGTGCAAAGAATGTAGTGGTAGAAAGAGTGAGTGTAGCATAAATTCCAAAACCATATAAGAAAGCTGCGGCTGGTATTGCTGTGGCAAGGCGTCACCCATGACTGCCTGCTTCTACTACTCATCAAGACAATATCATTTTTCATCTGGTCACCTCGGATGGTCCAATGCAATTTCAAACACTCAATCCAATTTTACGTCACCACCGCGGTTTTCCTGGAATATTATTAATGATAATAACAACGCCCCAAAACAAAGCATCTCTACAAGCATATTACTAATTCAAAACCATGCACACACAACCAGTAAAAGCATTTCAAAAATTAAATAAATATCACAAGTCACGCAATTTATTCTTAGATTACTCCACTAAAATACTAATAAGCAATAAAATATATCATTCACAAAATATAATTAAAACAATGTTTTACAAATGGGAATTTAATTTCTTACCCAGAAAAACGTATCAAAACATCTTCCATAAGCCAGAACCAAATTCCCCTAATACGTGAAGATAATATAAACTTTGATATATTTTTATTCAAGAAACATAAAAGGGGCCCCATATTTGCCTGAGAATTTGTACCTTCTATAGAGTAATATAACTCCTAGAGGAGAGCGAAATGGATGACTGCAGCTTTTGTCTCTCTCTCCCTCTCTTCATGAAACAAAACTATCAATCCCGTGGCTGAGGATTTTACGTATTAGCATGACAGCAGATTAAGCCCCCAGCATCAGCACGTCCTACATTCAATGTAACTGTATAAAAAAAAAATAAAAAAAAATATCTGCATTAGTAATTCCCTCGTATATAAATAGGTCAATGCTAATTATGTTTCACCAACTCACATATTGGGACCAAACAACCAAGATTTAACATGGCCAATAGCCAACAAGCCAAATCAGGTGCTTTCACAAGTGCAATGACACTTTCACATATGGGTATTACCAGTGTTCCTGAGCGCTACATTCTCCCTCCAACCCTACGCCCTACCCTTGAGCAGCCACCACATTGCTCTTCCAATGCCTTGCCAGTCATAGATCTCTCCACTTTAGAGAACCGGGATCTTCGACCACGAGTGATACAACAAGTACATGAGGCTTGCAAGGAATTCAGAGCTTTTCAGGTAATTTAACAATTACAAATAATTGCATTAAACAGTCGTCCTCAACAATATGAACATGAAAAATTCGAGGAAATATTTTCTAGGCTTTGACTAGGACTAGGACTGATATCAAGCTTTTAATGATGTTGCTTAATTACATGCAAATTAATATTCTTAGATGGCATGCATGGTTGATCATCAGCAAAGAGAGAGCATAATTATCAAGAAAAGTTATAAAGATGGACCAGCTGTCAGAAAACATAATTAACTATCAAAAAAGTTTAGAACAAAGTATGACCCTTAAGCAGTTTAGACAAGTTCAATGAAGAATCTCTATTTCCTATAGTATCTTCGTGTCAATTCCACTACTACTCTCTTTGCATGAGATATCACCTAAATCAGAGTTTGAAAATAAGCACACATGCATGCAGTTTGAAACTATTATTCTAGAGAGATGCAGTGAATTCTTTTTGCTTTGCAGGTAATCAACCATGGAATCCCCATTTCATTAGCAGATGAGACACTAGATGTTGCGGCAGATTTCTTTGACACACCAAATGACACAAAGATGAAGTTTGCCTCTACTAATGTGCATGAACCTGTAAGATATGGGACAAGTTTAAATCACATCAATGATAAAGTTCAATATTGGAGAGACTTCATCAAACAATATGCCAATCCAATTTCAACTTGGATCGACTTGTGGCCATCAGATCCTCCAAGTTACAAGTAAGCAACTTAATGTAGTTCCTACTAAAATCATATCTATGACATGCTTCTTTAAGTAAAATGCATGGCTGCTCGTGTTCGTATTTTGAGTTTGTCATCCGTATCGCATCTCAAAACAGAAAAGGGAAGATTACAAAGTGTATGTACCATTTTTGCAGGAAGAAAATGGGAAACTATGCGAAGGCTGTGCATCTTTTGCATATAAAGCTAATGCAGATAGTATTTGAGAGCCTGGGTTTACGATCAGACTACTTACAGAAAGACATTGAACAAGGTTCCCAAGTGATTGCCGTTAATTGTTACCCTGCTTGTCCAGAACCAAGTCTAGCGCTGGGCCTGCCCCGACACTCAGACTATGGATTGTTAACAATCATACTGCAAAATCAACAGGGTCTAGAAGTGACAGACTGCAATGGAAAATGGCAGTCTGTTCCAGTAATTAAAGAAGCATTAGTGGTTCAGCTGGGGGATCAAATGGAAGTGTTAAGCAATGGCCGCTACAAAAGTATTATCCACCGAGCAACTGTGAACTCAGAGAAGAAGCGCCTTTCAATTGCTAGCCTTCACAGTCTGGCAATGAACAGAACAGTAGTACCTGCTCCAGAACTAGTGGATGAGCAACATCCATTGTCCTACAAGGAAGGCAGCTTCGGAGATTTCCTGAATTTCCTTTCAGATAATGACATTCTGGAAGGAAGATACATAGAAACATTGAGGACGAATTCAGAGATATAAATTGTGGAGCAAAATGAGTAACAGTAAAGAGGTTACCTCTTCTAAATGATACTGATTTCAAAAGTTATAAAGCACATTGAGATATCAATAAGTGCCACTCAGTTTGCTAGGTTCTACCAGCGCCAGTTATTTGTGCTATGCAACAGATATTTAAATCTTAGTCATGCAGGAAACTTAGAAAGATATGGATAGCATGGTACATGTTTTTGTATCTTTTTTTTTTTTTAGATTTATCCAGCATCATATCTACTTGTTTGTCAATATCCTCCGGCGTGACGTGACGAAGGAATCGTTCTAATGATGTAATAAATATTTAAAAATATTTCAGTAACACATTCTCAAAGGTGTGCCACCCCGTGACAAAAAGGCAAGTTCCTAAGAATTTACCTATTTGTCGATATCCTCCTACATTAAGAGAAAAATGATTAACAACAATTTAAAAATAATAGATTTGCATGAAAAAAAGGTTTGCCAACCTGTGACAAAAGACCAAAAGTTCCTAACGTACTAATTATTCCAAAATGGAACTTATACTTATTGATAATTATGACTTGAAAGTTAACTGTGAAGATCCCATTCGAAAGTTGCAATCAATCATTTTTGCTTTCCATTTTTTCAGTTCTTTCTTTGGAAAATATCGGAAATGTAAAGCATAGACATTACACATTTATTATTTGACCTACCACTTTTCCTTTTGCATTTTTTCTTTATATCAAATATCATAAAAGGCAAGCTTAGATGTCATACAACTATTAGTTGCTCATCTCAAGCTCTAAGCTCAAAGAAAGTGCTTGCATTTTTGGCAAGGAATCGCATAAACTTGTACAAGGGATATGGCAATGCACACAACTTGTCTCAGATCATTGAAAATGACCAACCATCAACAGTTACGAGTTTAAAGAGAACTAGATAATTAGTCAATGTCACGTCAATGATTTTATTGCAATAATATGTTTAACTTCAATAACTTGAGAGGGTGACTGCATCATATGCTGTCCGTTTAAAATATTGAATGCTCAAAGTGAGATCATGAGCATGCATATATTGTGCGTATACTACATATGGATGAGGATTAACTTTGAACTTAGTTGTTGTACTTGTAGAAAAAAACAAAGAAACAAACATTTTATTATTGATAAATATTTGTAGAAAGGACATAAATAGTATTTTGGATTGTTATGACTGAGCTACATTGGCAGAAAAACACAAACATTCCTAAAAGGTAATGAAATATGCAAGCATGAGGTCAAAACTCATCCATTGTGCTTACATTTCATCAGCTTATAGTCAAATGTATTTTCCCATCACATAAATAATATTGTCCAGTCTTGTATGACACTAAACTTCAAGCTGTTGAATGAATAAAGGAAATAAACGGGTAATACGATTCATATACGTCAAATTCCACAACAACTAAAGATTACATAGAATCTTCAACTGCAGTTCGCATAGGGTGAAACTAGTTCCTGATAATTTTAAGGCAGTAATTAAAGTTTCAGGAAACTATCCTTTGCATTGCAACAGTGAAGGGGAAAATGAAAACTCATGTCGCATATGAAAACATTTGAGGGTGACTTCACTGTATTTGGAGAAAACTTCTCTTAATTGAATTTTATGTTTCCAACACAGCTACACTCTATTAGTAAAAAGAAGGATTGCAGGCGCTAATTATTTTATATTATGAAAAATAGCATAATACATTGCAAAGCAATCAAACCCAATTTCAATCACCGAGAAAGAAAATCAAGTTTCCATATATCTGCAGTCGTTTGTTTCACTGTACATTGCTAAGGCACTCAGATGAATCGATGAAATTAATAAAATAACCGGTAATTCTAATAACAAAAAGGCGTGCCCTGCTAGAATTCAATCACTAAGATTAAAATATGAGTACGAACCGGAGTTCAACGCCGCCGCCCTTTTTCCGCATCTCCGGAGCAACGGCCTATTGTACCTCTTCTCTTTTTCTCCTTTCCGGCTATTCATTCCCCTCTAACGCTCATTTCTTTCTTCCATTTTCCTACGTGCAAATAATTCTACTTTGCATCGGTTCCCACTTAACTTCTAACTTCCGTTTTCACGGGTGGAAGTATTTCATATTAAATTGACCAAATTATATTTTTTTTTAAAAACTAGTTACATTAATTTAAATATTTTTAAATAATATTATTTCCTTATCATTTCATTAATTATAAACTTTAGAAAAAATGAAATAACAACCATAAGAAAAAAAAATGGACATTGAATTGTAGGAATAAATTCTAAAAAACATATCATCCCAAATAAATACTCTTCCATTTTAATTATCTCTCTTTCCTATTTCGTTCAACCCATTTAATTATCCTCTTACCTAAAATGGAAAATTAATACTCACTCACAAGTAAAATACTAATTTTTTCTATTTTTGTTTGTGCCAAATTCAAAGAGGACAAATAAACCGAGACGGGATAGTAGCATTCAATTAGAAGTATTTGAAATTGATCAACAAAAAACCACTTAACTTATTTGGGTGGTATGGAGACTTTCTTTTTCTTTTTACTGGTATTACTTTAGTGAAAATATTTTTAAATACTCATTTTTATAAAATACATAAAAAAAATACTCATTTCTTATAAGTCATCACAAAAATACTCAGAAGCACAAAATTTTGCATGGGCAAGCGGGAGTTCACATATTCCCGACTTAAATGAGGGTGGTGGTTTAGTGGAGCCTGATGATGACGATGATGAGGAGGAGGCTGATTTTCATGAAGACTCGTATGAGTCAGAGGATGAGAATTTCAACAAATCTTTAATGCATTGTACGGTGGCTAAATTTTCTGCCTGGGTGCAATCTATTGGTTGTATGAATGCTTTTGTTTCAAATCTTTTGCCGACTCATCCTCTACCCGAAGGTCTGGATGTTCATTTAAATAATTGGTTACTTCCAATCATTCCATTGGATACTTCTGATTCACCCGTCCTGCAAGACGTTGCAGCCATACTGTACCAGGAGTTGATGGAGAGTGCCATATTTTGGAGCAAAGATGATCTGCTCATTGTTGTTGGTCTCTTCTCTGGCATATGGAGCAGTGACAAGAATTTAAAGTTGCCCGGTTTGATAGTACTCGTGTTGAGTACAAGTGCAAATGAGAAGAGAGTTGTTCGTTTCTTATACGTGCTACGTGCAAAACTCATTGTTGGATTGTACGCAAGTTCAAATCAACTCATAGTTGTAGGATGAATCTTACTGGAGTTGGAGCACGTAATGTTCGTTCAAAAGTTGTAGCTGCTTATTTTGCAAGGAAGATGCGTTGACAAGGGTCACTCATAAAACCGCATGAGATTATGGCCGAGTTGCAAAGAAGTTTTGGCATCCAAATGAGTTATGATGTTGCGTTGAAATCTCGGAATGTAGCCATTTCGATGTTGTATGGTGGCGTCAAAGATTCTTTCAAGATTCTGCCGAGGTACCTCGAGGTACTTGTTCAGTACAATGTCGGGATGCTGTCAGATCTCAATATTGCTCCGGATGGATGTTTTCACTACTTGTTTGTGGCACTAGGTGTTTGTTGAAGTGCTTCTAAGTCCTTCGTGAGACAAGTTATTGTTGTCGATGCCACCCATTTGAAGAGAAGAAACAAAGGAGTTTTATTTGTTGTTGTTACCAAAGATGGTAATGAAGGTCTTCCCACTTGCCATTGGTGTAGGCCCGATAGAGAATGATGAGTCTTGGATTTGGTTAATAACTCGACTCCGGATGGCTTTTGGCTGCAACGATCAATTATTGATCGTCTCTGACCAGCACATTAGCATTTCAAATGCTATGAGCACAGTGCATCCAGGTACCGCACACGGACTTTATTTTTATCATTTACAAAATAAATTGACCAACTTTCGTTCGAACATTGTCCCGCTGTACCATCGTGCTGCGTATGCATATCGGTTGGCTATATTTAAGTAGGCTATAGATCAAATGAAAGTTTCAAATCCAACAGCCTACGACAAGTTAATGGACGTCGGACCTGAAAAGTAGGCTAAATCAAAGTGTCTTGTCCGCCGGTACAGTTTCTTGACCACAAATACAGTCGAGGTCTTCAATGCAAGACTGTTGGATGTTTGTCGTTTGCCAATCTGCTATCTCATAGAAGTATATAGAAGAATTGTCGAACAGTGGTTCGACCAGCGACGTGCCAAAGCTGCTAATCCGGCTGATCAATTGACGGAGGAGGCTGTAGCGAAGATGACACCTTTGGTGGAGAAATCACACACATACAATGTGATTTCCACATCGCAGCATGCCTTCAAGGTCAATGACGGGATTCGGTCTTGGAATGTGGATCTACAATCTCATTTTTGTGACTGTCGTGAGTTTCAACTCGATCTCATGTTGTGCGCTCATGCAGTAGTTGCAATTCTGTACGAAGTACATCAGTATTTTGTTTTCAATTATAACCTCTAATGGTTTGTAATTTTTTTTATAGGGTAAATGGTGAGAATCTGTATGACTACATTTATCCCTACTACAAGACCAAGACTGGGCCTGAGAAATATGATGGGGTTGTCAATCCTCTCCCCCCTCAGGATGAATGGGATGTATCATCGGAATCTGTAGGAACTGAGTCTACAATAGGCGACATGAATAGCCATTTATTTCTTAACTCCGGATTCATTTTATGGATATCAAAATAAACATTATGACAAACAGTAAATGCCCTATGCATGCTCCTATTTAATTTAATACGTAGATTCAAATGAATGCCTCAACTCCTGCAGATTGAATAATGGTGGTAGATCGTTGATGGTGTTCCTACAGATATGATCTTCTGATCTGTTTTTGCTCGATCCGGAAATTTGGTGAGGATGCGCTACCAGATCTACACAGTCGCCCACTCTCTCACACACTCTCTAGGGTTTCTGATTTGAAACTTCAAACCTTATGTGGGAAGAGAGAGAATTGATCTATTTATATAGATATGGAGAATGGGCTATTAGGGTTTAATAAACCCTAATGGGCTCAGAGCAATGTTGGGCCAGACCAGGGATCAAATGCAAATAATAAAGTGGCCTCCTTTTAATTAATTCCATGTTCAACCCAGAACATAATTAATTAATAAACATTATTTCATGCCACCAGAGAATTAATGTTGACCTACCCCTTTATTACCACGTTATTAGGAACGGGTTGCATTGACATGGTTAATCCTCATAGTTAAGGTTTCAGACATTCATTCATTAATTCAGAGTATGACAATTAGCTGTAATTAATTAATCTCTTATTATTCCTGAGTAGTACAACTCAACCATTATCGCTTATGCTTGAATCAATGATTCAGCCTGCAGGACTTAGCATAACGAACCTCGTGAGCTTCCCAGGGAATGTCACCATCCTAAAACGGATATGGTTATCTAAATTCAGCCTGAGGAAACCCCACACAAACTGCCATCACCCAAGATGCAGATATATAAATACATGTAAGACTCTCCACCATAGCAAGTCAAAGTGACAGTCAACCCATGTGTGCCCCTCAGGTTCAATAGACTTTAGATCCGACCAAGTTACCGAGATCTTTACTCATTCATATGTCAAGTAGAATGGTTCATCTCACTGTTGATCCTATCAATACATTGAGATTACCGGTCACACAAAGCAGTCAAGATAAACCACTTATGGACTTGTGTGTCGCAGCCTAAACCGACAGCCAAACCGGAAACTGTCTCAGCTGTGATAACTGTTTATATCTCGCTAGGTCGAACGATCTATACAATCTTCTGTGATCTCTTACACACCGTATGATCTCCCTATCGATGAGATACTGGATGTGTTTGTTCGCATCGTATGATTGTTAATTCAGACAGGAGTTGTTTATTGCAAGTCATTAATGATTACCAGTATAATAAACATAATGTTTCTCAATATACCAATCATAATGCTTTTATGTATACAATTCCAAAAATCTCCCACTTATACTCAAAGCATTATACCATTACTTTCCATAGTATAACATGTGTATTCTAATCTAGCTATTACATTTGGTCACCAGATGGCCAGCATCTACCTCAGTCCTAGGCTACGAACATGACCCTAGTATGCCTTCTGAGGTAAGCACTTTGTAAATGCATTCGCTAGATTATCCTTCGTGTCAATCTTCTCTATTAGCACATCACCCCTCGCTACAATTTCTCATATGATGTGGTACTTTCTCTCTATGTGTTTTGACGCCTTGTGAGTTCTTGGTTCCTTAGAGTTTGCTACTGCACCAGCATTATCACAATATAGCGTGATAGTTTTGGGCAAACTCAAAACAATATCTTACTCTTGGAGGTAGTTCCAGAGCCATACTGCTTCTTTAGAAGCTTCTGAAGTTGCCACATACTAAGCTTCCATGGTGGAGTATGCAATACATTTCTGTTTCGCACTCCTCCATGACACAGCTCCACCTCCCAAGGTGAACACATAGCCCGAGGTCGATCTCTTCTCATCCTGATCCGCCTGGAAATCTGAATCTGTATAACCCACAGGGCACAAATTCTCATACTGATAAACAAGACAATAGTCTCGAGTTCTTTTCAAATACTTGAGAATATGTTTGACAGCAGTCAAGTGCGCCTGTCCAGGGTTAGACTGATATCTGACCACCATGTCCACGGCATAACAAATATCTAGCATCGTACATAGCATCGCATATACGAGACTTCCCACTGTGAAGCATATGGTACTTTAGTCATCTCATTCTTCTCCTCTTCTGTTGCAGGGCATTGTGCCTTAGACAGATGAACACCATGTCTGAAAGGTAGCAATCCTTTCTTAGTGTTTTGCATGCTAAAATTGGCAATCACAATATCAATATAAGCGGCCTGAGACAAGCTTAATATTCTCTTCTTGCGATCACGCAAGACTTTAATCCCAAGGATGTATCCAGCGTCTCCTAGGTCATTCATTTGAAATTGTTCGAATAACCATCTATTTATGTATGACAACACCTTCACATCATTGTCGAATAGAAGAATGTCATCTACATAAAGTGCAAGGAATACCACGCTTCCAGTGACGCATAATCGGTACACACAACTTTCGGTTTCACACTGTGAAAATCTATAAGATTTAATCACATCATCGAAACGTTTGTTCCATGACCGTGAAGCTTGTTTAAGTCAATACAAGGACTTCTTTAGCTTCTAGGCAAGATGTTCTTCACCATCCTTCACATAACCCTCTGGCTGCTGCATATAGATGTCAAGACCTTCCTCAAGGTACCCGTTTAAAAAATGCGGTATTGATATCCATCTGCCAGATCTCTAGGTCCATATGTGCTTTTATGGATAGAATAATTCGAATGGATTTGAGCATGACTTTCGGTGAGAAGGTCTCGTCATAGTCAATGCTCCTTTTGACTATAACCCTTTGCCACCAACCTGGCTTTAAAAGCCATTATTTCTCTTTTCGAACCTTTCGTCCGTTTGTATACCCATTTGCAACCTATGGCCCGAAAGCCATCTGGTAGCGCAGACTTCTGGTATACATCCATAACGGTAATTGATTCAATTTTTGAATCCATGGCTTTATGTTATTTTTCCGCATCTTTGTCATTTACTGCTTCGTCATATATTCATGGGTCGGTATTATCTAGTCCATCTTTCGGGATCAAGTCCGAAGACTCTCTCACGAACATATACCGCTCGGGTTGGTGAGGTACCCTCCTACTACGACGGAGCACTGGTACTGCATAAGCAATTGGGGCAGTTACTTGTGGCTCAAAGCCTTGCACTGGCGACCGTGTAGTTGGTTCCATACCTTCGAGAAGTACACTCAATCTGCCACGGGATTTTCCTAATGGAAGCGCATCATCTTCTCCAATTTCTTGGAGAATGATATCACTTTTAGATTTGTGGTTTTTCACAAACTCGTCCTCCAAGAATCTCGCGTTGGTGCTAACAACGATCTTCTGATCCTCAGGACAGTAGAAATAACCACATTTTGTTTGTCTGGGGTATCCCACAAACAGCATTAGCTTGGACCTACCTTCTAGCTTATCAGGTTCCTTTGACAAGACATATGTCGGACAACCCCACACTCTTATCTTTGACACACTGGGCTTTCGCCCATGCCAGAGTTCCGAGGGTGTCTTAGAAACTGACTTAGAAGGTACCAGGTTAAGCAGGTATGCCGCTGTTAGTAACGCGTGGCCCCAAAACAAAACAGACAAGTTCACATAACTCATCGTGGATCTAACCATTTCAAGAAGAGTCATATTTCTGATTTCCGCCACACCATTCTGCTGAGGAGTGCCTGGTGAAGTCCATTGAGATGTAATCCCATGCTCTGACAAAAACTGCAAGAACTCGTCACTGAGATACTCACCACCACGATCAGATCGTAATGACTTAATGGTCTTGTTTAACTTCTTCTCTACTTCCGCCTTGAATTCCTTGAATTTCTCAAAGCATTCAGACTTATAGTGAAGTAAGTAAACATACTCGTATCTCGAGTAATCATCAATAAAAGTGACGAAATACTTAAATCCTCCACGAGCTTGCGTAGACATCGGTCCACATAAGTCAGAGTGGATCAATTCCAACACATCACTTGCTCGAGACTGACTTGCCTTGAAAAGCCTGGTCGTCATCTTTCCCTCTATACAGGATTCACAAACTCGATGTGGAACTACCTGGATTCAATCCAATGTTCCATCATCCATGAGTCTCTTGATCATCTTTAGATTGATGTGATCTAGTCTCAGATGCCATGGATATGTAAGATCCTCATCAGAAGCTGAAAACTTTCTCTTCTTGTGATTAAATGAGTTATATGTGGCATTCACAGAAGATTCATGCAAACAAGTTATGATATAAGGAGAGTCATTCTGTATCCCACGACAGATAACACCGTTATTGCCATTGATAGTAACATGACTATCAAAAATAACTGAAAATCCATCATTTATTAAACGGGAATCAGAAATGAGATTTTGCCGAAAATCTGGCACAAACAAAACGTCTTTTAAAATCAAAATATTATCTTGAAAGCATAATGTAACATCTCCAACTGCTACTGCAGACACGCGAGTAGCATTACCCATGGAGATTGTCACCTCGTCATCATTCAGATGCCTTGTCGGCCTAAATCCCTACAAAGTGTAACAAACATGATCAGTAGCTCGAGTATCTACTACCCACGAATGGGTAGAAACATATGCTAAACATTTTTCCGTTACAAATGCTAATGACGTAACTTGTCCAAACCGCTTGGTCAGACAATCCTTCTTCCAGTGACCAATTTTTCCACAACAGAAATACTTGCCCTTCTTCCCAGGTGTCACAGTCTTTTTTTTCCGAGAACTTTTGTTTCCAAAGGATGTCTTCTTGAATTTCCTTCCAATCACCCCTTTAGCACCTTTCGATGAAGCAGGGCGGCTACCGGAAGAAATCAAGACTGCATTTTAAGGTTGCATGACTAATTCAGCTGCCATAAGGTCACTAAGTAACTCATGACAACATTCAGTCTGAAGTTCTCAAAAGACTTCGGAAGTGAGTTGAGTATGATATCGACCCGGGATTTCCCGTCAATACCTCATCCATGCAACGTTAGTTAATCCATGAGGTGAGTCATGGAAACAATGTGCTCCCTCACTAAGCTACCATCAATCATTTTACAACTCACGATTTCCCTCATGAGTTTAAATCTGACAGCTCTATCCGGTTCCCCATTAGTAATTGTGAGACTATCCATAATCTCAGCTCATTTGTCATAATACTGATGTTGCTGTTGGAGCACCTTAGACATAGTGGTCATCATGTAGCACTTGACTACTTTATTAGACTTGACCCATTTGTCATAGAGGTTCCGCTCCACATCAGTTGACTCAGCAGTGGGGACAACTGGACACAGAGTGTTAAGAACAAATTGATGTTCCACTGCAACTATGATATATCCAAGTTGCACTTCCATTCCAGGAAATTCGGACCAGTTAATTGCTTTTGTGCCAAGATATTGATGACATTATTCATAGACATATCTGAAAATAATAATTGATCAAAGTAAGAACAAACATGCAGAACATTGAAACAAATATGCATTGTAACCTTTTGATAAACCAATACAATTGTTTTCCCCAATTTCCGAGGTGCATCTGCTGCAAACTCCTTTCGAAGACGTTTACAGCAGATCACCTAACCAAACTGCTCTTTGAAGTTCAAATCTTTAATTTCAATCCATGTCAGGTATTCGTCGGCAAATGAAATTAAAAAATGGAGATAAAACTAAGACCATGTTCAACCTATCTGAGCAGGGACATCATTCATGAGTTAGTACTCAGGCAACATCTAAGCATTTGACCACAATTCTAACTCCGGAAGTTAAAAGGACGATTTGTCATACGTACTAGACTCATGACGCATGCCTCTTACAACCTTCGTTATCTCATTTAAAACAATCCTAGAGAACTTATGAACAAATAAAGTAAGCAGACTACGGTCTTGTAGACGTCTACTCACTTCACTGTCCACTTCTCACATGTTTAAATATTTTTTTTAGAAATATCATCTATTAGAACTTATGAACAAATAAAGTAAGTAGGCTACGGTCGTGTAGACGTCTACTCACTTCACTGCCCACTTCTAATAAGAGGCTGTGTTGTGGAGGTCTTGTTGATTTTAAAAAATCTTGCTTAGTCATTTTCTTTCAAAAGGTTCTTATGCGCACAAATTATTTTATGATCCATAAATTATGTCACATCTAAAATTCCGTCATATTTCCCAACATGATTCCGGAATTTATAGACATAATTTAATACATAAAATAAATCACATAAAGCATGCTTTGAACAGTAAATAATAAAGCAGTAATATGCTTCTCTATTATCTACAACATGCTTTAAAAATAAATAATAAAAGCAGTAGCATGCTTTCCTATTATTTACTTGTGCGCACATAATAAATCACATCATACGAGAATATAAAAAAATAAAAAATTCTCGTGGCCCCTTGATGCAATTACATGGAAAATAAAAATTAAATTATCTATTACAAGACTTTAATTTTAATACAGATCTTCAAACTGGGCTCCCACTCTTTAATTTGAAATCTGCAATCTTGGGCTTGAAAAATAAAGCAGTTTGGGCCAGTAATTATTTTTCCAGCAGCTCGGGCTGCCGAGCCCGCATCCAGCCCGAACCCAGAAAACCCTAGCTGCTGCAAACCCTAGTTTGAAACTAAGGTTGCAGCCGCCACCTTGCTATCCAACCGTCGCCGCCGGAGCTTGGAGCACCCCAGCCTGTTGTCGCGCCATCGCCGGCCAGCCACGCGCAGGCCCATGCCACCGGCCACTGCCGCTGCACGCCTGAGAAACTCGACTGCAAGCTACAGATGTTGTTGTCGCAGATCGCAATGATCGAGCTCAAAGGTGAGGATCAAGATGTTGATGCTCTAATATTTGTTGTATTATGATATGATGTAAGAGCAGGACATTTTCTCCTAGGAGGTGGCTTCATATACTACATTGCAGGATGGTGACCATCAGGGCGCCTTATTGGACCTCTTCGAAAAGGGACAAGTCAGTCATTGTCTGAAGGGAGGGGTGAGCAAAACCGAATAAAAAACCAAAAAGAGAACCAAACCGTCGGATTTTAGGCAATTTGAGTTGGGTTGAAAATGTTCTATTTCGGTTCGATTTGATTTTTAGAAAATTGTGGGTTATCAGTTTGCGGATTTGAATCGATTATAACCAAACCAAACCGAAAGTTGTATACATATACAAATTATTAATATTATGTATTTATCTAAATTATTATATATTCTATATTTATATAAATTACAATTATAATTTTTACAAATTACAAAATACAAACCTTACTCTTTATTCGCACACTCGCACTACTCCTCCAGAATCACTCAAACCCTCACACACGCCGCTCACCCTCACGCGTCAGTCGTCACGTTGCTATTTCTACCTCGATCGGCCATCTTTGTCGTCTCACGCTGCTCACCCTCAAGTAGCTCGCCGGCCTCGTGCCCCACACTCAATCGCTCACCCTTAGTCTCGTCGTTCCGATTGCCTCGCAGCCCTCGCCACTTGCAACTTCAGACTACTTTTTTTAATATTATCATTATGATTTAGATGGATTCTGATTTATTTTTTATTGCATTAAACTTTCAAATTATCATTTAAATTGAAATTGATGATTTAGTTCAATTTGGTTTTGATTTTGTTTCTAGGTTTTCAATCGGGTAGTTCAGGTTGAATTTTCAAAAATATGCAGGTTAACAATTTTGCGGATTACAATTTAATTTTCAAACCGAACCACCCGCCCATTGCTCACCCATATCCGGAGGAGCTTGGTACTTCAGAGCAATAGATAGTTATTGTCCGTGATTCTTCAGGATCGTTTGTGTTTCAAGAAAAACTAAGGGTGATCACGAGCCGAGTCCAGCCGAGTATGGCCAGGCTCGACTCAAAATTTCTAAGCTCGAGCTCGGTTCGACCGAGCTCAAATTTTCTGTTGGGATTGTATACAGAAAGCATAAATGATTAAGTGTTTTGTATACTGGCCTTCATTTATGTGTTGCATCAACAAATCTCGCTATCTGATAAATGTGAACATACGACGAACTATAATATC
>JAPKLW010000761.1:160066-179492 GCA_026898455.1 Plectranthus barbatus
TCGATCGACACCCTGTGTGTCGATCGAAACAGAGCTCCGTTTTTTTTTGTTTTTTTTTTTGACAACACAACGCATGAAAATTAGAGAAACAAATGAAATGAAGCAAGTAAACAATGGGTTACCTCCCATGCAGTGCCTTAGTTATTGTCGTGGCTCGACGATAGGGATCCTTCACCAAGGAGGTCGGGTCCAGACTCGCCGCCCCTTGCATCGATCATGTAGACCATCCGATCACGAATAACAGTGGTGAGCTCGGAAGAGGATGGTGTAATTGGCAATTTTGCCATCCCGTTTTCGCGCTCCCATTCGATCTCGGCGGCTTCTTCATCTTCCTCAATGGTGGTGGAGATGTTATTGCAAGCAGCTTCCTTCAAACTCTTGTCGATCATAAAGGTGATCGTCTCATCATTCCCTCGGAGTGTAATCTCTCCATCTCGGCAGTCTATCAAGGCTCCACTTATCCTCAAGAACTCTCTTCCAAGGATCATCGGCATTCCATGCTGTTCCTTCATATCCAAAACAACAAATCAGCGGAAAAAATTAAATGACCAACATGAATTAAAACATCTTCTACAACTCCCCTTGGTCGAGAAATTGAGCGATTGGCCATCTGAAGAGTGATTGAGGTTGGCCTCATCTCGCCTATCTGCAGCTTTTGGAAGACCGAGTATGGCATCAAGTTGATACTTGCACCTGTGTCGCAAAGGACATCCCTAAACTCCTTTCCCCCAATCTCGACCGGAATAGAGAAGCATCCCGGATCAGACCTCTTTGTTGGAACCTGTTTCTGCAAGAGAAGACTACATTGTTCATGAATTGAAATAGTTTGATCTTCGATTACCGGCTTTTTCTCTGTGTTGAAATAGTGGGAGCCCAATTCTGAAGATCTGTATTGAAATTAAAGCCTTGTAATAGATAGGATTTAATTTGTAATCGCATCTGAGGGGCCACGAGAAATATTTATTTGTTTATTTAATTGTTTTCTCGTATGATGTGATTTATTATGTGCGCACTTGTAAATAATAGGGAAGCATGCCTATTTGCTTTAATTATTTACTTTTATAAGCATGTTGCAATTATTTAAATTTTTGAGCATGTCTTATATGATTTATTTTATGTTTTAAATTATGTCTATAAATTCCTGAATCATATTAATTTATGATGGAGTTTTGGGTTGACGTAATTTATGGCAACATAAAATAATGTGTGCACATGAAACCTTTAGAATTAAAATACTAAGCTGGATTTTGGTTCTTTTCTAACCAAGATCATTAGACCTCCACAAATACGACTTCTCATTGGAAGTGGGGCATCTCGAAGCGTAAATGACTACTCGGGTAGCTTACGTTAGGGGTCCCTCACCAGTTCTAATGCGATGAGGTTTCCAAATAAAACATTTATTTTAAGATGAGAAGTGGGAGCCTCTAAGCAATGACTACTCGGGTAGCTTGCATTGAGATAACTTTCACAACTCTAAGATTAATTTAAATGGGATAACAAATAATGTAAAGGGCATGCGGTATGGGTCCAGTACGTATGCTAAATCGTCCTTTTACATTTGGAGTTAGGATTGTGGTTATTTTGGCTTAGATGTTGCCTGGAGTATAACTCAGTTGTGATGTCCCTGCTCCGGATAGGTGAACATGGTCTTGGGATCTCCAATATTAATTTCTTTTGCTTAAGATACCTAGCATGTTAAGAAATTAAAGGATCTTTTTGGTCTGGTTGAGCGTTTGCCGTAAATGACTACTCGGGTAGCTTGCGGTGAATTAGCTTAGGCAATTGGAGGAAACAAATTGTATTGTTTTATCTAAAGGTTACTATGCATATTTGTTTCAATTGTTCTGTTGTATGTTCTTAATTTAGTTCTTTATTCATTTTCAGATATGTCTGTTATTATTCGTATTTTGGCACAAAATCCCTTGAAGGGTTCGAATTTCCTGGAATGGAAATGGCTCATGGAGCGAAGCATGTTTGCTACGCAGACCGTGTTTGTGTTACTTGTGCCTCGTCCGGCTGTACCTCTCATTGAGTCCTCAGATTCCTCTAGGAGCTCTTTTGAAAAATGGATGGCGAGCAACGATAAGTTATTATCAATGCTCAGGTTATCCATGAAAGATGAGCTCCAGCTCAAGTATCAGTATTGTACTGACGCGGTTGAGGTTTGGAGAGATCTGATTATGACTTATGGTAGGCTTGGACAGACTGCCAGTGCCGAGTTCATAATGAGAATTGTGAACTGTAAGATGGCACAAGGTGGTAACGTTAGGGAGCATGTGTTGCGCATGGATCACCTCAGAAGATTCTATATCTTACATGGTGGTTATATGAATGATCAGTTATTCACTGATATCATATACGACTCCTTTCCAAAATCTTTTTATGACTTCACTTCCATAGTCGAAGACAAGGTGTTCACTCTGGATCAGTTGATCAGTTTCTTGGAGGCTGCTCAAGGGATCAATGACTCCTTGTCTGCTGTTGTGCTTGACTATCACTTTCCACTTCCGAGTGTGAAAGATGTGAGCATGAAGGAATCAACTAGTGAGGTTGCTATAGAAAGATTTGGAGGCAAAGTTTACAAAAGAAAGGTATGTTCTGCATGCAAAAGGAAAGGTCACTGTAAAGTAAATTGTCCGGTGTTTGTCACCAAGGGACAAGGTACGTCATCTTCTGCACTAGTCATTGAAACATGTTTAGCATCAGTTTCTATCCATTCGTGGATAGTGGATACTGGAGCTACTGATCATGTTTGTCACTCTATGCACGGGTTCGAGCTGACTAGAGAGCTTGAAGATGGCGAGATTACCATCTCCATGGGAAATGCTACTAGAGTCTCTGCTGCAGCAATTGGAGATGTTACTTTACGTATTGAGAATAATGTTTTGACACTAAGAGATGTTTTGTTTGTGCCGTCTTTTCGACGAAACTTGATTTCAGTTTCCAAACTCTTTAATGATGGATTTTCTGTTATTTTTGGTAGAGATGTTTCTATCATGAGAAATAACGTTGTTATCTGTCATGGGTCACTGAAAGATTCTCTTTATGTTATTACATGTTCAAACAAACCGACAGTGAAAGAGGCATATAATTTGTCTAACCAACAGAAAAGAAAATTTTCTTCAAGTGAGGATATAAAATATCTTTGGCACTTGAGACTCGGTCATGTCAGTCTTAAAAGAATCAAGAAACTCGTTGATTGTGGAATTATGGACTCAATCCAGGTAGTTCCACATAGAGTTTGTGAATCTTGCATTGAGGGGAAGATGACGACCAGGCCTTTCAAGGCAACTGAGTCTCGAGCAAATGATGTGTTGGGCCTCATCCACTCTGATCTGTGTGGACCTATGTCAACACAAGCCCGTAGTGGGCACAGATACTTTGTCACCTTTATAGATGACTACTCTAGATATGGTTTCGTTTATTTACTTCACTACAAGTCTGAATGCCTTGAGAAATTCAAGGAATTCAAGGCTGAGGTAGAGAAGAAGTTGAACAAGACCATAAAGACACTGCGATCCGATCGTGGTGGGGAGTACCTCAGCAATGAGTTTCTCCAGTATCTGGCAGATCAAGGGATTACTTCCCAGTGGACCGCACCTGGCACCCCTCAGCAGAATGGTGTAGCAGAGAGAAGAAACAGAACTCTGTTGGAAATGGTTAGATCAATGATGAGCTATGCCAGCTTACCTATTTCCTTTTGGTGACATGCACTAGAAACAGCTGCGTTTCTACTCAACTTGGTTCCCTCTAAATCAGTTCCTAAAACGCCCACTGAACTATGGCAAGGGCGAAAACCCGATTTGTCTAGAATCAAAGTTTGGGGTTGTCCGGCATATGTGCTGAATAAGGAAGATGACAAGTTAGAAAGGAGATCCAAGTTGATGTTGTTTGTGGGTTATCCCAGGCAAACAAAGGGTGGTTTCTTTTATGATCCAGAAGATCAAAAGGTCGTTGTGAGTACCAACGCAAGATTTCTGGAAGATGAATTCATAAGAAACCACAAGACCAAGAGCGAGATTGTACTTCAAGAAATTGAAGAGAACAATTCAAATCCATCAGGAGAACCCCGTGGCATCCTGAGCATACCTGAATTGGGTATGGAACCAGGTGCACGGCCGCCTGTGCAAGTTGGTGAATCACAAGTGAATGCACCAAACACAGACACATTAAAGGGGCCTCGTCGTAGTGGGAGGTTGCCTCGACAATCTGAGCGGTATATGTTTGTGGGAGAGTCTTCGGACTTGATCCCTGAAAACGGACTGAATGATACCGACCCATGGACATACGACGAAGCTATGAAAGACAAGGATGCTGATCAGTGGCGAAAGGCCATGGATTCTGAAATAGAATCAATTACAGCTATGGATGTATACCAGAAATCCTTGCTGCCAGATGGTTTTCGAGCCATAGGCAGCAAGTGGGTATACAAGAGAAAGAAGGATTCGAGTGGTAACATAACGGCATTTAAGGCCAGGCTGGTGACAAAAGGTTATAGTCAAAAGGAAGATATTGACTATGATGAAACCTTCTCACCAGTTGCCATGTTGAAATCCATTCGGACACTTCTGTCCATAGCAGCACATATGGATCTTGAGATCTGGCAAATGGATGTCAAAACCGCGTTCTTGAACGGGTACCTTGAGGAAGGTCGTGACATCTATATGCAACAACCAGAGGGATATGTGCAGACTGATCAAGAGCATCTTGTCTGGAAGCTCAAGAAGTCCTTATATGGACTTAAGCAAGCTTCAAGGTCATGGAACAAGCGTTTCGATGATGTGATCAAATCCTATGGATTTGCACAATGCGAAAACGAAAGTTGTGTGTACCGTTTATGTGTCAGTGGAAGTGTGGTTTTTCTTGCACTTTATGTAGATGACATTCTCCTATTTGGAGACAATGTGGAGGTGTTATCAGGCATAAAAGGTTGGTTATCCGAACAGTTTCAGATGAAAGATCTGGGTAATGCTGGTTACATCCTTGGGATCAAAGTCCTAATTAATCGTAGGAAAAGGATGTTGTGCTTATCCCAGGGTGCTTACATTGATACTGTGTTGGCTCGTTTTAGCATGGAAGATTCCAAGAAAGGTCTTTTACCTTATCGCCATGGAATTCGTCTTTCAAAGTCACAGTGTCCTGTGACAGAGAAAGAGAAGAATGAGATGTCTAAAGTACCATATGCTTCGGCAGTGGGAAGTCTCATGTATGCTATGCTTTGCACGAGGCCAGATATCTGCTATGCTGTAGGCATAGCGGCAAGATATCAGTCCAATCCCGGGCAGGCGCATTGGAATGCGGTGAAACACATTCTCAAATATCTGAAGAGAACACGAGACTTATGTCTCATTTATCAGAGTGAGAACTTGTGTCCTGTTGGGTACACGGATTCGGATTTCCAGGCGGATCAAGATGAGAAGAGATCGACCTCTGGATATGTGTTTACCTTGGGAGGAGGAGCTGTGTCTTGGAGGAGTGCGAAGCAGAAATGCATCGCAGACTCCACCATGGAAGCTGAATATGTAGCAGCTTCAGAGGCAGCAAAGGAAGCTGTATGGTTTCGGAACTTCCTCCTTGAGTTGGATATCATTCCGAGTTTGCCTAAGGCAATCACAGTGTACTGTGATAATGCTGGTGCAGTGGCAAACTCAAGGGAACCCAGAACTCACAAGGCTTCAAAACACATTGAGAGAAAGTACCACATCATACGATAGATTGTGGCAAGAGGCGATGTGCTAGTCCAAAATATTGATACGAAGGAGAATCTAGCTGATCCATTTACAAAAGGCTTGCCTCAGAAGATCTATGAGGAACACGTTCGTGTTCTTGGATTGAAGATCTGAGGCTGGGCATCTTATGTCCCATTTTTTGTAATAGCTAGATTGAATAGACACACTTAATACTCTGTAAAAGTAATGGTATTATGCTTTGAGTATAAGTGGGAGATTGTTGGGATTGTATACAGAAAGCATAAATGATTAAGTGTTTTGTATACTGGCCTTCATTTATGTGTTGCATCAACAAATCTCGCTATCTGATAAATGTGAACATACGACGAACTATAATATCTTTTTATCTCGTAGACATGGATGACCATATGGTGTGTTGTAGATCACAGAGGATCATATGATTCGTTTGACCTAGCGAGGTATAAACAGTATCACAGCTGAGACGGTCCCTGGATAGGTTGTCGGTCTAAGCTGCGGCACATCGATTCATAAGTGGGCTTATCCTAGATACTTGATGTGTCGGTACATGTTTATGTATTGATGGGATCAACAGTGGGATGTGCCATTCTCATTGACATATGAATGAGCCAGATCCCTAATATACTTCCTATGATCTTAAACCTTACTGAAGGATAAGGGGCACACATGAATTGACTACACCTTGATTTGCTAGGATGGCGAGTCTTACATGTACTCTTATATTTGCATCTTGGGTGTTGGCAATTTGTGTGGGGTCTGCTTAGGCTGGACGTATAGGTAAGCATATCCGTTTCAGGATGGTGACATTCCCTGATGAGCTCACAAGGTTCTTTATGCTAAGTCCTGCGCAGGCTGAATGATTTGTTCAAGCATAAGAGAAAAGGAGTGAGTGGTATTAATCAGGAAATAAGATATTAATTAATTGTGGTTAATTGTCATAAACCAAATTAACTAATGAATGTCTAAAACCTTAAATATGTGGATCATGTTAGTTTAATGCAACCCGTTCCTAATAACGTGGTAATAAAGGGGCGAGTCAACATTGTTACCGTGGTGAAGGTTAAAACAATGTTTTATTAATTAATTATGTTCTGGGTTGAACAAGGAAGGATTAATTAATAAAGAGGGCCCACTTTATTATTTGCATTTGATCCCTGGTCTGGCCCACACACTGCTCAAGCCCAGTTAGGGTTAGGGTTTCTCAAAACGCTAACATTATAAATAGTCTTTCCCTTTCAGATCAGAAGTAGCCACCACAGTATACAACTAATATTCAATTAGAATATTGAGAGAGAGAGGGGCGACTATTCCGGCGATCAGAAGGACGATTTTTCTGATCAAATCCTCCGGCTTTCTGATTCAACTTGGTAGATAATCCTCACCAGATTTCCAAGGAGCAAGGGAACAGATCAGAAGATCAGATCTGTAGGAACACAATCAAAGAAGGAGTTTCATTCCGCTTCAGATCTAACTTCATCGTTATTATTCTCCGATCTGTCCTGTGGATCAAACGATTGAAGAAGGTATAATCCTTAATCCATCCGATGCAATTAATTTTGTAGGAGCATGCATAGGATTCGCATGGTTTATTTAATTGTATTTATTTTGATATCCTAAGAACGGTCCTGCGAATTAAATAACAACTCATGTTGTTGGCCGTAGACTCGAATCCTACATTTTCAAGCTCGACTCGAGGTCAAGCTTGACTCGGCTCGATCGAGCTCGATTATTTTAATTTTTAATAAAGTAATTAAATTATTTATTATTAAATAATAAATTTAGGGTTACAAATTAAAATTATATTAAGCTCGATAAGGCTTGTGAGACTAGCTCGAGCCAAGCTCGATTTAAGCTCGAGCTCGATAAGGCTCGCGAGCCTGTCGAATCGAGTACCACAAAGCTCAAGCTCGACAACTACTCGAATAGCTCGAGCTCAAGCTCAGCTCAATTACTATCGAGTCAATTTCGAATTTTTTTCGAACCAATCACAAGTAACTTGCGAGCCGGCTTGACCCATGCTTACCCCTATGAAAAATAACTTAAGAATAGTTCAGTTATTGACCTAAGACATCTAAAGATAGGAAACTTTGTTGGCTGCTTCTAGGGAGGTGCATTATCTTAGCACAAGGCCATTGTGATTGGCTAGTTTAGTTTATTCTTGGGCCAAATTAATTTTGAAACTAAACAATTATCATACAATAATGATTTTTCATATGCTAAAATTCATATTGGTCATCAAAAATATCAAATTCAATATTATTTTAATATAAATAATTAAACCTCCCACGTATATCGCATTGGATGGGTGCAACACTAGTGTAAAGTTTAAACAAGCAACTAAAATGTGTTTTCCAGATTCAGGAAGCAAAACTGAAGCAACAGTCACAATTAATCAAGTGTTCATATTCTCCTGCCCTGTTGATAAATGACTAAATAATAGTAAGGGGCAGAAGCAGCACAACAAACTTCTCATTTCCCACCCAGAGTAGGGAATTGCCCGGGGTCTGCTATGGCTGGTGCTTGGAAACTGCTCCTATCACTGCCACCACCATAGCCTCCTCTTGTACCACGTCCACGACCACGGCCTCGCCCGCCATGGCTGTAGTACCTCTCACCCTCCACCGGCTTTAAAAATTCGTTGATGCTCACAGACTACACCAGCGAAAAAAAAAAAGCATGGATCAGATTTTGCTCAACAAAAAATATTCCATTTTCCAACACTAAATAAACTAGTTTTCTTTATGTTAAAATAATGTACTTGTTTGTAAAAACTGTGCATCGAAAATAGAAATATGAACGACCTTGGATAATCAGAGTTTGAAAGCTACAAAAAATATGGCAACACTAACGAGTGGTAAAAATCATATTCAGCTCTTGCGTAATCATCATCCTTGATGTACCCCAAGCTATGAAAGGAAAAGAAAAATGCAATGAATAGTTAGGATGCATGAAGGGTACCTTTTTAGCTCTTTCATCTTTCTCAGCTAGCTCTTTCTTTTTGTCTTTCTCAGAACCCTGCAAAGAAGCAGTGGATTGATGATAAGAATAGTAGAAGCTTATAAAAAGCTAATTTGAAGTAAAAACCAAAACCCTAAAAAAAAGGACTGATGGGCATATAAACACATTGGAAGAATAGTAGTTCACCAATTTAATGAAATTGTCATCATTAGATTTCTTGTTCGGGAGGGGTTGCATTGCTTGAAATTCTTTTGCATCAACTTTCCTTTCCTCAGTTTTAAGAGCCAGCAAAGCCTTCCTTTTCTCCTCAAGAACCTTCTCATACTCTTCCAGTGTCATCTCCTGCAAACCATAATTCTACAAAGTCAACTCAAAATCAAGGATAGTGTTTCAAATAAAAAAGACATTTTCTAAGTAGTAGCTTAGAGACAAAGCTGATGGACAATCAGCACCATTTAACATAGCAGAAGAGAGTTGAATAACACTCAGATCTTCAAACCCATAAAGCTACACCACTCAAATCATTTTATATGTCCAAGAAATATGATGAATTTGTAATTTTGTATATATTCTTTCACCTTATCCTCAGGTTCCTTCTCTTCATTTTCATCTTTAGTAGCTTCCTTTTCTCCATCTGCCACCGCATCTTCCTCTCTAGATGACTTCACATTCAGGTTTTTCTCATCTTCATTAACAACATCCTCAGTTGCTCTAAAAAGTGAAATTAGTTAATCACACAGCAAAGTGTTGATCAAATGGAAAGATTCACATGCCGGTGTATCAAGGAACTCTAATGGCAGCAGAAGATAAATAAATTCTTACGGTGCCAATTCATCTGAATGTGTTCCCCAGTTCCCTCGGCCAGATCCTTCTCGTTTTACCTCAGTTCTGCACAAAAAAGAAGGTCCAGTATATGAGATCAGATTAAAACTTCAAACAAAGACAACAGCAAATATCTATCAATCTATCTATCTATCTATCTATGAAAGTAAAGTAGTCTAAGAAACTGTTCCCGCAAAGTATTCTATATTTTTTTAGTAATTTTTCCAATTATATTTAACATTTATTCATTAATATAACTGCTATTTCAATTTATTTTTATTTAAACTTAATTACTAATGTTTTATATTATAAAATATGTATAAAACAAACAATAAAAAAACTCAATAAAATTACATTCATCACTTTTCATTTAAAACATTACATTTTGACTAATTTATTTTATTTACTATGTTTAAATAATAACAGTGTAATTTATTATATGAACTAATAAATTTTTAAAAAACTTTACTATAAAATATATAATATTATTATTATATTATAATATAAATTATTTGTTCAATTCGCACAACGTGTGCAAAGCTAGTACTATCTGAAGAGCACAGAGTTCACACGTACCCACGCCCAGTTCCACTGCGGCGCTCAAATGGCCTTCGAGTGCGGTCCTTGTCTCCTTCTCCAGCTTCTCCATTGCTGAAGCCGCCTCGTCGGTCACCGCGGAATGGACCTCGTGGCCCACCATAGCCACCACGCCTTTCAGAAGTTTTTCCATCAATGTCATCAGGTGCACCCTGAGCAGCAAATACTTCCCTATTGCCATACGAATTATCATTGTTGCTGCGAAACTCTCTATTGGACCCTGCAGCAGCACCACGGCCATAACCACGTCCATTACCACGGCCACCACGTGCAGATTCAGATTTTGCATCTCTAACTGCTTGGATGCACAAGTCGAAAGAGCACGATTACAAAAGGATGAAAAAACAAATAGACACTACAAACCAACTAACCAAGTAAAAGAAAATAAATCCTCCACAGAACCAAGTATCCTATAAAACTTTTAATTGACCATGAAGATTGAATGAAGCATTCTCAAACAGTCTATCCACGAAAATAAAAACCAACCATTACAATAGACGTTTACAAATTAGCATTTCAGTTCTAAAATATTTAGAGCTAACATTTTTTCTACTTAAGATCCTCGCTAACAGAAACAGTGTGAAACAATGTTCATACAGCATTAAAGACCTTCGAAACAAAAAAATTATAGAATTGGAAATAAGGTCGTGTGCATAAAATCTCAAGAAGCCAAACGCAATAAAAGGAATTGATGAGATTCTATTAAATGAAATAAGAGAAATAGCACTAACCAGCCTGAGCTGGGGGCGCCGGCTTGGAAGGGAGCTTAGGCTGCGCCGGCTGCTTGGTTGGTGATGCTACAGTTTTCTTCGGCTCGATCTTCTGCTGAGCAGCAAGAAGCGAGGGGTCCTCCGTATCATCGCCCAGCAAATCGAATGGGTTCAACGTGGCCATTTCTTGAGCAACAACACCAAAACCGGAACCCTACACTTCAGATATCAAAAATAAAATCCTTCGTTTGTATTCATTATTGCGTCTACCGGAATCAAAAGATGTACGAGATTTGGTAGGAGAGAAAACTGTGAAGTGAGAGAGAGAGGCTTTCACGAAACCCTAGCCGCAACAAAGAGTGAACTAGTTAGAAACCGAGGTTTATCTCAGCGCAGGACGGAGACTGTTGTTTTATTTATTATTATTTTCTTGCATACAAAATTAAGTTTGTGTATTGATTCCGGAATTTTTATTTAAGTTTTTTTATAATTTCTTATTTTCACCCAAAAGAAGTTGCTATAAATTAGTATATGAAGAGAAATAGAAGGGCCGGCCCGATATTTAATGTCAGCATTCACGAGATTTTCTTTTGGGCTTGAAGTTTCTAAACATATTTTTAAGTTCGGAATGGATAGTTAAAATTCTCTTTCAAATCTTAAATCAATAATATTCTTTCAATTTAAATTGATAACATTTTTATAATTTTCTTTTATTTTGTTCTTTTAAATAAAACTTAAGGGTGGCAACTCCAGTGGGCCATTTTGGCTCGAGTATTAATAATAGTCACTGTATTTGTTTGTGAGAGAACGTAGTGCACGTTTTTACTCCTTTGTAATGCCAAAAGTTGTACCAAAAGCCCTCATGATTATGGCTAAGTTGGAATGCAGATTTGACAAATGCAATTTTCAGTTGTTGAAACCACAGGATCATAAATAAATAGCTCAAATACAACCTCCAATTGGAACTTGGAAGAGTCATTTGTTTTCTCTATTGCATGATCTGTAATCATTATTCGATTAAGCAGGAGTTAGCATTAAAGGCAAGAAACTTCAGATATCAGAATGTAATGTCAAAACAAACAACTACAACAATAAACAAAACTGAGCACCAATGTCACATTTAATTGTTCATATTTGCCTGCCCAACTGATGAAAGATAGCTCAAATATTAGACGGCAGAAGCATTGCATGATGGAAACATTTCACTTGCCACCCAGTGTAGGGAATTGCCCCGGATCTTCTATGGTTGGTGCTTGGAAATTGTTCCTGTCACTGCCCCCAGCATAACCTCCTCTTGAACCACGGCCTAGGCCACGCCCACGACCACCAGGGCTATAGTACCTCTCACCCTCGGCAGGCTTCAAGAATTCGTTGATGCTGACAGACTAAAATAGCAAATAAATCATGCATCAGATTTACCCTCAACATTTGAGGGTAACAACCAAATATTATTCTTTAACATAAATTTAAGAGTAATCCACAACCCAATACATAAATGCAAGAAGTTTCTACCCCAGGCTATATACATAACAAAATATAAAATGAATAGTTAGCATGGAAGTAACATTACCTTTTTAGTTCTCTCTTCCTTCTCAGCTAGCTCTTTCTTTTTGTCCTTCTCAGAGCCCTGCAAAGAACCATCACATTAGTAAACAGAAAGAAGCTCCAAAAAAATTAATATTTTGTAGCGAAGGCAAATTTTAAAAAAGAAAGAATAAATTAGTACAAATACATTGAGCAGGGAATAGAGTAATTCACCAATTTAATGAAGACGTCATCATTAGTTTTCTTGTTCGAGAGCTGTTGCATGGATTGAAATTCTTTCGCATCAACCTTCCTCTCCTCAGTCTTAAGAGCTAGCAAAGCCTTCCTTTTTTCCTCAAGAAGCTTCTCGTACTCTTCCAGTGTCATCTCCTAAAACACCATTACTCCACAAAGTCAACTTATTATCAAGGGTAGTGTTTCAGATAAAATTATGATTTCTAAGGAGTAGCTTTGAGACAAAACCAATGCACAGTCAAAAGCCATCTAACATGACAGAAGTGATTCAAATAACTCTCAAACTGCAAATGGATAAAAATACCACTCAAAGCCTTGGTCAAGTGAATGAAAGGAGTTTCTATGTCCAACAATTATGTTTAAATTGCGTCTATTCTTTCACCTTATCCTCTGGTTCCTTCTCTTCATTTTCATCTTTAGTGGCTTCCTTCTCTCCATCTGCTGCAACATCATCCCCGCCAGAGGGTTTCTCCACATTTAGGTTTTTCTCCTCTTCATTAACAACTTCCTCAGTTGCTCTAGAAAGAGAAAATAGTTTAACCAAACAGCAGATAATTGATCAAATGGAACCATTCATATGCAGGTGTATCAAGGAATGTGTACTGACAACATAAATAATTAAATTCTTACGGTTCCAATCCATCAGAATGTGTGCCCCAGTTTCCTCGTCCTGATCCATCTCTTTTCAACTCATTTCTGCAATAAAGGTGTAAGAATATGAGACAAGATTCCAATTTCAAACATACACAACAGTAGAGCTGCTAACTGAAAAGCACAGGGTTCATACATACCCACGTCCAGTTCCACTACGGCGCTCAAATGGCCTACGAGGGCGGTCCTGTTCTCCTTCTCCGGAGTCTCCGTTGCTGAAACCACCTCGTCGGGCACCTCGGAAAGAACCACGAGGTCCGCCATAGCCACCACGCCTTTCAGAAGATTTCCCATCAATCTCATCAGGCGCAACCGGAGCAGCAAATGCTTCTCTATTGCCATACGAATTTTCATTGTTGCTGCGGAATTCTCTATTGGAACCCGCACCAGCACCGCGGCCATATCCACGTCCATTGCCACGACCACCGCGTGCAGAATCAGATTTTGCATCTCTGACTGCTTGGATATACAAGTAATGAAGGTGAACAAAAGTAATGACCATTGAAATGAACGATTGCAAGAGGAAAAAATATTGAATCGGTACACCATCGGAGTAAAATAAAATAAATCTTTGACACACATTAATGTAAATTTAAGTGAAAGTAGCCTTCTCAAATAAACGGTACAAGAAAACAAAAAATCACCATTGCAATGAAAATGTACTTCTCAAAATCCACTTCTACAAATCCATATTTATAGCTCGCAAAAGTTTTATATTCATAAATCCTCTACTAACGGAACCATGAAAAGAAATTGTTCCGGTAAATTATAGACGCGTGAGACCAAATAACTGAAAGAGACTACACTCTACAATAAAGTTGTAGATTGAAAACTGTGATTCGAATTCCTTATTTTTACAGGAGGCGATATAGGGTCGTGCGCACATAAGCCAATCACAAGAACAATTTCTTTGAGAAACAGTAAATTTTTGTTTCTTGGAATCGTTGAGTACTGACCAGCCTGTGCCGGGGGAGCCGGCTTGGAAGGGAGCTTAGGCTGCGGCGCCGGCTGCTTTGTTGGCGGTGCTACGGTTTTCTTCGGCTCGATCTTCTGCTGAGCCGCAAGCAGCGAGGGATCCTCCGTATCATCGCCGAGCAAATCGAATGGGTTTACCGTCGCCATTTCTTGAGCAACAACACCAAAAGCAACACTCTATCTTCCAAATAATCAATAACTTAACTTTCTATTCATTATTGAGTATAGATCTGGGAGAGCATAACAGACTAGTGTGAAGAAACGAAAGGGGGTAGAGGATATATGGAAGGTTTCGCCAAACCCTAGCCGCAATAAGCAGTGAACTATAGACTCGAAACTGAGGTTTATCTAAACGCAGTGCGGACTGCGGAGCTCGTTGTATCTTTTTATTGTGTGTCCTTTTTCTTTTTTTTCGGATAACTAGTTAATTATTTATAGTGGGAATACATATAACTAGCCACTTTGAATAAGTGGGTATGTTTTATAACCACAAGGATAAAAATATAAGTTTTCTAGCCACTTTGTATTTTTGTCTTTTTCTCTCTTCCATTTTCGGCTACAAGACAAAATTAACTTTATAAAAGTTGTTTCCATTTTCGGAAATATTCATTATTTCATTTATTTATTCATTTATTTAATTTTGAGCAATTAATTTGAACTACCAAGGTGGTTGTAAATTTATTACAACCTTTTACAAACAAATATTTTCGGTTGTACGAGGAAGGAAACATTCTAAAAATTATTTGAAGATTGTTGAGAGGGTTTAGAGAGAGAAAAATCGAAGGTATGTTGATTTCAACCATTTTTTCTTATTTTCGATTCGTTTTCTGCGTTATAATGATGTTATGTGTTCAAAATCGACATGCATATCTTAGTATCGACTTGTATATCTTAATTTTTTAGAAAATATAGCGATTTTAGTACTGTTCTTCGTAAAAAAATACGCAGAGAACTAAGGGAGAAATCCAGGAAAATCGAGATCTCGTGATAAAATCGAGATCTCGAGATGATGTCGAGATCTCGACTTCACCATATTGAGATCTCGAGATCTCGATTTTATCACGAGATCTCAATTAATTTTAATTTAATTCCGAGATCTCGATATTAATATCGAGATCTCGAATTGTCTGCTGGAATATGCTCCTGATTTTTTTTTAATATTTTCGTTTCATTTATCGCAGATGTCGTATCAACGTTTCATCATACGTCATGGTGGGGCTTGGGACAGATCCGAGTATATGGGCGGAGACGAGCAATTGATTTGTTTGAGACGTGAACGGATCTCCTACAATACCATTTTGTCCGAGATTCACGAGATCATGCATTGTGATCTCCTCAGTACTAGCTACTGCTTGTTTTACATGAGCAGTATATCTGGGGGCTCGAGGCATGTGAAGGCTGGACTGAAGACCGACGAAGATATTATGCGGATGCTATATGAAAATAGCATTGATCCAATTATATATGTGGTCACCAAATTGAAGTAAAATCAGTCCGGATTTCAGGCACCTCAGTCACAGTCACAGCGATCAACACGAATGGGTGGTCCTAGCATCTCATTAGCTGATGATTTCGTAGATGAGTATGAGGCGGAATCTACAAATGAAGATGATGATGATGATGATGATGATGATTGTGATGATGATGAGGAGGAGGAGGAGGCAAGCGAGGAGGAGAGGGACGAGGAGGAGGGGCGGAGTCGGTTGTTTGAGTCCTTGGTCAGTGATTTTTCTAGATGGATTCTAGCTCCTGGGCGAATGGATCAGTACGGACTATCTAACAATAACTTGAGTCTGTCAGTACGGAGCTCTCCTCCTTCTAAGTAGTAACCTATCAACAAAAATCATACAATATACTCCACAACTATGTGAATCTAACTGCACGGGCATCTCAGTGACATCCTTAATCAGAGAAAAATTACCAAGGATTCTTACACGAGGAGGATCGACCATGTCCCAGTACCCGGCAGCTTCAAGGACACGGGGAAGTAATACAAGAAGTGGTCGGAGTTCCGTGTCCCGCTTCAGATAGAGCACTGGGTCAGATGGATCATTTAAAGCGTGGAGAAGTGAGTCATATAACTCAACGGTCCAGCTATGAAGATCAATCCGTACAGTGACCCAGTGCTCGTAGAGATGGACAATCCCGATCACCTAAAATACAAATCAACACAATTAAACTTAACATGAAAACTAATAGAACAATTTAATATGAAAATATGTCACTTACATGTTTGGCCTTGTACCAACTCCTAAAGCCAGACATTCCACCACCACCCTGGACAGCTTTCACTAGATCTTCATGGGGCTTCCACCAATCGTAATTATCAACAGCCTGTCCTCGTTTTTTCTTTGGGACTTTTTCCCATTTTAGCAAGATACGGTCCTGCACATAATATACATTATAATATGAAATGAAAATTAAAGAATAAAAAAAAAAATTCAACATTCATTACTTACAAAGAAAGAGGGGTCTAATATGATAGTGTTGTCCGGGTCAACACCGTCCTCAAGTAAGCTGCTGTCAGCTCTGGCAACCATGTCTCGTGACATACGCATGAAGATCTGCAAAAGCTGATATCACAAAAAAAAAATTAATATAAAGCAGATAATATAAAAATTCACAACTAATAGTTATGCACTTACATCTTCTGTAATATCCTCCTGCGGGTCATTAAGTGGCCGGAAATATAGCTCCCTACTCATAACCAATCCCTCCTCAGGCACCCTGACTTGTTGCGTGATATCATCCATGAAAGACAGATATTCTGTCATCATCTTCGCAGCAGGAACACGAAAGGGGGCGGTGCGGCCAGCAGCGAATGAGGCGGTGGGGCCTGTAGTGGGCCCCGCAGTCGATGAGGTGGTGGGGCCAACGGGCTGAGAGGCGGTGGGGCCCGCAGTCGATGAGGTGGTGGGGCCAACGGGGGTGAGAGGCGGTCGGGCCCGCAATCGATGAGGTGGTGGGGCCAACGGGCTGCGAGGCGGTCGGGCCAAAAGAGGAGGTTGTCCAGTCTGAAAAGATAATATAAATATATAAGTAAAATATAGTCAAATATAAATTAAATAAATTTAAACACAAGTACCTCTAGAATAAGGAGGATACGGTGGGGCCCATCTCTCGCTACGGCGAGGGCGGCAAAGAAGTGTATGTGCGAGGTCCAGTAAGAAAACCTTCAACCTATGAGTAACCCTGACAGACACCGGCTCCACAATATTATGACTCACACGATCAGCTACCGGCACCATCAGTCTATCTGCGACTGGCCCCATAAGTCGCTGAGCCACCGGATCAATCATCGACTCTGCCAATGGCTTAATAACCCGCTGTGCCACTGGATCAATGATCAGATTCGCTAATGGATGTATAAGCTGCTGCGACAGTGGTGGCATATCTCGCTGCACCGCTGGATCAATCATGCGATCAGCCACTGGAGCAATCATGTAATCTGCTAGTGGCTGCACGAGCCCTGCTCTCAGTGGTGGAAGAAGTGTATCTGCCAGTGGCTGCACGAGCTGACCAGCCAATGGCACTGCAAATCGCACCATGTCATCCGTGGACATCCCGTACCCCTTGTACCATGGAGGCTGTCCAGTCTGAAAAGATAATATAAATATATAAGTAAAATATAATCAAATAAAAATCAAACAAATTTAAACACAAGTACCTCTAGAGGCTCTGCAGATGCGGAACGTCGCGGGCGCTTCTTAGCCCGCCGCCGATGAGGAAAATTAGTACGCTCGAAAGAAGAGCGGACTGGAACCTCAAAACTGCTCCCAATATCGAATACTGGCGATGGCTGGCGGTGTGGCGGCGGCGATGGCTGCGACTGAGGTGATGGCTGCTGATGTGGCGGCGACTCCGGCTGCTGATGTGGCGGCGACTCCTGCTGCTCCGGAACCCTCCTCGAGGTACTAGCAGATGGCCGCTGAGAGGCTGATCGTCGGGGCTTGAAGCCCCTATAAGGTATAAATCTCCGAATCAACGGGTTCTCAGCATTCCTCAAGCTGAGCCAACTCTCAGAATCGGCCTCATCATCTGTCGGCTGCAGTGTAGTACTACAAGCATGCTGAAATGAAACATAAATGAAATAAATCAAATAATACTTAAATTATAATATAAGTATTAAAAACTGTAAACAATAATTACCTCATGTCTGAAAAAAGTGGTGAAGTTGGAGTCCCTAATATAAAGAGGTCTCCACAACATGCATCGAGGCCTAGTCTCCTGACCCTCCTCTGGCTCAATGCGCTTCGCAACTAAGGCTGCCAGATCAGGGATCACCTCGTACGACCATGCCTGCACAATAATGCAAATAATTTACAATTCTAGTCTTTTATAAATTAAAAATTAAATAAATAAAAAATAAAAATTACTAACAATTACCTCCAACACCCAAAAAGGGCCATATACATGCACTAAAGGCACCTTATCTGTCTTTGATGATCTGATCACGACAGACATCTGATACAGCAAAATACTGAAGGACCACGAGCCCCAAGGGAATGCCCTCCAGTGATGAGGTCTCTCCACCAATGCATAAATCCAGGGGTCTACGTGTCGCTTCCCATCGTGGCACATCAGCATACGGTAGAAAAATAGAATCTCAGCAATCTTCACGTAATCATCAGCAGAATCGCTCAGATTCAGCTCGGTTCTCATAAAATCAACATGCAACTGGTCAACAGTAGGAAGGGTAGTGTAGTGAGAAGATAAACAACCATCCTCCGGCACAATATGAACTCCAGTAGGGTCAAAACCCGAATCTCCGAACAGCAGCCCGGTCATCAAACAGAACTCATCAGCGCCAAATCTAATGTTGGTTTCACCAACACGAAACCACAGCTCGTTCTCCGCTCCCTCCACCTCTATCTCGTGGGTGATCAGTGCCCTCGTAGCACGTATCGTGCTCTTCTTCCACCGAAAACTCAGAAAATGACCGAACGGGCCTTCCCTAAATAATTCCAAACTCTCCTCTCCGGAGCTCAATAAACGAACCCGAATATCATCAAGAATGTCCCGGTCGTAAAAATTCATCGACCGCGGGACTTTGCCCTGCAAACTGGGCCTGATCCACTCCCAAACCTGCAATTAAATAAAATACAATATGTAAATAAAAGGGAAATTAAAAGAATAAAAATCAGAATTTTTTGAAAAAAAATCGAGATCTCGCAATGCGGAAATTCAATTGAAGAAACCGGCCGAAATCGAGATCTCGCCTGAAAT
>JAPKLW010000761.1:179892-198283 GCA_026898455.1 Plectranthus barbatus
GGTGGTGGGGTAAATGCAGAATAAAGCCAAAAAATATTAATGTTTATCAATTTTAAAGTTTAAATTATCTCTCCAATCATTAGAAAGTGGCTAAAAACATACATTTTTATCCTTGTGGCTATATAACATATTGACTTATCAAAAGTGGCTATATAAATTTTGCTCTCTTATTTATATATTATAATTATAATGAATTCATAGCATTCTTATGATTATTTATTTACTTCTATATTTATATAAGAATTATATTAATTAATAAAAAGGATATATATATATATAAGATGTTGATGTTGGGATTATAGAGTTTTCATAAATATCATAAACTATAAGTGAGTTGATAAATGTATAAAATTGGCTTATAATTTTTTTATCAATGATTTTATAGGTTTTTAAGCCTAATAATTTAGGCTTAACTAGCACACAACTTTAAGACTTCTAGAAACCATTTAGAGAAAATAATATAATCCACAACTAAAGTTGGAGATAAGATAAATTGGTGCCCAGGATAAAGATAATAATTAACTGGCTGACACAAGAATTGATTAGTTGAGAATAGTTTGGCACATAGTTCATATGAACTCACTCTTGTGAACTAAGCTGACGGATGATTATTTGATGAGTTATGTCAAACCAATAATCTCAAATTTAAACAGTTTGAAAGACATGCATCATTGTTGTACTAGCGTAAAATTACTAAAGTTGATGATATGTTCAATTCAAATACCAAAAATATATTTTAAAGTCAAACTATAAATACCCACGTAAAAATAATAATAATAATAACAAGAACAAAATGAACAATAAAAAAAAAAAGGTTTGTAACTTAAAGTTTCCGACTTCTTAAGATTTCAATAATTAACATATGACGAACGCAAATAGAGATAAGATGTAGAAGAAGATAACATAAAAAGGTGAATGCTTATGCTCTAGAGTTCTTTTGAAGCTTACCGAGTGATTTACACTCCAAACTGTCGTGTATCTTTACACAAGACTTGTGTCGGTCTGATAGGCAAAGCTTATTGAACATTTTTACTGGTGGACAACAAAGCTTCAATTTTATCATTGTGTTCATAGTTTATGTGGATATCTCACACCCACAACCAGCTGAAGTTCTGAAATTGTGAGTAGTTCATATAAATAAAAATGGTAAACAGAGCAGAATGAAGACCATAGCAAATGGATATTTTGTGGTAAAGCTCAACCAATTATTGTGTCATGCTACATGAGTAAGTTGAGGACTCGATGAAAAAGATCATTAATTGTAGTTTTAAGCAGTTACGTGAAAGTGAATTACATTTGTGGAGAGGATTTATGAGTATAAACATGATTAACATAATGAAACTCGCAAATTACGTTCGCGGCGTATGTATGAAAAATGAATTAATACTTACACGACTTCAAAGTCTTTATAATTAGTTAAATTTGGGTCCACCTAGTTATACTGAATTGTTATATTCCACGCAAGATGTTTTATACTATGGTAAATTATGAACTAACATAAGACAAACAAGTGTTTAAAAATATAATATATTTCTTATATTGTGAAAAATATCGCAATAAGATTATCATACTAGTTTATTATAGGAGTTTTATCGATTTAGGACCCGAAAGATAGTTTAATTATCGATTCAGGACCCGATTGTCAATTTAGGACCTGAAAGATCAAAAAAATTCTCAATCCAGGACCTCAATATCAGGTCCTGGATTGAGAATTATTTGATCTTTCGGGTCAAATTTGATCGAGAGGTCATGGGTTCGAGTTTCCCGGAAAACATTTGTGTATGTGTGTATTTAGTTAATGTATTACTATTTTTTTTTATTATGCATGACTCTTTAACCATATTTCTCCGAGATTAATGACTAATTTTATTTTAACAAATGCATAAATTTATATCCCATACACTCTTATATCATCATTTAAGTTCAAATTTACGATCTATTAGACATAAGTAATATGTTTAAAGTACTTAATTTCCTAGCTCCGGACAACTAATTTTATTTGAGATAGTATATTGTGTGTCATGTAAAACCGAGACAGCGAGATATTGATAGTATTATAATTGAAATATGTATTTGTACATAGTGTATAGCGATCTAAATGTACTATTTACAAAGATGTATTCAGGATACGTGTATCCAAAATATTTAAGTATTGATATCTATATATTTATCACAATCTATATATATATTAAAACAAAACCGGGGGACAAATATGTAAAATACCGTAAAATAACTAAAATATAGTTGATATAATAACCATAAAATAACTAAAATACCTATATAAATATATTGTAATAGATATTCCCAAATCTTTTCACTTTCTTTTTAAATTTTCAATATTATGTCCATATTTTTTTCTATATAATGTACAAATTATTTAAATCTATCTATATATTAGTAAAAAATCTAATTAGCTTGGTTTTTTATTTTCCAGCGTTCTTTTCGTTAATTTTTACACTAAAATTAACGCACTAACTTATTTAACTCAACTAATAATAAAATTTTATTTATTTTAATTCATATATCAATTTAATTATTCTTAGCCTAATAACAATATTCCTCAAATATAGTCAGATTTAAACAGTATTGAGATATTGATATCTTTTTAGACTTTTTCCCATCTATAAATAATTATCTTTTTTAGTTCAATTTATTATGAATATTACTTTTTCACTTATTTCATTATTTATATTAAAGGGTAATTATGTACGAGGGAAGAAAGAGAAGTTTGATGAGCAAGTGTCCAAGTATCAGTAATTATGTATATCTATCCCAAACTATGATAATTTATGGAATTCTATCCCATAGTTTTAAATTTATGGAATTCTATCATACACTATTTTTATTAATGAAATCTCATCCTAATATTTGACTTCATCAATTTTATGCCACATCATTTATAAAATGCCATGTTGGAAGTCCACATCAGCCTTTGAGTTGACATGGATATATGATGTGGCAAATATTTATTTTTTATTTTCTAAATATTTTTATTAGAAAATCTATACAATTTATTTTTTACGATAATTTTAAATTTTATGTAAATCTTTTAATTCTTTTTTAATTTTTAAGACGACACGTTGCATTCTTAAATTTAAATACATCTATCAAATTTAATATTCAATAGTTAATACTAATTTCTTATTATCGAATAATTAATATCAAATAAAATTTCATTTAGCTAAATAATGATCATTAATTAAAATTAAAATATTAATATTAAAGTTGTTCTTTTAAAAAAATATGTTTAGGACTTTTAATTTCCTATACTTATTTGTAGATAAAGCTTATTTCATAAACTTATACTAATGGCTTGCGCAGGACAGCTATAAATTAAAGTGGTAGTAGTGTGCGGCGACACCAACATAACAAAAAAATTGTTGTTACAAAAAAACTACAAATTAATTTGATGGAATGTTGAATGAAAGTATGCATAAATTTTGTAGATAGAGACGTAAAAAATAATGAGAAAAATGCTGGAAGGCACGGCGAAGATAAAGGAACAGATATGGCAGAGGAGATGTAAATTAAATAATGAGAACTTAATATTAGTTATTGAATAATAAATTTGATAATTAAAATTCAAAAGAGGATTGTGCCCATCAATTATATTTTGAATTCTAAAAAATTTTAAATATAATAGAATTAACGATTAACTTCAATTATAAAATTAACTTACAAAATTTTAAATTTTATAACTTTTTCTAATAGAATATGTAGAAAATAAAAAATAAAAAAAAATCGCCACATCAAAGGTTGATGTGGACTGCCAACATGATAATATATAAACAATGTGGCGTTACATTGATGGTGTCAAATGGATTGGGATGAAATTCCATAAATAAATATAATGTAGGATAAAATTACATAAACTTAATAGTATGTGATATAATTCTATAAATTACCATAATTTGAGATAGATATACATAATTGCCCTATATTTAAAATAAATTTGATTCGAATATATTGTAAATTGGATTTGATTTTCTTCACGTGTGTAAAAGGTATTGAAACAATACCACACACCTTAATTTAGAGCAAAAAAGTACAAGACCCATTTATCCGGCTTACAACTAATCCATTAAAATTCGTGTTTGAAAAATATATTTGAGAAATTATTATAACATAGCCTACGGATGAGTAAATATGTTCTTTTTTGTTGATGAGAGATTTAAAAAGTTTGAATCACTTATGAAGTTGTGAATATTTGTTTACATTTAAACATATTAGTTTGATTTCCAACAAAATTTGTATGGAAAAAGAAAATAAGAGAATTAGTTAAAAGGAAACAGGGTTTTTGAATAGGAATATTCTACTATGTTCCACCAGGAAGTGGTGATTTATACTATATCAGAATGTTGATAAATATTGTTCGTGGTGCTGAATGCCACGAGGATATGATGTTTATAGATGGAGTTCAATATGAGTCATATTAAGATGCATGTTTTGCTTTATGTTTGTTGGAATGTTCATTAATGGAATAACTGAAGAAAGTTATTGGGGGACTTCAGAGTCTATTAGACAATTATTTTGCAATCTACTCACTACAACATCGATGAGCAAACCCGAAATTGTATGAGAGATGTGTTGGACTTATCTTTGGGATGATATACTTTATAGAAGGCATAAAGATTCTGCAAATCCAGGTATATAACTCTTTTTTTTTTCACACACACACACACACACTAAAGTATCTTACGTTGGTTGAACATGAGAGAATATTGCAAAAGACCGGAAAAAATATTGAAGATTTCAGTGAGATTCCCTATACAAGTTCACAATATTTCTTTGGAAGTGGGAATCGATTAATAACGGATGAAATGAACTATAATCGTGAAGAATTAGCATCTAAACATACATACTGCTTGGAAAAGCTACCAGATGAATAACGTCATGTGTACGATGTAATTATGGAAAAAGCTAAATTTGATGGTTCTGTTGTATTCGTTTCTGTGGTTATGGTGGTACCAGTAAACCTTTTCTTTGGAAGACCTTATCTGCTGCAATAAAATGTAAATGCCACATAGTTCTAAATGTTGCTTCAAGCGAAATAGCATCTTTGTTGTTGCCTGGTGGAAGAACTGCTCACTCGAAAATTTCCATTCCACCGACTCTTTATGAGAATTCAACTTGCAACATAAAACAAGGAACTCCATTAGTTGAATTGATTATAAATTGCAAGCTTATTATTTGGGATGATGCTCCTATGATGCACAAGTATTGTCTTTAAGCTCTTGGTCGAACCATGAAGGATCTGATGCGGTTTAAGAATAGTTCATCATGCAAGCTACCATTTGGTGGAAAAATAATGATCTTTAGTGGTGATTTTAGACAAATATTGTATGTTATATCGAAGGGAAAAAGATAAGACATTGTCAATGCCACTATCAATTCATCATATATATGGAAAGATGTGATAGTTTTAAGGTTGACGAAATATATGCGACTCCAAAATATAAGCTATGAAGTTGAAGCCTCTGAATTAAAAACATTCTCAAAGTGAGTTGCATCAATTGGAGATGGTGATAATGATGGATAAGAAAATGTCCAAATACTTATGATATTTACCTTAACTTTTATGGAGACCCTGTAGAGGCAATTGTCAAAAGCACGCATCCTAATGTATTATATGGCAATAATGATCTATCATATTTGCAAGATAGAGAAATTTTGGCTCCAACAATGGATATTATTGATTCGATGAATCAATACATGATGGATTGTAATACCTCTGACAGTAGGGTTTATTTAAGTTCAGGCAGTATATGTAAATCTAATGGACTGATGAATGTGTTGATTGATTTGCACACACTTGGATATTTGAATGGCTTGAAATGTACGAAATTGTCAAATCATAAGATGACGCTTAAAGTGGGTACTCCCATTATGCTACTGAAAAATATAGATCATTCTGTTGGATTGTGCAACGAAACCCACCTAATTATCACTAAGCTTAACAATCATGTTATTGAAGCTAAGATACTAACTGAAAATACTTCAAGTGGAATTGTTTTTATTCCAAGAATGACCCACACACCTTCTCATATACATTTTTCATTCAAGTTTCAGAGAAGACAATCCCCTTTTATTGTTTATATGTCATGACTATTAACAAGAGTCAAAGACAATTCTTATCATGTATTGGCATTTTATTGAAGAAACTTGTCTTTACTCATGGTCAATTATATGTTGCAGTTTCCAGAATTACAACTAGAAGCAGCCTCAAGATATTAGCAAGTGATGATGATATTCTTAGAATTTCATGTACTGCTAATGTTGTATATTATGAAGTATTTCAGAATGTATAAAATATATTATATATTTGTGCACATATGTTATCTTACACATATATATATATATATATTTTTAATTTTACATGTTTTATACAAATATAAGTGAACACTAATTAACAAATAAATTAATTAATTGTCCCGCGCATCGGCGCGGATGCCATACTAGTAATAGTTTATTATATAAACGTCAATATTTCTATCATTTATACGACCTAGCGTAGTAACACTAATAGATAGTTTCGAATGTAAATGCGAACAAATGAGAACATTGTAATCGTACTTGAATTGAAAATTAATTTTAATTTTAATGTAGCTTTGATTTTTTTTTTTTAAAATTTATTTTTTCATGCTATGTGTATAAAAAAATGAAATGCCCGTCTATATCACATAATAGCCACATATGTCATTAAAATTTTAATACTCCATAATTGATGATGGAAAATATTTTAATTAACACAAGTAAATTGTAGATATAATAAAAAGAAAAACATTATAATTGTCTATGGCATGAATTGGAAAATTACTTTAATTTTTGTTGTAGCTCTCGTTTTAAATTTACTTTTTATTTATGTTATGTGTATAAAAAAAGTGAAATGCCATGTATATATATCACATAATAGTCATGAATGCACGAGTCAGTAATTTTAATATAATTGATGATGGTAAATATTTTTAATTAATAGACTCAAACTTTAAAAATTGATGAATAGAGTATGATATAATTCATAGTCTTTCAAACCGATATTCAAGGCATGTTCCAGGGGTATTTCAGTAATTTAAGAAACCCACGAGTATTATTCTCACTCGATCTCTAACAGCGGATAAACCCTCTTACAACGTCTCTGTCTATTAAACCACAATAAAACTTCCACACTTCTACAACCCTCTCTCTCTCTACCCCATCCCACCGTGAGCGCCAAGCGCTCTTCCCCTCATCCACGCGCACACGATCCCTCCACTCTACAATGGCGATACTATCACTGCCGCTAGTAACTTTAATCTTGAATAGGTCGCCGTGGAATAACAAACACCGCATATCCTTCATCATAGCAGCCGCCCGGAGGAGTAACTACCCCGACACGCCTTTGCTTTTCCGGAGAAGGCAGTTTTCTTCCGCCTCCGCGAAGCTTTCTGTGTCCGCAGACGCCCAAGAAACGGAGCAGGACAGCCGGAAGCCGTCTCTATCGTCACCGTCTGCTCTCACATTTCAACAAGCCATTCAGCGACTCCAGGTCTCTTGCAATTCAATTAGTTGTGTTGTAATTCTGTTCTAATATGCGATCCTCTGCAAAGGAACTCGTGGTGGTTTTTGACTCATCGGTGACTGATCAATGACTATTTGGTGTCAATTGTATGATTATGATGAAACACCTCCCAAACATTGTTACAAGAAGTTAAAATCTTGAAAATTAGGTGTACAATGGGGTGTGTCACTGTTACGTGTCATATTTGCGATGGTTTGTCTTCTTCCTTTTTCTTTCGGATGATCGATATCATTATAGCCGTTACCATAAATGCAATTCTTTTGAATTTATGAAAGGTTTGAATCGAAGACTAACTATTGGAAGTTCCCATGCAAAAAATCTTATCTTGAAAAACTTTGAATGCGTTAACTTATCTATAATTATATTCTGACTATTGTATATTCAGGAATATTGGGCTTCTGTTGGATGCGCTGTGATGCAATGTAGCAACACTGAGGTAATTTGAACTCAACTGTGTGTGTATGTGTGTGAAGCTGTTGGGTTTTCTTGTCTTCATCATTACTGTCATACTCAATGTTGTTCAAAATCAATATAGAATTCATTTTCTGCACCTCTTATGTTCTGATAAAAAGATGCTAACCATTAAATGATAAATGATTCCTGGTCCGTATGTGTACACTTAGTTATTGACTATTGAAATCTTTAGTTTTAGAATAGAGTTTCCTTTGTTCTGGAACTTGACGAACACTGTACATACCAGATTGGTGACTTTTGTTTATGAGATAAAGATGCTCCCCCCCCCCCCCCAAGATTGAGAGATCTATTCATTTTAAACGTAATGAGTATTCAGAGTCTTGAATTGTCTATATCTGTGATTCTGCTGTAAGAGTGAGTTCACAATTATTTTCTTCTGATGGTACTTCCTCAGGTCATCATGATCTATTCTTTCTTGAATTTGTTGCGTGTTTTAGAGGCCCCCCTCTATATAGCTCGTTTAATTTCTTGGGGTTATGCTGATGTTGAGCAGGTTGGAGCTGGGACAATGAATCCTCTTACATATTTAAGAGTTCTTGGTCCAGAGCCATGGAATGTTGCGTAAGTGTGCTCTTGATCTGTGAGACTGTGACAAACTTAATATAGTTTTCCTGTCTTTATTTCTCCCCCTTTTCCTTAACACTCTCTTCCTTGTGTCTGTTTAGTGATGGTGTTGACCTATCACGTTGTGAAATGTCAAAAATGAACGATTTGCTCAGACTTAGCTTAGTTGTCACTCGTTTGGAGGCCAAAGATGGGGAACCATGAATGGATTTTGATGAAATATTTTTAGCCAATGCCCTAATGAAAAACATGTCCAATAAAAACAGTGCCAAATCTTAATTTTATGATTTTTGGCTTGTGGAAATACTTGTGCTTTTCATGGGTGGTTGAATGCTGAATTAACTTTTTGCAATCAAACTAAAATCATATAGAAAAATGCATCTTTCAATTAATACAAGTGAGAATAATCTTTGGCTGGAAATGCACCTTAATATTATCGTACCCTGTGTTGTTCTTTAATATTTGGTCTTATGGTTTTGTATTTTCTTAATGTGATGAATAATGTATTAGTTCATGGTGGAAGGTATGTAGAACCTAGTATCCGGCCTGATGATAGTCGTTATGGTGAAAACCCAAATAGACTTCAAAGACACACACAATTCCAGGTGAATTTTCAGGCTTGGCTATTATTAGAGGGCTGGATGTATTATGAATGATTTATAAAAACTTTACTCGTCGACATTTACATTGTCTTTCAACATTCTCAGTGCTTCTTTCAAATTTATGTCAGGTGATACTAAAACCTGATCCTGGGAATTCACAGGACTTGTTCATTCGGAGTTTATCAGCTCTAGGTTCTGTATTAATATCAGTCATTTTCCTTTATTATTCATATGATTTGGCGATAGCCTAATTCATATGGAGCAACTGTTCCAGTAACCTTTATCTTTTGCAGTTTCTGCGTTTGTTCTTTGTATATTGTTCCTGAGCTACATTTCACTTAACTGCTGCAGGTATTGATGTTAACGACCATGACATTCGTTTTGTTGAGGACAATTGGGAGAGCCCGGTGAGGCTTATGTCTTATATATGTTTTCATAAATGTCTCTCCTGGTGCTTTTTGGTGAATACATAGATGTTGTCCTTCTTATTGTGTGATAGCTCTGCGCCGTTGTTGCTTTTTTGTCGCCAACAATTTAGCTGCTCTTTTCACTTTTCTCCAGCTCATTTTTTTTTCATGCTTCTAAGGCATGAATGGATTAACAGACGTTCTTATCTTCTGATATCCTGTAGGTATTAGGTGCCTGGGGTTTGGGCTGGGAAATTTGGATGGATGGGATGGAGATTACTCAATTCACCTACTTCCAGCAGGTTTTGTTGCCTTTTTTTTTTTCCATCTGAAATTTAGCAAGAATACATGCGAGTTAGTGGAGCTTGGAGCTTCCTGTGTATCTTTCTTCTATCGTTTTGCAGGCTGGAAGTCTTCCACTGATGCCCATTTCAGTCGAAATTACCTATGGCCTTGAAAGAATCCTCATGTTGCTTCAGGTCCCTCATGTGCCATCAGATGGCTATTCTTCTGTGTAATATGCCTATTTAGATATTCTCACAGTTTATTAAAATTCTTGCAGGGAGTTGATCACTTCAAGAAAATTCAGTATGCTGATGGAATAACATATGGAGAGCTTTTTCTGGAAAATGAGTAAATAAACTATTTCACTTTTTTCTTGATAAATTTATGATTTTCATGCTTCATTCTTGTCATCTATTTACTTATAACATTAGTCCAAAGAGATGATTATGTTTTTCAATATTCTTGTTGTTGTCTACAACTCTTGTTGTCGCATATAAATAGAGAAATTGTCACGTGATTCCGAGATATGATCATCTTAAAACATTATTAAGTTTTGTATATTATGCTTCTGTAGACATGTGGTTCCATCATTTGTTGGCTGTTGCCTGGTTCACCCATCCATTCCAGCAAACAGTGTATCTAAAAACCGAGTTTATGCATTGTACTAAACTAGGAGTAATAATATTTAGGTTTTAGATTTCCGCATGTTTTTTCCATTATGGATGCCATTTGTTTCAAGTTATCTGAGGTTTTTGGTGAGGAATGAGGATATTGACGTGATCCTCAACTTGCTTCCGGTCTTATGGTTTGAGGGAAGGCATAGAGCATCTAACATAAACTGAAGAACTTTTGTATTTCTGCATTGTAAAAACCGAACTAGGAGTTTATGCATTGTAAACTCTGAACTAGGAGTCATAATATTTAGGTTTTATATTTCTGCATGTTTTTTCCATTACATATGCTATTTGTTTCAAGTTATTTGAGGTTTTTGGTGAGGAATGAGGATATTGACGTGGTCCTCAACTTGCTTCCAGTTTTATGGTTTCATGGAAGGCTAACATAAACTGAAGAACTTTTGACAAGATTTCATATTTTATGCTTCAGAAGCATGCATTTTAGTCTGAGGAAAATATCAAACATATTTGGGTTTACATATAATGGCTAAGAGAGAAAGCAAAAGAGTTAAGGCACAATAAACAAATTAGTATTTTCTGAATAAAAAAAAGTTGGACTCTTGATTTTTTGTTTGACTCTTCAATTTGTAATTCTTTCTCCTATTCTACTGTTGATTGGGAATTGCATTTTCTTCACAACCTTAAAGACCTTGAATTGTGCTCTTTGCTTAGAAAATTTAAAGAAACTCATGGAAGACTAGGATGATGATAGGACTTTTTATTTTCTATTTTTAGTTTAGACGTTTTCGAGATTAGAGTTGTATTTTAGTTGGAATGTTACAAATTTCTTTGGGATTACCCATTTCTTTGCACTAGCACATTATTTTCCTTAGAAAATTTAGGTATAATGGTCAAATTGACCCTTCAAATTGGTGTGCCTCATGTAAGAATCAGTTTTACAACCTAGATAATATATTGCTAAGTTACCCTTTCTCCTTTGACTGTTACATAGTTTGGTGAAGGAATTGTAGAACAATGGATTGAAAACCTTCTGTCAATTATTCGGTCTTGTCTATTCTTTGCTGTCACATTTAAATGAGGGCAAATTATTATGAGGGCCACCCTCTGTTGGTCAGTGGTCACTGAGGTTGGAGAAGAATAGGTGAATCTTTGAGAATCAAGAAGAATCTTTAGAGGAGGCTTGGAAGGGTAATGGAGTTGTTTGGTGGGTCTCTAATCAGAAAAAATTCAGGCTGGTTGTTGTTTGTTTGGGTGTGCGCGCGCGTGCATGTGTTTCCAGAGATTGGAGTTGTATTTTGCATCATATTTTTGCACTAACTCACCCTTGTCCTAATAAAATTTCTTGTTTCTAATATAAAGTATTGCTATTTGTTTCTTAAGTTGCTTCAATATTAATCATAACACAAAGCTAAGTTGATCTCCCCAACATTCTCTCTCTCTCTCCTTGTTATGGACCTTTGTATACTTGATGTTCGTTATACTTTTATCTTTTGTGCATCTCAATATATTTTTTATATTTTGCATCAGTTTATGTGAATAACCAATGGTATCTATGTTGCTTTCTTGCTTTACTGTTCAGCGTTGCCTATTTTCCTTGGGAAAAAACCCTGCTAACTCTTTTTAACTTTTTCAGGAAGGAAATGAGTGCATATTATCTGGAGCATGCCAGTGTAGATCACATTCATAGTCATTTCAATCTTTTTGAGGCTGAAGCTCGTCATTTGCTAGACTTGGGCCTTGCTATTCCTGCGTAAAATCTCTACACTACATCCCACTTTCATGCAATGTAGTAAATTCAGGAACCTTTTTGAAATTGCAGTTGAGGTGCATCTCCATATTTTTATTCAATGTTAGGTATGATCAGCTTTTGAAGACATCACATGCCTTCAATGTATTGGACTCTAGAGGATTTGTTGGGGTAACAGAGCGTGCCCGCTATTTTGGTCGTATGCGTAGGTTGGTCATCCAAACCCCCCTCCCCCCCCTCTTTTTTTTTTTCCTTCTATATATGATGATAATGTGAGTGCTCATCATAACTAATATCTTGGTGCATCGCCTTGTTTTGCTTTCTGGTGTAATTGGCGCCACTACATCTGTTGTGAATTCTCTTCTCAGCCATTTCGAGGCCCATAATATATATTTCTCCTCGCTAGTGTTGACATTCAATATCATATCTAAACTTTTTGACACCTTTCAGTTTGGCCCGTCAATGTGCGCAACAGTGGTTAAAGACAAGGGAATCTCTTGGGCACCCCTTGGGCATTGCTGCTTATCCTGACCACCTTGGCTTCCAGAAAGAAGATATAGAGGAGCTTAAGAAAAAGGTTTTGTTGGATACCTCTAGATATTGTCTGTATCATTACTCAATTTATTCAAGTGAGTTGTCTTTATTTGTCAATCTTGTTCTTATATTTCAAAACATCTCTGTAATGCACGAACGAATGCAAATGTCTAGTAAGAGCAAGAAAATAGAGATATAAGAGAACTCAATGCTAGAACCTTCATGGTGAAAATTAACTATGATTTTTTTTTTTATCCTGTGCGGAGAAAATATTTTGCAAAATACTTATGATATCCAGTGGCAGATGGTGAATTCGAGTTCTGATCTTTGTTTGATGATTATAGGTATTGTACTCAAAAATAGTTTTTGGTAAATCTCTTGTGTACCAGAACGTGGTTTCACAATTATTTCTGTCTCAATTTTCTATTGATATAAAACTGCAGTGAAATGCTATACAGTCTGAAGAACTCAGGTCTGCTTGCTAAATATCTGGCGGTCGTTGAATATCTATACGGCCCTTCATAATATCTAGCTCTAATGTGCAAAAACTTACTTGCATAGGCCATAAGGGCCTTGTGCTTTTCTTCCTCGACAACCATTGTCGCTTTCTTTGATATTGTTAAAGATCAGATTTTCTTTAAATTTGCAATCCCTTATTTTTAAGTTCTTGAAAATTTTGCTCTCTTGAATTTGTTGTTAACATCCTTCCTATTATGTTGAAGAATGACAATTTGCTTCTGTTTTTTTTTTCTTTCTTTCTGCTATTGTTCTTTTATTTATTTTTATTTTTCTTTCCTTTCTCTTTTAAGGTTGACTTATATAGAAACACATTTTTTCTACCACTAGAATTATACCCGTGCGTTGCACGTAATTATTTTTTATACTTATATTTAAATTTTAATATAAGATAATATATTTATGTTAAAATTATATTTCATCCTAATAAACCTAAGTATTATATATATTGAAAAAAATGTTTTAATATTTTAAAAAATTGTATAAAGAATACTAAATAAGGATATATACTTATAAAAATGTAATTAGTATTTATCAGATGAATAAGCAAAAATATTTTTCAGTTGAAAAATATTACTCCCTCCGTCCCAAAACAATTGTCTTGTTTTCCTTTTTCGTCTGTCCCAAACAATTGTCTTCTTTCCTAAAATGGAAAGTTTATACACACTCACTAATAAACTACTAATTTCCTCTATCTCTACTCGCATTGGTATCTGTGCCATTTCCAAACAAGACAATTGTTATGGGACGGAGGTAGTATATTCTAAACTGCATTAATAACATATGTGGATATATTAAATTTGCAATATATTAATTGAATAACTTTGACATCTTTTACACATATTAATTATTATGTTTTTTAATATTTTAGCTTAGATATATTTAATTCATCTATGTTATCTCATATGTAAAAATCACCAAATTTCCATATTGTCCAAAATACATATTTTTTAATGAAGTGTATAGATTCTAAACTTAGTAATATTTAGAACTTTAATTTCCATAAAAAAATCATAGTTATTATTTAAATTTGGAACATGGGTGGAAGAACACAATAAATAAAAACTTTTTTAATTGGAAATATAATTATCTTACAAAAAATGAATAAATAATTGCAAGACAATCATGAATTTATTTAATATATTTTATTTGGTATTGCACATTTTTCAAAAATTTTGGAGGGAAATTTATGGGACTCTTTTAGTATATTATATAGATTTCACTTATGCACCTGATTTGTAGTCATTGTATAATGAACGTATTGAAGATTACAAACTACTGATGGTCTCATTGAAATTCTTTTATGTAGAGCTTTTACACATTGATAGTGTGCTATCAGACCCACTCATGATGCTTAACAACTTTTTAATGCTTACTTTAATTGGGAGTTTGTTATATGAAACTCTGTTTTGTAGCCTTGGAAAAAACTCAAAATATAAACTCTCAAATAAATGTGATGTCGTATTGTAATTGGGCCCCTTCTTCTCACTGTCATTGTATCATGTACGAAATACTTGTTGTGGAATTAGTCTAATTACAATTCAGCTGCTGAAAAATCTCTCTCTTTCCGCTGATTGATGTTTGCCTTTTTCCATTTCATGTAGGTGTCTGCACAGCCTCGTTCTTTTATTCTTGAAATTGGAACAGAGGAATTGCCGCCAAATGATGTGGTTAATGCTTGCAATCAAGTATGAAGAGTTGTTATCTTTTTAACTTTGCAGCAGTTCTGCTATTAGATCTTATGTCCTGATTTTTGTTGCAGCTCAAAGATTTAGTGAAGCTGTTACTGGAAAAACAAAGATTGAGTCATGGGGATGTAGAAACATGTGGAACTCCACGTAGGCTTGTGGTATGCTTGGATTCCTATGTTGATAGTGCTTCTGAATTTGGGCTCATTTTGTTGTTTGTTTCACCATCTCCATGATATAAAACATCTTAGTGACATATGCCATGTGCTTTTCTTGGTGCAAATTCCTCTATAAACATTGAATTTTTATTCTGTACATAAAACACACTTAATTATTTCATTTTTTTATTATTCCTATAAATCATTTGGTGGTTTTATTGTGAAAAACCTATACATTCACATCATGAAAAGCCCCCCTCTTTTTCGACCTTAAGTCGTGAATTATATCAAATAGTCACTAACTTGTATGATAGTTTTCTGGCTGAGTGATTCAATTTTTTAAGAAAATCTATTTTGTGCTGGGTAAAGAAGACAGATTTCATTGATAGGATCTATGATGCCAGTTACCAGAGAAAAAGCAATGTAATTTTGTTGTTTAATCTCTGTTATTCCAATTAATGCGCTTCTTTACTCTTTTCTGTCATTTTCACCAACATAATGGTGAAGTAGTCATAATTTTACTAGAGAGAAAGCTTTTCTGGTTTCCTGATTGGGATGGTTTTCCTTGATTACAATGAAGGAGGCCTTCTCCTTTGCAGAAACGGAATAGTTTGATCTCATCACTGAATTTTAGCTCTTTATCAGTTTCTGCCTTGGGCTTCTAACTTCTAAGGCATTTATTTTGAGAAAAACAAAAAACTTTAGGTAGACTTTTGTGCAGCTAGTGAGTCTGTAGCAGATTTTCTTTTATTCAAGTGAGTCTGTGACAGATGTTGAGGCTACAAACTTATATTAATTACTTTCATTTGATTAGTATTTGCTTTACTCCATAGATTACTCTGTTAAATATACTGAATATTCTTATTTTACATATCTCAGTCTCCTTTTATGGCTTCCTGTGTAGGTTCTTGTTGATAATCTGAGTGATAAGCAGGTGGCCAATCAGGTTGAGGTTCGAGGACCTCCATCTTCAAAGGCATTTGATCTGCAAGGAAATCCTACCAAGGTTTTCTTTTCTGGAATTATTAATTTTTAATTTTCTTGTCGTCTAAATATATAAAATGTTAATTATGATAAACTTAAAGCACATAAGTGGACGATCGTTTTGGTTTGAGTTGTGTGATTGTATATATCCGAAACATAAATGCCTGTCTGTTACGCTTAAGGCTACCTTTAGAAGTATTACCTTGATTGCATTAGCTGCTAAACACTTATTTTCATGGTATTTGTCTCCTCAAAACCCAACTTTTATTCATACAGGCTTATCTCATTCTGCATTTGCAAACATTTAGTTTTCTATTTTCTTTCTCTTCCTGGTAAATATTTCCTGTTGCCGTGCCATAATGTGTACATGGAACCCAGTGACTTGCAAACCCTGTATAATGAATTCAGTGGTTTTAAGTAAGTTTATTTCTCCCTCTAGGATTATACTATTCAAAGTGCTTTTACCACTTATCCTGAGGTAATTGCTTGTGTCCCTCCACAAGTTCAATTTCTGGTGACTCAGCTGTTACAATTAAGAGCAAACTCCCTATTTTTATTTATTGAACATTGCCTGCTTATGGTAGAAGAAGAAATTGACTCTTGCAATACTTTGCGTGTGATTGTTGTATTCAAATACTAATTATTCTCAACGTAAAACAGTTCAATTAATTTGCTGTGCCCGTGCTTGTATTTTTGTGGTCTGTGGCCTGTGAATTTGTTTGCTTATTCTCATTTAGCCGTTGATAATAATAAATTTTAGGAAAGTGGATGAAATAGTTTGTTTTGAGATACAAGTTACATGAATTGACTGATTTTTGGCCGAATGTTGCATTTATTTTGTAGACTAAATGTTGATGATGCATCCTGATTTATGGAACATCTCCCTCCTATGTATTGGCCATCACTGATATGATGGTTAAAATCTTTTAAATGGTTGAATGGCTGGTATTTCAGATACTGGCTTTATTCTTGCAAGATAAAATCTTCGTTTTTTTTTTTTTCAAAAAGTAAATTAATTTTAACCCATTTTTGTTGGATTGTGTCATTAAGAAGAACATTAAATATTCCACATATGATATCTCAATTCATTGAACTTGCTTGTATCTTCTTTATGTTACCTTGTCCTAAAGGATTATAATTTTATTGATTGGTCAGGCAGCTGAAGGTTTCTGCCGCAGAAATGGGGTGCCTTTGAGCTCCTTGTACCGTAGAGTTGAAGGTATATCAATCTGCTAATGTGCTACACACCCCTTCCTCACTTTTTATCTGTTTCTCTCTTGGTTGATTTTAAATAAATGAAGGCAGACATCTCTTGGTTGCACATATTTTAAAAGGGTTTATGAATCTTTTGTCGCTGTTTACTGACTATAGCAAATGGAGAAAAGCATATGGCCATTTGAATCACATCAATCCTCAAGCTTGATCTAGATATTGTTTTGCATTGTTTTAGAAGCATTTGATTTCACAGTTAAGTTTGTATTAGAGTGTACATGAAAAGTCAGTCTGTAGTGAAGTTATATGTCAATGATCCTTGTCTTCACAACATGCTGCATCAGCAATATCATTTATTTATGCTGGGAAGATACAGGACTCGAGTCTTATATGGCTTGCTAATAATGTCAGGGTTGCAGTCTGAGAGAATATTAAAAAAAAAGTGGAAGGACTGAAAAGAGATTAAAATTTCAACTAGAATAAACATGTCATGTGTCATAGAAGCCATGATGAAATTCATGTTCTTTTCCTTTGCTAGAAGAAATGTTGAATTGACTAGTTCTTTTTTTCCTAATTTTAATAATCTTTCAACATATTTGCATGTGAAAACCAACTTACATTGAAGTTAAGCATATTTTTTTGCCACTTTGGATGGTTTATTTTAAGTCGATGCAAGTAGATAGGATGTGAGTTATGGAAAGAGTGAAAGCATTGTAGAATAAAGAGTGATATGGCATCGTGAAGTCCTATAAGATCCTCTCTCATTACCATTAGCATTTCCTAATAAAATTATACTGGTGTATTCAAAGTATGAGCATGTCTCCTGTATGCCCAAGGAAAGCAGGTTTTACAGCTTTGGCCTCAAATATTCTCAAGTCAAATTGAGGTTCTATGGATATTCATCAACATAAAATTGCTTACCAAAATATCCTATGCAAGCTTATGATAAACTGCTGTAATTTGTCATGGCTTAATATTGACATTATTTGCTTGCCTTTCAACCTTAATTTCTCTATAACAACCATTT
>JAPKLW010000761.1:198293-220087 GCA_026898455.1 Plectranthus barbatus
CATTATTTGCTTGCCTTTCAACCTTAATTTCTCTATAACAACCATTTAGGCTTGTGATAGGTACTTTGCCATTAGTGGAGTTTATTAATAGATGGTACAATTATGGTTGTGCACACTGAATCAGAACCAAAATACCAACCGAACCAAGCAATTTGATTCGGTAGGTTTGGTTAAGTGTTTTCACAGTTTGTTTGGGTTCTACAGTTGGGAACCAATTCTTGGTTTGGTTCAGTATCAGTTTTGGTAAAATATTTCAGTTGAAAGCCAGCCTATCAAACTTTATTTATTGATAATTATATTTTATAATATAATTTTCAAGTTCGAGATTGTTTTTTACTTTTCAAGTTTAAGAACGTTTTTGTTTGTTTACTAAACTAATGATTAATCGACTCTTTGATGTTTTATTATGTGAGATTAAACTTATGTAAGTTTTTGTTATTCCATAGTGATTTTCTTGTTAATTGTTCAGTTCAAATATTATTTTGTTTAGATACAATTGTATAAAAACAAACATGAGCTTTAGTTGTGAAAATTACTTCAGATGGTTCGTTTTTTTGTTTTTTTGAGAGTCTGGTTTTCCATTTTATATGTTTCAGTTTGGTTTAGAACCGACGTACATTTGCACTGCCCTAGGTACAGCTGATGCTATTTTGATTTACATTTTTAGCCATAATTTGTTTATGAAAAAAATACTGCAGGGAAAACAGAATATGTCTACGTTCAATCAGTGGAACCATCACGACCTGCTTTTGAGGTACGTCCCTATCAGTAAATCCATATAGCAAATACGGATTGCAGAAAACAAGAATACTCCTTCATCCCTTGTTGTTAGTTATTCTATGAGCTTCACATGGGCGTGAGCGGTGGACATTGTGTTGCATGTTACTTCATTAATCCTGTCAGTTCCCTTGGTGCAGGGTATGAATCATGATGTTCATATATTGTATCACATTTGTGTTCAAAATGTCGTGCAGGCGTTTCATGAATCATTATCACAACCAATCAAGTTTTTGATTGCATATTTGCTTATAAACCGGCCCTTTACTTAAACCCCCTTATTTTTTTTATGGGCACATGCTAACTATCTACATTTGAATAGTTACCTTCATATTTTATTTTGTTGAACAGGTGTTATCTGAAGAGTTACCTGTGGCACTAGGTAAAATAGCATTCCCTAAGTCGATGCGGTGGAACTCTGAGGTCTGCGCTGCTCTAAGACATGGAATTTAACTTTTTTGTCTAATTCTTTCTATTTTACTGTTAGGTATTCTTTGACATTTTATTTTGGTATTTATGATAAAGACCTTAAATATGGATGTTTTGATTTCATGTGTATGTGATTCTTTCCCCTCCCCCATATTTTGTTAGAGAAAGATTATTATTATTATTCTTTTTTTTTTTTTTTTGTGGTTTGATATTTTCACAATTCATTTATTAACTTGCATTTGTCTACTCTCTCCTGATGACTTCCTATTTTATCTTGACTAAGATTTGAAAAGCTTTTTGTTTTTTTGCGATTGTAGGTTATGTTTAGCAGACCCATTCGATGGATTTTGGCACTTCATGGAGATTTAGTTGTTCCCTTCACGTTTGCTGGTGTTCTAAGGCAAGTTCAATTAATCTTTTATAGCTCCTGACCCTTATTCCTTGTTGCTGAATACATGAGATCAGGTTTCTTCTTCATTTTTGTGCTCAATGAGTTCTAGTTTGTGATGTTTGCTTGTTTTGTGTAATGGGTGCCTAGTCCACCTGTTGTGCTAAGTGTTTGAACTGAAATACTTCTTCACTCTTCAAAATCATGTTCTCACTGTTGATCAACATGTCGTCCTCCAAAATAGCAATTTTTGAAAACTTTTTAATTTTTAATTTTCTAGTGAAATGTTTAGTGCAATGGTGGAAGGTAATGGGCTGATGATGTTTTTTAATGTGTTTCTGTTTATATTTCATATAACATGCCTGAAAGTAAAGCACATAAATGTTTGTTGATATTTATGCAGTGTTAAAAATATATCCAAGCAGTACTCACTTATAGTGCAGTTTCTTCCTGGGTTTTCATTTATTTTACCTGAGTGTGTTCCAGTTATCCTTGCATTTTCTTGAGCCTAAAGTTGTACTGTATATATTTATATTTGTTGAGATTCATTTTCTTCTATAACATTTCGTGATATGATATGTTGTGTTAAATGCCATGCCTATCATTATATTACTTTTCACTTTCCATGGACTTATCTAACTAGCATCTGAACAGAGAAACAAAGTATCTAGAAATCTGTTGCTAAACCTTTATTAAATTACTGATTTTGCTGGTGGTTGACAGATATATTAGAACCATTACTTTATTCAAGTTAAACTGTATTGGGTTTTTTGAGATGCAATATTCCTTTTGGCATGGTTTGAGGATAAGGAATTATTCTTAAGTCTTTTATGATCGAAGCATGCAGATATCAGTATTTGCATGCCTTATTTTCTTCTGAAGTTTTGAGACCTTGTAAAATACCACAATATTTTCTCAATTTTGCTCTCTGCGTAGTACTTACCTCAGTTCTCCATCACAGTGGGGATATTTCTCACGGGCTCAGAAACAGTCCATCAGCTACTATAAGGGTAACTTTTAGACCTGTATCTTCCATCTCTTGTTGCTGTGTAGTTGTTTCTTGTGGTCCTGGCAGCTGCAATTGATGCATAAGGGCCAAACAAAAGAACTATCAAAAGTCAATGTGGTATATACAAAAAATTGTATGAAACCATATTACCACTCAAATTTGCTATCATTCTTGGGGCACTATTTTACTTCATTCTGAAGAACTTGTAGCATACTTATTCAACTCAAACTACTCACAGTTTCAGTAACAAATGTAATATGCTACACTGGCGCATGTCTCTTTGCCTCATAAACAGGCCATCCTGTGTGGAGCCCGACTTTCCCAATCTTTCTGCTGGGAATCTGAAAGTTCTCATCTTTATATAAAATGTGAATGCCATTCTTGAGTTTTGCAGCTTTACACGACCTCACCCTTGCTATTTATGGTTGTGTCCTTTCTCATAATTTGTTTCTTTATGTCTATTTAATAATAGCTGAATAAATATTTACTGGCTCGTAAGTTTGTTTATGTACAACTCTACTTGGACAATACGTTTCTGTATGACTTCTTCTCATACCAGAACTTCTTTGCTTCCCTTGCACAGATTATGCAATTAAGTTCATAGGCATCTTGACAGTAGTAGCTTTTCTCCTTTGCCATTTTTCAGATAATGCTTGGTCAGACTTTCTGTCTCTGGTGTATCTCTCTCATTCAGTTAGGTGTTTGCAGTCAATAAACTATAATAATTTCCTTTTTGTCATAGAACTCTGAAATCATTTTCCTTATTATTTCCTCCAGAGAAAAAAAATGTTCAGAAGTGTTTGTGTAGGAGTCTTTTTTGTCAAAATAGTTTCGATGTCTTGTGCAAAATGAGATCTTTAATTATATCGCCAATCTGCGGTCCCTTTGAATTCTTTTCAAAACGTCTTTTGCTAATGCCTTATGTATCACTAGCCAGAAGGTATTTTTAAGCAAACCATTTGAAGAATACTGATTACATTCTAGAATAGCAAATATCATGAGAAGCTTAAAGGCTACCTTGTAGGGTATTAAATCTGAAGTCTCATCCATTTAGCCAATGTTTGCCCACTTAATCTGATGTCAGTTTGTTTTCTTGAACCAATGCAATGCAATATCGAGAAAAAACCTGCTAGTTGATTTGCATATAGTATCATGAAATCTCTTTATTTTGATTTATACCATTTTGTACAGCTTTTCTTTCTTGACTGCAGGTAGGAAGTGCAGAATCTTATGCTGATGTAATGCAAAGTGCTGGAATTGCCATCAATATTGAGGTGATTTGTTCTCAAAAACTTCTAAAACAAATATTTATATAATCTACATATTCTAGAAAATAGAGCACTTCAGTTATTTTTTTCTGCAGGAACGCAAGAAGATAATATTGGATAATGCTAGTTCCATCGTAAAAAGCATCAGTGGGTCTATTGTAATGCAAAGTGGTTTGCTTGATGAGGCAAGAAATAAACCCTTGCAGATTTCTTCTTTACTTGTATCTATAGAGAACAATTCTAAAACATTTTGATCATAACTAGGTTGTAAATCTTGTTGAAGCACCTCATCCAGTTCTTGGCAAGTTCAGCGAGTCCTTCCTGGAGCTTCCAAAAGATCTTCTCATAATGGTTTGTCATTTTATATCCCCAGTCTATGCATATTCATTGAAATACTTTACACGTTTGCTTGACTCCTTTGACGGAGAAGTTGATTACCCGTCTTACACGTGTTGTAAATTTCACATATGTTTGTATGATTTTATCTTCAAAAGAATCACATCATTTTCTTTTGATCTTATATTCTTATTGTATAAACATGCAATTAAGCTTTATCCTTAGCCACTGTCTTGTCAAACCTGCAGGTTATGCAGAAGCATCAGAAATATTTTGCAATAACTGATCATGATGGAAATCTACTGCCATATTTTATAGCTGTGAGACCTACTATTATATCAATTAACTTGTAACCTATTCATATTGGCTCTCAAACTGTAATAATTGGTTTCTTTATCCATCTGTTGGCTCAGGTTGCAAATGGAGACATTAATGAAACAATTGTGAGGAAAGGAAATGAAGCTGTACTCAGGTTGAATGCAATCCTAGTCTGTTTGTTGTTGCATCAATGATGTGGTTCTTTCACATTTATATGTAATGTGCTGCATCAAATGTTTTGCTGGAGAATTCATTATTATGATGTCTCTATCTTATGGATTGAGTGAAGAAATGTGTTTACAGAGCTCGGTATGAAGATGCAAAGTTCTTCTATGAGTTGGATACAAGTAAGAGATTTTCTGAATTCCGAAATCAACTGAAGGGAATCCTTTTCCATGTAAGTTCCTTATATTCTTTTTCTCTTGGTGCTGTCGACCAATTATTAATTTGAAAAAAGAAAACAGAATTTCTTTTGTTATCATGGAGAAGTCCAACCAAATACTCCTGCTAGTTGTCCCTTGTTCGGAGTGCAGTGGTAGAAGCACTCTATCTATGACCAATAGGTCATGAGTTCGAGTTTCCATGGGGACATGTAGGGTGTGTGTGTTTAATTAATGTTAAAATTTTCTTAAAAAAAAAATACTCCTGCTAGTTTATGCAGTCAAATTCTTGACTGCACAATTCCTTCTCTAAAAGAAGACATTTGATCTGTAGAAAGTGCTTGGCGTTGTTTTAAATTATCCACATGAAGTAAATAGAACTTTAAACTTTAAAATTAGAAGCCAAGTCCTCACATTATGATCCTCAATATCTATGTTAACTTTATGGTCTGATAAAAGTATTGAACAGGAAAAGCTGGGGACTATGCTGGACAAGATGATGCGTGTGCAAAGTCTGGTTATGGAAGTTGGATTATCTATGGGGATAACAGAGGATACACTCCGTGTTGTTCATGATGCTGCATCATTAGCAATGTCAGATCTCTCAACCGCTGTTGTTACCGAATTCACCTCGCTCGCTGGGGTGATGGCACGCCACTATGCTCTGAGAAATGGCTATTCAGAACAGGTTATGAGCAGAATACCAACTTCCTATGATTAGCTGTAAAAAACTTATGGCAACTTTGATTTCTGTGTTTGTTCTTTTTCTTCTCTTAAATCGGAAGCTGGTTCTTGGTAAGACTCTTCTGACGCTACTAGTAACTACAGTTATGGATTAAGTAATAATGACTTCCTATCATTGTTGCAAAACCAGCCCAGTCAGCCTCTGGCTGATTCTATAAGCACCAAGTTAATGCCACTCTGCCATTAACTCTAGTCAGAGGTAGGTGAGGCTAGATGGAAATAGGTGGCCTAGTTGGTTGGTATCCAAATTAACTCAGATTGGGGCTGCTGGTGAGTGGCACAGCGGTGGCAGTATGTGTGAGAGAGAGATAGGGAGATAGAGAGGAGGGGAGGAGAAAAATGGTGAGGTGGCATTGATCTGAGAGGGAGAGAAATGATGAGTGGTGCTGATCTGAGAGGGATGCAAGGTATGCAGTGCATCTGTCTGATGAGTGACGAAAGAAGGTTTAATAGAGTGAGGTGGTTTAGTGAGAGGGAGTTGAAAGATGGAGAGAAATGATGAGTGGTGCTGATCTGAGAGGGATGTGAGATATGCAGTGCATCTGTCTGATGAGTGACTAAATAAGGTTTAATAGAGTGTGTGGTGGTTTAGTAGGGTTAGTGTACGTAGTCCTGGTTGTGTACATGGGCTGGGTTGTTACTGATTTTGGATGAATGGGTGGTGCCCCATTCAGTAATAAAAACTGACAAATAACTATGTGGGCCACCACCATCTAGCAAGTTCCACAACCTTGTTTCCTATAGGCTAAAAACAATTTTCTGATGGTTGAATTGAGTTGTGAACGGTAGAAATATGAGCTTGTCTATGGTATTAGATGTTTCATGCTTTGTCCGTTCTTCTGTGGGCAATATAAGTTGAATTAGATACACATGTTGAACTGGTTGAAGTTTTTTCTTTAAGTTGTGCTTCATCAAAATCTTGACGAAATAAAAAACCTAATGGATGAGAATGGAGGACCTGAAAGAACTGCAATGATCTTTTTCATTTTTCTGTTCACCCTACAAGATGGACTACTCTCCACTCAATTTCCCTTCTATATCAGAGTCTATCTTAGAGTAAATGCCAGTTTATTGCATATTTTTTAAATTGGTAACTAAACCTACCTATTACACATGTTTCACTTGTCTAATGTTATTACTTTTTCCTGGTTGTTATTTTATTTGGTACCAGATTGCTGATGCGCTGTATGAGATTATGCTTCCACGATTTTCTAGTGATGCACTTCCCAAAACTTCTGCTGGCACAGTATTGGCAATTGCTGACAGGTATGACGAGCTATTAGAAGTATTGGATGTTGTGTAGATGTTCAATTTTGCCAAATAGTACTGCTATTGACCTTTCCATTATAATTTTGATATATGTTTTTGTATAACGTCTTTCTTGCATTATAAACTATCATATTGCACTTGTATATCATTGTTATCTTATATAGAGGCAAGGGTTTGGCTAGGCGTTAAACAATAAATTAGCAAGATTTCTTTGGTATAAACAAGAAAAAATCAGGAATGACTCCAGTGGCAAACAACATGTGAAAGCTTAAAACTGACTTACGAGTTTTGCTGCTCAAGCATTAAATGCCGAGTCTAAAGAAAATTGAATGCTGCACACTTGACATTCTCTTTAAACAAATGATATTTGTATTACCTAGGACCCTTGAGCAGGACTCAGTTATCGGTACCTAAAAAACTAGATAACTTGAGGAAATTCAGTATAACTATAAGAGTAAAATAAGTAGAGATAATTAGTCTAAGGAATTGATACTTAATAACTATGCTCTTGCCTTGAAACAGCCTCGCAATAAAAGCTGTAATATGAAAATGACTCTTCCAAGTTAACCATGATCTGCGAGATATTCTTTTGTTGCATGGAGAATCCTAACATCTTTTATTTTATTTAATTTTATTTTAAATTTTTTTGAGCATGTATATATATTAGGGTAAATATGCTTCTTTTTTTTTTTGTCTTTTTTTCTTTTTAAGGAAATTATGAAAAATAATCCATACTATGGATATTGACTCAACAATACTCGAGCTGTCAAATAGAACCTATTAGTTTCTGTGATGGAATGCAGACGAGAAAATTTCTCAGCTGATTGTGTAATTAATGATGATCTGGAAGACAGAGAAAAAAACTCAACTACTTAATATTCCAACTCATACCAAAACAGTTCCGTTTTGAATTTTTGAAATTAAAGAAACTAAGTCATTCTGCCAGATCTTCTTCTTCCTCTGTCCATTGACTTCATCACTTCTCCCTCTTGAAGGTGAGCAAGATAGACCACATTCATTGGTAGAAGAACATTCCAGGTTTTAGGGAAATTTCTGGAACATAGTGGTCAAGTAAGGCACACAATTATAGGATACTTATATTGGGAAAAGTTTGGAGGTGGGCAAGAATTCCTCTCTCTGTACTGTCACCTGCGAATCTTCGTATTGCTTATCTATAGAGAGAAAGAGTGGACCAGATGTAAAGGTTCATCATTCGTTTGTTTTGGGGGAGGGATCACATTTTCTGCCACAGCTTATAGTGCATGTCCCTTTTCCCTTTTGTTAGGGACATAAATTAGGGAGCCCTAACTTCACCCAAAACCATGGTCAAAGGTGAATAATTGACCCCCCACTTATATACCCATTCACATTGTGGTGTGGAACACCTTCTTTTATCTGCTGATTTTGCATGACTCTCTCATTTCATGATGAGTGCATTTTTAGCTCATAAAAACTCATACTCAACATTCTTCCATGGCTTTTCCCACAAACTTTCTATTACTTTCGTCCCATATCACCGATCCCATGAACATTCATCATTCTTTTATGCAGCTTGAATTTTTTTCGTATGAAAACCTATCATTTGGATTAGTTTACATTTATAGCTTGATTCTAGATCATCATTTGTTCTAACTTTAAAGAGAATTGTCTCAATGTCCCGATGAGACGGAAAATAACCGGCAAATAATGGAGGTTTCACTTGAGAGAGAGAGAGAGAGAGAGAGAGAGAGCATTCATGTACAATGATGGAGGTCATAACTGAGAGAGAGGCTACTTCTTGTCGTGATGAAATTAAGGAAGCAGATGAATGGTAGAGAAAGAGATGCAAAGCAATGTCATTTGCCCCTCAGTGGAATTTCTGATTCATTTTTATTTTGTTGTATTTTCACATTTGATTCCGTCTGCAGTCAGAATTTCCATCACGGAAAGACTAATGGGTTTTAACATAAACTTTTGATGATTTTGTTATTATTTATTCATAGCATGAGTTATTTTTCAAAGCTTGATGTGATAAAAGCATATTTAACCAATATATTGTCAGGGCATGTTGTTTGATTATTCTGTGTAACATCGTTAGTTCCTTAATTCATCATATGCTATTGTACTACTGATATTAGTGCTCCCAGGTACCCATTGTAGGTAGAGATGTCAATCGGGCTAACCCGTCGGGTTTCGGACTAACCCTATCGGGCTGCGGGCTATTCGGTCCGGGTTGAATCGGGCTGAATTTTTATCGGGCTAAAAATTCTTGAACCTAACCCTAATCCACCGGTTTTCGGGCTGACCCGTCGGATTGGCAATATTTACGAGTTTATTTTTGTAAAAATTTTCTTAAAATATTTTAACAACCCCCTAAAACAAAATAAAAAAAGAAAATGATGAACCAACATAAATAAAAGACATCAAATATCAATATCTTTGCAAAAAATAGTGATAAGTGGATAATCATAGTTTGAAAAGAAAAAAAAAACATCAATCCTTATATACCAACTAATTTAAGTAATAGAAGTATATTTCTCAACGTATAAAATGATAAAATAATGATTAAAAAATTAAATATAGCTTTCACTTGGGTGAACATAACAACGAGTGGCTAAAGGTTCTTGAAAGGAAGAAATGAGTAGGTACGCTAATTAGGAGAGTGACGAGTGGAAGACAGTGAAAGAGGAAGAAATGAGAGATTTTTCGATTTGAGGGTAAAGGACTACGTCATTGGGACAAATTGATGAGATTTTTTGCGACGGAAAATTAGGTCTAGGAAATTAGGTATATAATTAATGGGTATAGTAGGATATAAATAATATTAGAAATAATAAATAATAAATTATTAAATATATTATTAAATATTGCCGGACCTACGGGCCGACCCGCAACCCACCGGGCTCAGCCCGTTCGGGCCGCCAACCCGTCGGGTTCAACCCGTTCGGTTAAAAATAATTTCGGGTTGAATTTTTTTTACCCTAACCACCATTTTAGCCCACCGGTTTCGGGCCGACCCATCGGTTTCGGGCTTTATTGACATCCTAATTGTAGGCAATTTTCATAAGACTTGCTGCCAAGTCACTGTGACAGACCTCAACCCATTTTTTATTCAACTGGAACTATTCACATTACTTTCTGGGTGAATCTTTGGCCTGGTAATGGTTTCTTACTTCTTTCTGTTTTCCAATTCCTTTTCTTCAGGTTGGACAGCCTTGTTGGATTGTTTGCTGCTGGTTGTCATCCTAGCTCTACTAATGATCCCTTTGGTTTGAGAAGGATCTCTTACGGTCTAGTATGGCACACAATCTAATTATAGGAACTTAATTTTCAATGGGGAATATAAATAAAGTTTGCCTTCCATGTGTTATAGGTGCAACTGTTGGTAGAAACTAATAGGAATTTGAAACTGAGGCATGCTCTGGAACTTGCTGCTGCAGTTCAGCCCATAAAAGTTGAATCGAAAACAATTGATGATGTAAGCATTACTCCACTCTGCTCCTTCACTTTAACGAAATCATTGCTCTCTTCCTTTACAATTTTTATACCCTTTATTTTATTTTTTCTTGGACCATTGACGTCTTACATGCCATAGTGATTTTTTATGTCATTTTATTCCTTTTCTGAATCACGTGACAGCCTACTACCTTCTAATGTGTATTCATTTATAAAGTTATCCTTCTAATTAATAGATTATAAAGCTGTATCTTTTTTAAGAGCTTTTTGTGAATTTGGGGTTAACTATGGTACTTATGCGCACACAGACATGCAAAGATAATGGATGGTACTGATCAGCATGCACATTTTATTCTTTTAATTGACAATTTCTTTCTGTCTGAATCAAATATAACGATTTATATTCTGTTTTAGGCACATCAATTTGTAACAAGGAGACTTGAACAACTCTTGGTAAGTCGATTTTTACCTGAAAACTCCTATGCTCAGAGGATATATGTTTATGTGACTATATTGCTGCAAAATGATATTAATCCATGCTCTTAAGTTCTAGGAAAGGGATATTTTCATTTTTCGAAATATTTATTGATGGTGTAACTTGCATCATTGTTCTTGTATAAAAATAATCTCCTTAGTAGAGTGCATGTTCTATCGGGCATGATTTAAGATACATTCAAATCATGCTTTTAAGGCAGAGACTTGCTGATTATAACTTAATGAAAAATAATTTATGTTATTGACTCATTCTCCTTTGATGGACCTATCCTTTGCCTTTGTGAATTGGTGTAGGTGGGTTGAATCCTTACCATTAAAACTTTTTTAAAGTTATGGAAACTTGCGTATATCACTCTCAGTTTCTGGTTATTTGCCATCTTTAATGCTGAGAATCGTTTGCAATAGCGGTTGAATGCCTCAAGATAAAAACATGGTCTGGTAGCAGTTCTCGGTAAGGTTTTGATTACTTTTGACTTTTTTCTCCTATATTTGGCAGATTGATCAAGGAATAAGTCCAGAAGTAGTTCGCTCTGTTCTTGCAGAGAGGTCAAATTGGCCTTGCCTGGCTGCCAGGTCTGTGCATAAAGTAAGTGCTGCTTTCTTTGTGTTTCTATGTGTCTAAAAATGTCGCAGCCATGTAGATATGCAGCTCTTTAACTTGTCTATATCAAATGGTGCAAAAGGAATTGTCCATTAATGTTGTTCCTGCCTTAGTATGCTCTTTCATATATGAATATAACTGTTAATTATCTTAGCACAGAAAAATCTTATTCTTTTCTGTTAAGATACTGCATTGTACCTCTGTTTTTAGTTCCTATAAACCACAAGGTCTTACAGCTATTTGTTCAATGTGATCCTAAAATGTTAAAAACTTCAGTTCCAATATCTGCTCTCTGGTCATGATTTTACTGAAATTGAATCCTGTGAGATAATTGACATTTTCTGCTTGTATAGCTGTAATATGTAAGTTGTTTTCGACCTTTACAACAATACTCTTTACAGTGTGGTATCTCACTTTCCTTTATTTTGATACCATATTTACATTTGTGCCCTTTTATGTATGATCAACTGACTGTTAATTGCTCTCAAAATCTGTAATGGACGAGTTTCATTATTTAGGACTTAGGAGTACGTTAAAGTTAGAATTTTCTCCCCCCAGTTTTTATTCATTTGGTGTTTTATTTCCAGATGAAAACATTATCAGAAGGTGATGTGCTACCCAAAATTATTGAGGCATATTCTCGTCCAACAAGAATAGTCCGTGGAAAAGATGCCACTCATGATCTGGAGGTGCATCTTAACTTTGAAAAATGGGCTATGTGTTTTGCATATAAAATCATATTTACTTTACTCATAAATCCTTTATTCAAGCGGACCAAGCTATTTTAAATTTTATGGCCATTAAGCTAAGTCGTTGTGGCTACATATGAAAAATGTTTCAGGTGCCAAATTAATTCTTAGTGTTCTGTCTGTACCTCAGTTTTTTGAATGTCCATATTCTTGTAACTGTTAAACGGGTTGGGTAGAACTCATCCCCAAAAGCTAGCTCAAAGGGAGAGGGTGCCCGACCACAATTTATACATAAATTCAGCTCAGTAACAGACCCTTGTGGGACAACGTTCTAACATTAACATTATGATGTTCTCTGTTAGGAGTTGAATTATTAGTGACTAAGTATTATATAGATCATGCATGGAATGACTGCGTCTGTTTCTGAAAGCTTAATAAAATTGCTTAGTGCACCAGCAAACGTTTTATCTATCAGCTATCCTAGAATCCATTGGTTTGTATAGAGCGTTCTGGTATTAGTTGAATTCCTTTACACTGTACGTTGTACTATTCATACTGGAGTTGCAGCCCAGTCAATTTTCTTTGTATGCATCCAGCCATAGCTCTTTCAAGTGGTACTTCTTTTTTCTTGTGAACTCTTAGGAGTACCTGATTCTTTTCTTGGAGCTTGGTGTACAATTTATGACTTATCAATTAGTGTTTACCCGGGATTTTAGGTTTCTTTCGGTTTAGTTAGTTTAATATGTTTTGCCACTGGTACACTGTAAAGTAGCATCAAAATGGGACATACTTAGTATTTCGCGAATCCTAGATCGGAGGAGATATAGTGCACACTGGTTTGATGTGGATAATGTCAATAAGTGAATGAAGCTGAATGGTTTCTCGGATACCTTCACAAATGATATGAATATGTACTTGAATTACAAGAATGAAATTCATAATTATGCATATATTCATGTTCCCATCTTAATAGGGGGAAGATTTGTTGTCAGAGTTCCAAAAATTTACAATGTGATTTTTTAAACTGTTAGTTGTATGCCATTTTTTTTCTAAGCTCTCGACTATTAAAATCATGCAAATATGGGAAAGGATTATCTTTACATTGTAATCGTCGCGAATTTGCTCCATTAGTAGTGTTGGCGAGGTATCTGCTTTTCCATCCCGCATATTCCATTCTTATACATTCTGAAATATGCCGCTGCACCTGCATGTGAATGAAATATATGCTACATTGTTCTCCATTGGCGATATATTTATTATTTTTCAGTTTTCATATTTTCTGATGTGAAAGTCATTCTTTTAGGTGGATGACGGTGCCTTCGAAACAAAGGAAGAGAGTGCTTTGTGGAGCACTTTTAAATCATTAAGGAGTAAAATTCATCCTGGTATCCTATTTTTCTCGAGAGTTCTTTTTTTCTTAATATTGTATACCTCTCTCAGTTGCTAAACTTTGTGCTCATTTGCAGACATGGAAGTCGATGACTTTGTTGAAGCATCTTCCTGTCTGTTGCAGCCACTGGAGGATTTCTTTAACCATGTATTTGTTATGGTGGTATGTTTTCGATTAATATCAAATTTTCTTGCCAACGGTCATGCTTCTTTTACTATCCTTCGAGTGTGTGTTTTTTGGTCTTTGCATTTAACACTTGGAAGCATGTGGGGTATTTTGATTACCAAATAAATCATATGAGATTTTCTCGAGTATAACAGTTTGTAGTTATAATTTTTGCAGTGTTTTCTATAAATATACACATCTTTATGAATGATAAAGTAAGTTTCTAAAAAAACTTAAAAAAAAAAAGTTGTACTAAATTTGAGTTTTTACAATTAATTACTGGAAAAGGGCCAAGTTTTTGTTTATGAAGTTATTTCTTTATCAAGCTTAATGTTCTGCTTACACATGATACCGCCATTAATATGTACACATCCATAGTAGATTCTCACACGACTCAAAATAAATGTTTTTTTGGATGTCCTATTTTTGTTGCCATATGAACAACATTTTGTGTTCTTTATTAGACTTTTGCATCTTCTCTCCAATTTACCCATTTATATCCCATTAATTTGCCTAATGTGAACAACAATTTGTAGTTTTTAGTTTTTTAAGTGGACTTTTGCATTATCTCCAGTATACCACTTATCTCCAGTAGACTTGACTAGTTAGAATAAACAACATTCTGGAGTTTTTAATAGATCAGCTTGTCACTTGCCCGTGGAGGTAGATCATTTGATCGAACCACGTAAATATTCGTGTGTTGATTTGTGTTCTTGATTCGTTTGATATTACGTATGCATGGTAGTTGTGGATCGATCTCAACCAAGAAAGTTTACACAATCAAATTTAACATTCATCTTTATCAATACCTTGTAATTGTGTTTGCTGCTGGCCCTTTTCCCTCTAACCATTATATACTCATTAGATATTTTATTTTTGTCCTGAACACTGCCCAAAAATGCGTACTTATTCTGAATTGTGTAGAGTATAGAAAGGCACGTCTCGCATTTCGCTTCTCTCCTTGATGATGTATCCTATCCATCTAAGCTTCTCCTCCCATTTTCTGCTGTTAATAACCACAAATTGAATGTACTTTGGATGTTATATCAAGTTGTGACATTTGGTTGCAGGAAGATGAGAGAATCAGAAACAACAGGCTTGCTCTCCTTCGAAATATTTCCCTTCTTCCTAAGGGAATACTAGACCTCTCAATTTTGCCAGGATTCTAAAACTATTCTCGTCAAATTTTAAAGCTCAGGCTTGGTCCGCCCAGGAAAACTACGACTAGCACATGTAAGTTTTGCGAGATCAATTAATTAGATCTGCATGCAGCTTGAGATTAAATGACGCCTTCTTTTTCTTCTTCTTCTTCTACTAATTCTCATTCGTGGAGTCTAGGATCTGGGGTATCATTCTTTATAGTCTTGGGATTATACTCATCAGAGTTTAATGGCATTTTTCACAGATTTTGTCAGTCTTTTTACAGACGAGGACATCATAGAAACCAGGTATGTAGTGTAATCTTTTTAAAGCGATGTGTGGTTTTCTTCTTTGCTAGGATTTAACCAGGGTTTTTTGTAAGATTAATTTATACTTTTCTACATGTTAGGGTATAAACCCATAAACTTATTTACGTTAATTTGTATACTGTAGAGTAGCTCATCATTGATATAGTCACACCATTTTGTTGTGATGAATAATTTAGATTCGTAAATTATGAGTTATTAATAAAATGCACAATTACATGACACCTTCTTTCAATCAAATCATAATTAGTTTCAATATTCGTTTCAGGTTTTGCACCAAATTTAATCCACAATATTGAACTTTACTGCATCGTGTTAACCATTTAAAAAATGAAAATTAAGGTTAATTGCAGACTTTTACTAGTTTTACAATTAAAATATACAAATCTCTCGGGACTTTTTTTTATACTTAAGTTTGTTACTATTAACATATTTTTGAAATCCTGTCAATTATATAATAGAATTTATAGTTTGGCTCTTTCAAAATTTGTTAGTTAATGATTATTGATGTAAAGAATCAGATTTTGTGATTGTTTGTTTGTATTTATTTTATATAAATAACGATCAGTGGATAGTTTTTTATTTTTATTTTTAATTATCATGGTCAGAGCTCAATCATCAAAGGATAGTTTCTTTTAGCAATCCAGTTTTTCATGAGTTATGATTTGTAAGGTTTTCAAGTTTTATATTATAATTGCCAAGATTTTAAAAATATTTTATAATTGAAAAACTAATAGGCTATTGTGTTAATTTTCATAATTACCTCAACAATTAAGTACCTGATTGTAACCCAATTTAAATAAATTAAATTCCTTCTTCAAAGATGAATCTATTAATCCAAACTATTCTCAAAATAACGAGTGTTTGACCTAAACTCAGGTTAGATTCAATAATTCCATCTATCCCAACTCGGAAAAAATAATAAAAAGACAAAGCAAATAAATTGTAGCATTAATTCACCTTTTGGTGCTAAATTATTATCGCTAATTATATTGTCACATGGAATTATTGCTTTGGTAGATTGAGCCCATATTTATCATGTTTGTTTTTCCAAATAGGAAATGGAGAAAGGATAATTGATTTAATAACATCTTATTATTTTACTTACTTGAACCAATGATTAAACACATGGCTATAGCTTTCAATACACATACTGTATTGAGAAGATGCAAGCACAATAAACTAATTCAATTACTTCCTCATTTAGCTACTCTAGCTTGGGAGATGGCCTACAATTTAATACTACATATTTTCATAATTAGTAGTGTCAAGTGTGGCATCATCTCCCTTTATTCCTTAAATATAAAAGATATCCAACGTGTTAAAGATTAACTAGTGTATTTCTCAATTCTAAGTGAATGAAAAGTTTAGGATCCAACGATCTCTACTTCTACAAATATAACTTAATATTTCCTCCGTTCCATTAGATTAGTTCCTTTTGGTTTCGACACATAAATCAATGTTTGTAAGTATAGTAGAATTAATATTTTATTGATGTGAGGAGATTTTTTTCCATTTTAGGAAATGAGACTAATCTGGCGGGACATATAAAAATGGAAAAAAGGGACTAATCTGGCGGAATGGATGGAGTATATATATATTCTTGAGATAAAGTCCATGCATGCATGCAAAGGCAGAAAATAGAATACACACAAAAAAAAAATTTCAATTAATATTAAATCTTGTAACGTGGGAAAACTCCCATTCGCCAAAACAAATAGTGACAAACGTGGGGTAAATTCCCATCCACATAAACTAATAATTAACTCTTTTTTAAGATAAAAATAATATTAATAATAATAACTTGATTGGGTAATCATCACGCTTGTGTGGATGGTGAATAGTGCTAAATTGATTATGAAAAATGTAAGCATGAGCAACAAACGTGCGGAAATAATTCACGTGCATGCTATCACCATAAGCATTCTCTCATTGTTCTTTAATTTGTATTTATTTTATATCCTCAAAAAAATTTTATAAGTAAGATTTATAAATTAAGAAAGTTTGATTTTTATACTTTCTAATAGGGGTGTATATAGTCCGATTTGGTAAGTGTGAAAGATAAAGTATGGGTTAGATTAAAATAATAGGATTTGGAAAAATTTCAAATTAAACCTGTCAAATCATATTAAATAGTTTGGTTAGGCCGTTTGATGGTTTGGAACATCAATTTAATGAACAAATTAAAACATCAAGCATTTCTTATTTTTTGCTATAATTTGTTTGCGGAAGAAAAAATTTGAGTAGAATTGGTTATATCCAATACAAGATGCATCAAAATTTGATTTAAAAGTTAAATAAAGTGAAAATGAAATGAGAGTGGTAGTGACGATGAAGCGAAAAGAGAGAGAGACAATGACAACGCACAAAAATGAGAGAAACAACAAGGGTAAATGTAAGATGCAACAAATGAATGAAACGTGATATTAAATAATTTAAAGAATATATATTAAGAAACAAATAAAGATTTTAAGAGACCTAAACCTCTTAAAAATTATAACCTAACTTTAACAAATAATACATTATTATTTTATTATAAAATATAATTTAAATACTATTAATGTAAACGGTCTGGTCTAGCCTAAACGGTCGATTTTACTACTCAAACCGTGGACTCAATCAAATGATATGGTTCAGTCCCATCAAAATGATCAGTTTCTCTACTAACTTACCAAATCGATCAAACTGACTAAATTACTTTGGCTTGGCCGGTTCGAATCGAACCATATGCACCCTACTCTCTAAAAAGTTACAATAATGAAACATTTATTTTTATTTTTAAAATCTTCAAATGAAAAATTCTAGAATTGATCATTCCACCATGTCTTCGCTAACAAAATAAATTTGTTCTTCATTAGGGATGGATAAAAATATCGAAATATCGAATATATCGTATTAAAAAAATATTGAAATTGTAGTGACCCAGTGCCAGAGCAAGGAGTGATCACCGGTGCAAAGAAGCGCAAACAATGAGCAGCTCCCGTAAGACTTAAATAGTTGAGCGGAGGGTAACATGAATGAACCGGGCCCACACCGGAACGAGAGGGATTCTGAGGCTATACAAGAATGAGACTGGAGAGCTTAAATGATTTGATAGGTGCTACTCATACCAACATGGTGCATCATTTTTTCCGGCATTCATTCTAGAAAAACTCCAATATTAAGCGTGCTTGTTCTGGGGTAGAGCTAAGATGGGTGACCCCTTGGGAAGTTTCTCAAGGTGCGTGTGAGTGAGGACAAAACATATTGGGAAGAACTTGTGTTGGTATGTGGGGTCACCCGTCAGTTTGGAAGTCGGTCCAGACCATGGCCGACCTCAGGTGAGCTCCTTCAAGCCCTGGGGCCGGGGCGTTGCAGAAATTATCGATTCTTGGCATTCCGTAATTTTTGGTATAGTATCATACCGTACCGAAAATAAAATAATATTTTTTTTATTTTTCATTTTAAAATGATAATAAAAAATAAAATCATATATTTTCTCTTCACCTAACAGTATTATTGATATAAATATATTTCTTGAATAAATATCAAATAAAAAAATTGCAAAAATCAAAATATATTGAAAATTTTTGGTATATTGATTGCCTATCGAAAGATTGATAAGATAAATATTTGTATAGTTAGTTATGTAGAGACTTAGTTTGCAGAGAAAAAATGGAGAAATATTTTTGTTTAGTTGAATCAAAATATTTTAAACATCTGACCTGATAAATCTATCGATGCCCTCGGGACTCACGATGCAAGAAATTGACACATTGGGTAAAAAAATAAAATTCGTACAATTTCTTCTCACATCAAATATTTTTATGTGAGATTTGAGACCACGACTGCAAATTAGTTAAAATATTTCAAAAGTTTGGACTTATGAATAACAAAAGGAGGTAAGATTCCACGCTACATATTGTGGAGTCACATCGTACTTCACGTGTGTATATCGAATGGTATCATAAATTGATATATATATATATATATATATATATTGCTTGATTATATTTATCACATTGCTTGTATACTAATATGTTATGATATTTAAGCAACGTGACAAGTATAATTAAGTAACATAATAACCATAATTAAATAACTTTATTATTTTTCATGGATAACTTTTTCTTAGTAGATACATTCCCTATATATATATATATATATGGAGTGGATCCAGTGAAAAAATTCTTAACGTGAGAAAGATGTTTGATTGTGTTCAGGTCTTCGCTTGATTACAATGTTGCTTGATTGTGTTTAAGTTGTTGCTTGATTTTATTTTAATTATTGCTTGTTTGCATATCAACCATAATTTTTTTTAGATTTGATGGACATGATTCCTTCTTTTCTCTTACAGATGAATTTTTTTTACATGATCACCAGCATGATCTACCAGTCGGATGTTACCAGCAGAATTCAAGATTCGCTCTCCCAGAGTCTTAGAGACAAAAAGAAGATTCGTCGAGGAATAAACTGACAAGAGGACTTCCTTAAAGTCTATCAGTTCAAGACACCAGTTCCGATTCCTCGTACTGACTTAAAGAGCCGTTCTGACACAAAGAGATCTGTGTCAGATAAAGCAGACAAAAGCATGGCGCTTTCCGGAAATTCCTACCTGCCGCCGTCTGAAGGACATGCGAGGACAGAGACTTTTTCCGGATGTGTCCAAACGGCTAGAAGATTTGAATGAGATCCCACGTCTATAAATAGGTCGGAACCACCAACATTTAGGACGCTGGCTTGCTTCTCCACATTCTATACTCTTCTCCGAACGCTCAACTACCGAAAGGCATAAACTTTATTGCAAGCAAGCAAATCGTTCGAGGCTTTTCTTAAAGCTTATCCGTGTGTTGATTTATTCAAACACGAGACTTCAAGCTTCCAGCTTGTAAGTTACAGATCTCATTGGTGTTCTTTCTCTTCCGAGGAAGTTCACAGCAGCTCTTGTGCCAGCCAGCACCTGAGTTATTACGGGCAGTTTGCCGTATTGAGATTCACGTTCTTGGGAGAACTAAAACACCCAGTCAGCTGTGGAGGTTGAAGTGACGTGCTCGCACTCCACCATCTGACGAGAGTTGAAGAGGAAACAGGACCGGGAGCGGTTGATCTAGTGAACTGGTGGACGGGGCATTCACCAGCTAGAGATAGATCGTAGGACACCTGTGACCGATTACTCTTTACGTTCTTGGGAGAACTGAACACCCAGTCAGTTGTGGAGGTTGAAGTGACGTGCTCGCACTCCACCAGCTGATAAGAGTTGAAGAAGGAATCAAGGCCGGGAGCGGTTGATCTAGTGAACTGGTGGACGGGGCATTCACCAGCTAGAGATAGATCGTAGGACTCTTGTACCTGATTACTCTTAGTGAATTTCCAGTGCTACGACTGGAGAGTGGACGTAGATCAGTTGATCGAACCACTATAAAAATCCTTTTGTCTTTATCAGCTTTCTGCATTTTCATACTGATTTGAAACCCAGCACTCAAGTGCTGGTGTATATCTGAAAACTGATATAACTGTGCAAACAAGGCTAAGATATTCTAAGTCTTGAGCTACCAGCTGACCAGCCAGTCGCCAGTCAGCTGAGTACTCATAGTGCCAGTTGACTTACCAGCTGACAAGGTCCCAGTCAGCTGAGTAACCAGCAGAGCGCAAGAAACGATTTAACACATTTTCCGCTGCCAAGTTATACCCTGATAATCCGGGACCAACAGTTACCATAAGAAATAAGAACCAATCTCGGCCTTAGATCTTGCTCAATCAACGATCCAGATCTAATAAAAAAATGCTTGCGTTTTTTCCCAAAAAACTTGCATTATTGGGCAATTTAGTCTTTTCGCTTTTAATTAAAATTCGCCTTTGAATTATAACATTCTTAATACACATACAACGTACATGCATTATAGAGTTCACAAACTATCATTATATATTATATACTACAAATATTATCATTATATATCATTATATGTTGAACTTAAAAAATATATTAATATAATTCAAAGCAGTGAGTTTCATCAAACAAAGCAGACCTGCATTATATAGTTTATGGACTATCATTATATACTACAAATATTATCATTATATGTTGAACTTAAAAAATATGTTAATATAATTTCAATGTGTTTTTTCTTCTTTAATTAATTAAAAATAAATGTGCAAAAGCAACATAAATTGTGGCTTGCAAATAAAATTATAATTAAATCTGAATTAAAACAAGTTAAATCACTCATTGAACCTCTTCTAGAAACATCACAAGTTGCAAGAATGAGGGTTGACAAATAACAAAACAATACAATAATAGCAATACAATCCATTGTGGAACAAACAAGGGACAGAATCTCCTCAATCATCATCAATCATCAATCTCAACATAGCTAGCTCTCAATCTTATACAGAGTTGATGTAAAGAGCTAGTTGAGGTAAAGGAAGGCTTTGGCCAAGAGATGCTTAGTCTGTGAGAGATGGTGAGCCTCCAAGATCTCAACAATCTCACATTGCCAACAAAGCACACCAAATCACCTATCCTCTACATCTGCTTGGTGATGTGTTATCACACTTTGGAACAAACGAATCTGTATAGAAAAAATATGAATTAAATTTGAAACTTATAACATATAATGCAAGATTCATAACTATATAATGCATGTATTTACACTATA
>JAPKLW010000761.1:220097-234158 GCA_026898455.1 Plectranthus barbatus
ATGCATGTATTTACACTATATAATGAATTCTCATAACGGAACAGAACATTCATAAACTAATTATAACTGGCTCACATATAATGCAACTATTACAAAGCAATAATGCAAGCCATAATATTATATAATGCAGATATAAAACAAATTTGAAAGTACGTAACTCTTTCAAATATAACATAAGTACTACAAATATATAATGCAATTCATAACGATATATAATGCACATCTTCAAATTAAACAATTAAGAGTGAAAACACCAAACCATAAACAGCAATCTACGAAACCTAATTCAAAATCTGGAAACAAATCATCAATAACCCATACAATGAATCTTCGATTCTATCACCATAATCTGGAACAGAAAACAACGGATTATATTACGTAACAAATGGAATTTATCAATTTTTACCTTTCAAAGGATCCATAACTCGCCGACGACGATGACGAACACAGACGACGAACACAAACAATAACGAACGCAAATGATGGCGAGCAGATTTCACAGTGAGAATGAATGAAGAAAATATATAATCACAGAAGGAATGAAGATCGCAGATCGCAAAGGAAAGAAAAATCGCAAGATTTAAATTAAGATTCTAAAAATATTTGAATTCATGTAAGTACAAAATTACCCCCATTTTACAATAATGAAAGTCAATACAAACAATAATGAATAGCGGGCGAAATTAAATCTAAGCTGTTGATTTCATGATTTGGACGGATAAGATTAGTTCTTATTTTCACATGGTAAGGTTGGTTCTCATATGACCACTCTATATATATATATATATATATATATATATGGATAGAATTATAAAAATCATAGCAATCGTCATAATTAGAACAACATAAATTGCCCACTCACACCTTCTCGTGATAAATAAATAGATCACATATAATAATTTTGTACCATTTTGGTAGATGAATTCATGTAGTACTTATGCAAATGTCACATGCAAATTTTTGCATGAATTCATTTTTTGTTGTAAAGTAATTTTGGGGTTGCTACAAAAGAGTTTGTTTTACCATGTTAGACCCAACCAACCTCGTGCCCTTATCAAAATTTAAATGAATTAATTAAAATTTATATCAAGATTTACCGTGGTACATTAAAAGGGAATTTTACATTCATTTTCTTCACAAAATGATAAAATAATTTATGTTTTTTTTTCATATTAAAACTCTCTTCAATTCTTTACCATTTAAGATATACAAAACCATGTGTAAATAAAGAAGAAAATAGACGAAGAAAATGTATTTTTCATAAGCTTTAAATTAGGTTTATTTCTTAGTATATTATTGTAAGTTGTAACAATAAAATGGGATTCAATAAACTTTAATTACTAGAATATTATAAATCCTCACAAGAATAAAAACTCCACTAACGATTTTATAAATCCCAATTTGGATGAATAAGCCCTAATTGATGTGTAGTAAACCTCAATTAAGATTAACTTATCCATAAAATGAATTTTTGATTGTATATATGTATTTCTTTTGATTAACATGGATGAAAAGTGCTTTAATCTTGATTTAAAAATGATGTAGAATTAGGATTATTTAATGTTTGACGTAATATTTATATATATGACTGCTAACATCAGTTCTTTGTAATATTATGCAAATGTTGATTTAGGGCTGTGAATCAAATAAAATGTTTGTAAGTTTTTTTTGAGCTCGTTTATTAAATGAGTCAAACTTGAATTTTATAGTATTCGATGCATGAGTTTGTGACATGAACAAACTTATTAGCTAAAATTAGTATTGAATATAAATTATTTACTTTATAAAAATTTATATTATCATGATTTAAGAGTGACAAGTACGGTAAATATCTGTGCTTGTAAAAAGAAAATGAGTATGAGTATGAATATGATATTATTTTTGGAATAAATAATTTTTTGTTTCAAAAAATAATAAGTATTTTAAATATAATTTAAAATTTGAATGTTTATTTAGGCTCTATTAAGTTTGTAAACTTCAAAGTATTCAATAATTAAAAAAAAAAAAAAAACTTAAAGCTGAACTCAAATAGTAAATAAGATAAACTTGAGTAAGAGTACATTATTCTACTCGACTTGATTCGATTACAATAAATAAATTTAGTTGGGTCAACGGTTCACCGCCGTCAAACGGGTTGAATGTCTATTGCCTTTTTTATGAATGTGGTACAACACATATCTTTTCTCCCTACCACAATTTACCTCATTCCATCTCTCACTACATATATAAATATGTGTGCACGCATTTTTTTCAAACGCCACTCCTCACTTCATCTCTCATAATTATTCATCATACATTGATCATATCATAAATTTTTCTTTGATGTAGATGCACTAGTAGTGAACCACTTTTTTGTACTGTCATAAATTCAATTTTTTAAAAAAAAATATTTAGATTTACGAATTTAAATAAATGTATTTTTATTTTAAATAAAATATTGATTGAAGGTTTTTTTATAAATAAACAAAAGTTTCATGTTTATTTAGTTACATTCGACTCTCATGAATGCTAATTATGTGAATATCTTTAACTTATTTCTGAACAAAAATACATTGCCTTCATGAAACTTTGTAAGAAATTAGTTAAGAATAAGATGCTACCTAATCTGCAAAAGCATGCAAGAGAAATAGGAAATCCCATATTATACAGGTTAATTATCCCTAATTAATTACACTCACAAATAGTTGCTCGTCACTCTTAATTATATTTCACTTCTTATAAAAGGGCCTAATCATGCTCACAATTAGTGATATCCTTGGTGAGAAAGAGAGCGAGAATAAAAAACATTACTTCCAATTTCCAAACTTGCTATTTCTCCAAAAAAAAAAAAAAAAAGAAAACCCTAAACTAGTTAATTAAATTTAATTTATTAAGCATGAGTAGTAGTATCCCAACCACAAAAACTGTACGGCCATGCACCGTGGCAGCGACTCCCAAGCAGCCCATTACTACGCCGCCCACACACATCGCCATGAAACCTCAGTCCTCCAAGTCCAACAACATGGAGTTGCAGTCGCTCCTGGCCCCTCCGACCACCACCGCCGCCACGACGGAGATGAAGTTGAGGCTGAGGCTGAGGCTGAGGCAGCGGTGGATGGAGTACCAGGGACTCAACAACTGGGAAGGGCTGCTGGACCCCCTCGACGACACCCTCCGCCGCGAGATCATGAGGTACGGCCACTTCGTGGAGGCCGCCTACCGCTCTTGCGACTTCGACTCCTCCTCCCCCTCCTACGCCGCCTGCCGCTTCTCCAAAACCCACCTCCTCCGCGACTCCGGCCTCCCCGCCACGGGGTACCGGGTCACCAAGAACTTGACCGCCACTTCCAGCATACAGCTACCCGGGTGGGGCCCCAGCTGGATGGCCATGCAGTCCAGCTGGATCGGCTACGTCGCCGTCTGTCAAGATACCAGAGAGATCTCTAGACTCGGCCGCCGGGATGTCGTCATTGCATTGCGCGGCACCGCCACCGGCCTCGAGTGGCTGGAGAATCTCCGCGCCACCCTCACTCCGTTGCGGGATTCACATCTTGCTGATTCTGATTCTGATTCCGAGCCCATGGTGGAAAGTGGGTTTCTCAGCTTGTACACCTCCAGTTACAACAACCGGCCGAGCTTGCAAACTCTAGTGAGAGAAGAAATATCAAGAATCCTCGACAAATACGGCGACGAGCCCCTCAGCTTCACCTTCACCGGTCACTCACTCGGGGCGGCGCTCGCCACCCTAGCCGCCTACGACATCAAGAAGACCTTCACCAACTCGCCGCTCGTCAGCGTCGTCTCCTTCGCGGGGCCTCGCGTCGGCAACCGGAGCTTCAGGCACCATCTCGAGAAGAAGGGGGCCAGAGTCCTGCGGATCGTCAACTCCGACGATGTCATCACCAAAGTCCCCGGATTCGTGATCGACAACAACGAAAACCACCAGCAGCACCACTACACGGCGGCGGCAGCAGCCAGCGTGGTGGGGTGGGTCCAGAAACTGGTGGAGGAGACGCAGTGGGTGTACGCGGACGTGGGGTGCGAGCTGCGGCTGAGCAGCCGCGAGGCGCCGGAGTTGAGCGGCATCAACATGGCGGGTTGCCACGAGCTGAAGACGTATCTCCACCTCGTAAACGGCTTCGTCGGATCAAAGATTTGATTTGATTTTTACTACCCATTAATTATTACTTCATTCTTTTTATCGTGCATGGTAAAATTATCATGAACGGTACGTACATTATAATTTCTAATTTGCTTAATTCTAAGATCCATCAATTCCAAGATATTTGGTATAGTTTTATAACTATTGTTGTAAATATCCTAATATTGAATTCCCCACGGGATTGTATAAGATGTAGGGTAGGTACAAAATGTAAAGTATGCATGAGTTATTGAAGTGATGGATGAACCAAGAATAAAGGAGAGAGATCCCCATGCCTTAACCGACAAATTATGAAGAAGAAAAAAAATAAAATTTGAGGATATATAAAAAGGATTCAACATAATTTTTCAATTCTACACACTTTAATATTTCTTTCTTATTTGTAAAATTCTTCAGATTTGTAAATATTTTCTCTTTTTAATAAATCCTCAGCCTCCTTGCACCTTTCTCAAACTTCATTCTCATCCCTCTATTTAATTTGTTACTGATACTCATAAAAATATCATATCATCTTATTATTAAAATCGAAAAGATGTATATCTGTTGGTGCTTCGGTCAATAGGGCATGTAGATATGGAACTCTTGATTCTATTATATATGTATTGTCGAATTGTAATTGCATTTGCATGTACTTATCCAAAAGTTTATTGAACATAATTAGCTAAATATTCTAATGAGCTGGAACGAAATAACTCCTTTTTCTTTCCCTGCTGTTAGTTGGTATTGAAAAATCATGTACTATATATTTGACTTATAATAATAATAATATATAGTTTATTTGTTTAATTTCCTTTTATCAACAATTTGAAATCTGCTTTTACTTGACAATTCCTTAATTTTTTGACAATCTGGCATTCACGCGTAATGTATGGACTCATTGTATTATTATTTTTTATTTAATTTACATATAAAGATTAGCCGGTTCAGATAATATTAATAAAGAGATTTAATTAAATAATATATTCGGTTCCATTAAATAATTTTGGATTTAGTTGTATGTGTCTGAAATCTGAGTAGTTATCTCTTTTTTTCATTCAATGTTTCCATTTTCAAAGCATTAACATCATATTTATGCGGTGGTGGATCTAAGAGTTTTTCAGCTCCATTATATTTTTACAGAAAAAAAAAAGATATTAATTAATTAATAAAAATATCAACTCATAATAATGATAAAATATAGGAAAAATTATTCAAAATACCTTATTCTATTGATCAACTCTAAAAAATACTCCAATCTTTTACTGTCAATGAATTATACCCCAACATTTTTTCTGTCAATTAAAAATACCCCATAATACTGATGGTGTTAAATTTGTGATGAGTCATACCTTAAATCTTATGTGGCATATTATAATTAAAGATTAAAAATACAAATAAAAAATCTAACTAAATTAAAAAAATACAAATTAAATTTTCAACCAAAAATAAAAAGAAAACAACATAAACCCTTCCCCTCCCCCACCATGTCGTAAACCTTTCCTGCACAGAAAATCCCAAATTCATCGATTATTATGTTAAGAACACGATCTCTGCAGGGATAATACAATCTTTGTATTATGAGTTGATGTATTCTCATCTTATTTCAAAATTCTGTGCTTTTTATCATTCTTACGAGTTTTGGGGTTTTGAGATTTGACATTTTTTTGAACTCCATTCATTTATTCCTCTAACTGTCTGTATGTTTAGTCATGATTGGAATTATGGTTTGACATGTAAAACTAGTGATCTCAAGTTCTTTTGTAATTGTTTGTATTCTTATTCATACTTATTGAAGTAGTTCTAATTTGAGTGGTTTTTTGTTCTATTATTAGATTTCAGATTATGTACTATTTTTTAGCTTTGAATTACTCATAATCTCCCGACCTGTTGTAATTATTGTCTTCAACTACAAATTATTTTTCTTTAATTGTATTTATTAAAGCAAATCTTCATGGGTGTATCAAATTGTTGTAGGTGATGGACAAGAGTCATGAATATGAGTCTAATTGGGATGGTTTGGTATAAATTGATGAGGAAGTTATATCAGAATATGAGTCGTCAGATGATTCATATGCTTCCTTAGATTCTAATGAAGAAGAAGTGTGATATAGGAGGAGTAAACTGACAAGAAGAACAGGAACATATAATGCCAGCACCATTGAATTGAAAAACTTTATGTTTGAGATAAGCATGAAATTTAAGGACTTCAATGAATGTAAGATATTAGTTCAGAATTGGGCTGTTGAAAACGTCTACAATATTAAGTGGAAGAAATCTAAACAAAAAAAATTGGAAGCGAAGTGTGAAGGGAATTGTCCATGGATGCTCTATGCAAGTAAATTGGCACATGAACCTACTTTTGTGATCAAAACAATTAGAGATGAACATACTTGTGTTCGTCCGAACTACAATCGGCAAGCTAGTAGTGATTGGTTGGCTAGCCTCATATTGGCAAATTTGAAGAGAAATCAGAATTATCGTGCAAATGATATCATTGGCTACATATACAAGAGATATGGAATCAATATCAATGAGAACTTTTGCTATTTGGCAAAAACCAAGCTTTTAAAACTAATCTTGGGTTGTATGAGTGGTTAGTCATGCCTTTTGGTTTAACCAATGCTCCTAGTACTTTTATGCGTCTTATGAACCATGTTTTGAGAGCTTTTATTGGCAGATTTGTAGTGGTTTATTTTGATGACATTCTGATTTATAGTAGGAGTTATGATGATCACTTTGAACATCTGAAGTCTGTTTTGGATGTACTTCGCAGGGAGAGACTGTTTGCTAACATGAAGAAGTGCATCTTTTGCACAGATAAGTTGATGTTTCTTGGCTTTGTTGTTAGTGCAGATGGAGTACAAGTGGATGAAGAGAAGATTTGAGCTATTAAGGAGTGGCCGCAACCTAAGAATGTTGGCGATGTTCACAGTTTTCAGACTTGCCAGCTTTTATAGGCGTTTTGTACCCCATTTCAGCAGCATTGCAGCCCCATTAATTGAAGTGATGTTGGTCCCGGATATCAGGGTATACTTTGGCAGCGGAAAATACGTAAGTTCGTTTCTTGCACTCTGCTGGTTACACAGCTGACTGGGACCTTGTCAGCTGGTAAGTCAACTGGCAACTGAGTATTCAGCTGACTGGCAACTGGCTGGTCAGCTGATGACTCAGGACTTAGAAAATTTTAGAGTCGAGTTTGCACAGTTATAAACTGGTTTCAGTTATACTCCAGCACTTGGGTGCTGGGTTTTAAATCAGTAAGTAAATGCTGAAAGCAGTAAATAACAAGGATATTTTATAGTGGTTCGATCAACTGATCTACGTCCACTCTCCAGTCGAAGCACTGGAAATTCACTAAGAAGAGTAATCCGGTACAAGATTTCCTACGATCTATTTCCAGCTGATGAATGCCCCGTCCACCAGTCCACTGGATCAACCGCTCCCGGGTCTTGTCCTTCTTCAACTCTTGTCAGCTGGATGGAGTGCGAGCACGTCACTTTAACCTCCACCGGTACCACTGACGACGTGGGTGTTTAGTTCTCCCAAGAACTTGACTCTTGCTGGCGGCAAAACTGCCCGTAATAACTCTGGAGCTGGCTGGCTCAAGAGCTGCTATGTTCTTCCTCGGAATGAGAAAGAACACCAAATGAGATCAATAACTCACAAGCTAGAAGCTTGGAGTCTCGTGTTCAAATGATTGACACACGGAGTAGCTTTAAGAAAAGCCTCGAAAGATTGCTTATTCGCTGATATGAATGCGTTTGAGCTTTCGGTAGGTCAAGAGTGGCTAAGAGTATTGAATGCTGTTGGATCTCACGTATTTATAGACGAGAGATCCCATTCAAATTTACTAGCCGTTTGGACACATCCGGAAAAGTCTCTGTCCTCGCATGTCCTTCTGCAGGCGGCAGGTAGGAATTTCCGGAAAGCGCCATGCTTTTGTCCACTTTATCTGACATTGATCTCTTTATGTCAGAACGGCACTATTCGTCAGTACGAGGAATCGGAACTGGTAGTCTTGAACTGATAGACTTTAAGGTATCCTCCTTAAAGTCATACTCTGTCAGTTAATTCCTCGACGAATCTTCTTTTTGTCTCTAAGACTCTGGGAGAGCGAATCTTGAATTCTGCTGATAACCTCCGACTGGTAGATCATACTGGTGATCTTGTGCTGGCAGTCTCTGCTGGTGACTTTCCTTAGCACAATCAAGGTCTACCAATTCGTCTGATGTTATCTCTTGGAATCTCCCGTGACTGGTGGCTTCACCGCTGGTGAATAGTATCAGCCAGAACACATATTCTGCTGGTAAGATCTCTCAGCCTCCTGCTGGTGAAATCTTCCCAACTGGTGAACAGTAACCAGTCAATAGCTCTACTCCATGCTGATGAACAGTGTCAGCATGAGTCTTCGTCAGCCGCTTGCTGGTGAGACTTCTCTTAACTGGTAAGCACATCTCATGCTGGTGAACAGTAGCCAGCATGAGTCTTGATCAGCTACGACTTACAACTCAAAAGACCTAAACAGGACTTTACATTTGAGACTAGAGCTATTCTAGAGACAAACTGACGCTGGTTGGACTTAGGATTTGATCCACCAAAACACTTAAACACCAAATCTAAGATCTAAGCTATCAACTGGAGAAGGGAAACTTAGCCAGATTTCCCAACAATTTCCCCCTTTTTGGTGCGATCAAAGCCTAACCAGCGAGCACTCAGCTGATGAGGAAAGTTACAAAGTATTTCCGGGTTTTACAAGTAAACCTATCAGATCTAAACCCATGAAACTACTTCCTCACATCAGCTCTAACCTAAAAATCTTCCCCCTCAAACTGGGAGAGATATTGCTCGATTAAATTTTGAAGTAAAACTCTGAGCCAGGTTAGAATCAACAAAGTATCAAAATGAGTGCTGGTGCTGATTACACTGAATGTGTAAGTTCAGCTGGTAAGTAAAAAGTTGACATTAGTTGGACAATGAGAAATTGTCGTCAACCCGTCAGTAATCAATCCATTAATGATGTTACAATTACAAGTACAGGATTAAAAACTGACTAGTCTAACTGATACAAAATTACTTACACAAAAAATGAAGAGTACAAGACTTATGGCTGAGATGAGGATCCAGGTGATTGATTGCGATTTGCTAAATTCCTCAAGATCTCTGTAAGAGCCGCCATATCTTGTTCCCTCTTCAAGCGCTCCTCAGCAGCAATGCGACGCTCTTCCGCAGCAAGCCGAGCCCTCTCCTCATCAGCGACTGCTCGCGCCCTTTCCCCCTCTTGGATCCGCGCCAAAAAGGAGTTCACCCCAGAGGTGAAAGCCTCCATTTGTTGCGCCATCTCTGCTCGGTAGGAAGAAAAGCGCTGGTCCATCCTGGCATCAATGAGAGCAACCAGTTGCGCAGGTGGATGGACCTCGGAGAGAGGCTCTGCTGACAGCTCCATCGAAGTAGAGGGCACACCAGATGAGGCCTCAGCCATCTCAGTGTTAGCTCCAGTTGGCCTCTCCACTACTGGCTCTGCAGCGGCTGATGCTTCTGCTGGGACTGCAGCGGCTGCTGACGCTGACTCCTCAGCTGATTCCTCCACCAGCACCTCAGCTGATGCTGGTGGGACTTGATCTTCTGCAAAGTCCGCCTCCACCCAGTCAACGGGCTCCAGCTCCACAACATTCGGAGCACCAGCGACTGCAGGGACCAGCCATCTGCTGCGGGAGGGATCCTCCTCCACCACATGATCAATTAGCAACTCAGTGGCTGCCATATCGAACAGACGGGCAAAGTAGAGGAGGAGCGGTGGGAGGGCAATCAGTATTCGGATCCTTCGGAGAGCGTAGACCACCTGAAAGCCCCGGCTGGTGCGGTGGAACTGGAGAAAGGGCACTCGGACATGCCTTGGCTTCGGGAGTCCTGAGCTGCCAGTCCTTAGGCGATAATCAAGAATCTTCTGCACTCGCCGCCGGACACACCTAAGGGACAAGGGCTCTGGCTCGTCAGTTAATGTATCCATGAATTCATCCGCCCAGGCCTCTTCATTCCTCCAGTATTCCAGCCCCAGCCTAGCGTACAGAACTGAGCGCTTCTCCACCGTGAGATACCGCTCCACACGGTCAAAGATCCTCCATCGCCGCAACTCACAGTACAGAGTCGGGTTGAGAACCCACAGATACCGGAAGTCATTGAACATGTCGAGATCAACGGCATCCTCGACCTCCACCGTGATATTTTCTGCGTACTCATACAGAGTACGGTTGTAGAACTCCATCGGCCTCAGGGGCAGGCACCAGTCCTGGATGCGGGAAGCTAAGACCGACTGGTGGGGGAGCCCGCGGAGGGGAATGATGTTGAGAATGCTGTAGTCAGGCACTTGAGAGGTGTCGAAGGCCTCTTCCCCGCGTAACTCCCACCGATGGGGTCCATTGACCATCTCCTCATATTCATCAGCGTCGACCATGTTGTAATTGAGGACGCTGACGGTTATGTCACGTCGTGGTCGCGAATCAGCACGTCGAGGCTGTGCTGGTGAGGATGTCGCTGGTCGTCCAGAAGTTGAGGCTCCTTGGGACTGTTGACGACCGAGCTGAGCCTTCCCTTCCTTTGCAAAATCTGGGAACAGGTTCCTTGGCTCCATCCTCTGGATTGTGGAGTGCTGGACAACTGGTGGCTCCTCTTCTTCAGAATCATCAGAGATAACAATGGGAGCCTTCCCAGCAGTTCTTGCACCAGTCTCCACATCCATCTCTTCTTCCTTCTCTGCCTCCTTCTCTTCCTTCTCCTCCGCCAGTTTTTCCGGGGTGGTCGCCCGCTCATTAACTCCTCCGCTGGCAACCCCTTGCACTGCCAGCGGGCCTTCTTCGGCAGCTCCGCTTCCGCTGGCATCCCCTTGCGCAGCCAGCGGATCCTTATCTTCAGCATTAGCACCGCTGGCATCCCCTTGCGCAGCCAGCGGGCTCCCAGCCTCTTCCTCATCCGGCTGGTAGTGCTCGACTATGGACATGATGTCCTCGTCGACTCCCATCACCAGCAGGCGCTGATATGTATCTTCTGGTAAAATCTCGCCTGGTGGTGGGGAAGCTGGTGGGCTGGCACTTGGACTTTCATCAGCCTTTCCTTTGCCCTTGCTTGCCAGCCTCAGCTGTTCAGCCAGCTCCTCCTGGCGCCTGGCTTCATGCTCTGCCTTAAGCTTGGCAAAGCGCTCGTCACGAGCGGCCAGTTCAGCTTCCAGCTCCTGCTGGGCCTTCAACGCCTTCAGCCTGGCCTTAGCTTGCTTCTTCCTCACTATAGAGGCACTTCTCTCCTTCTTGGCCTTCTTCGTCATCTGCTCACCCAGGGTGAGGATCCTCTTCCTCTTCCTGGTCATAATCTCCAGCTGCTCCTCCTGGGTCTGTCCCAATATGTTCCTTGGAGCTGGACCAAGAACCAGTGCCTGATGTGGCTGCTGATGCTGATGCTTCTTGGGTCTTTTGGGCTTCTTCTGGGATGGCTCGTCAGAAGGGACGATGCGGATGTCCCGGGGATGGATGCCAGTGGCCGCTTCCACTGCATCTCCCAGCTGGGCGAAGAGACGCTCAGTCTCTCGCTGGCGCGTGAGCGCAGCCCTTCCTTCTTCAGTCAGCGGGCGAGCCATAACTGGCAGTTGCTCGCCCTCATCCACCTCATCTTCCTCAGAGACACCCTCAGAAGGATTCACTGAGGTCTTCCCCTTCAGCCTCCTGGGCTTCTTGTAGTCTGGGCGGGGGAGTTTGGCTTGCTCCTTGGTCGGAGGGATGAAGTCCGAACTGACCAATTGCTCACCCTGGTCCACCCCATCACCCAACTCCATCTCCAGTAGGCGGCTGATACGAAGCCAAAGGATACGAAATGGGCAAACCTCCCTTTAGTCGGAACGTCGATGTTCCTGCCGACGTGTTCCAGGAGCCGGCCGTAAAGGAATTCGGCCCAGTTCCCTTGAATCCCGTCAGCAAGGGCACTCATCACGGAGAACTTCCGGATGCTCAGCTCTGCGTACGACCCCACTTCGCACTGCAGCATTCGTACGACTATGTCGCACACCATCTGCCAAAACTCGTCCATCTCGGACTTTCTCATTCCAGTCCGGAAGGTGGTCACCTCCGCCTTCTTCCACTGGGTCCAGCGCTTCTGGAACTCGACGGTGTTGTTCTGAAGGTAGGTAGCCACATCCTCGCCTTCGTTCCTTAGCCCGAACATCTCGGCGAGGTACTCGGGGGAGACGGTGATCAGGTGTCCAAACACCGAAGTGGTGAAGGACCGTTCGCCGTCGGCGATCACCGCCCGTGCGTAGAACTCCGCCACCAGGTGCGGATGGAAAGTCTGGGGCGCCGCCGTCAGATACTGTCGGAGGCCTTCATGATCGATCATCTCGATCAGCTCCTCCCCATGGTTCTTTCTGGCCAGTTTTTCGTTGAGGATCTTCTCCTTTTGAACTTGTGCGGCTCTGACTTGAGCATTTGACAACCGATCACGGGTTGCCGGCTTGTTCAGGGCAACAAGTCGCGCGAACGGATAAGTATAGTCAATATCCTCAATCTTCACAATGCCGGTGTACGTCGGCATGTGCTGCTCGGCAACTGGTAGTCTGGGCTCACCAGACGATGAAGATGTGGAAGGTGGGTTGTCTTCCGGGGGATTATCAGTTGGGGGGCGTGAAGATGAAGCCATAATCTCAGGAAACTTAAGAATTTTGAGAGAGAATGAGAGAGATTAGGGCTGGAAAAATGTGAAGGATCGTAAAAAGGTTTCTCCGGTGAGGGACCTCGAGTATTTATACTCGAGTCCATGCAGGAATCTACGACCAGGATCAACGCTCAGCACGCGGAGATCTACGGTCATCAGCAGGCCCGATTCCCTGAGTTGACGGGCGTGGTCGTGCTGACGTGCTGCACGACGTGGTGCTGACGTGGTGCGCTGTAGTTGGTGGAAACCAAACGTCGGATTGCGCAGCCACTGTGCACATTAAATGTGGCATTAAATGCCGCATTAAATTCGGAGATCCGCATACGCCATCGGATTCGAACGATCCCGCCATTTTTGCGACAGCTGTCTTGACTGGGCATCACCAGCATACGCCAGTCGCATACTTCCCCCTAACTGGTTGGCCTCTTCATCAGTTGGCAACTGATACCACATGCTTATAATACATTCTGCTGGCAAACTCATCAGTTAGCAACTGATACCACTTATTGAAGAGCCATTTCTCCACTTGATGATAATTTCTTCAGTTAGCAGCTGATACCACCTTGTAGATATATCATCAGTTAGCAACTGAGACCACTTGAGAAATCAACCACTTGCTGGTAGCACGTCCTGCTGGCAAACTCATCAGTTAGCAACTGATACCACTTGATGATCAGACTAGCGACCTTAACCAAATTGAGAGCTTGGACTCAATTTTCGCCAGTCGTGGGAATGACCACCAGTTATCTGCTGGCAACTGGAAGTGGATCCATTTCTTCAACACTGCTAGAAGGTGGCAGCTGGGACCCAATTTCGCTTCAGCGGAAGATAAAAGCTGGCAAGATGAAATGAGAGCTGGGACTCATTTCCTTGGACAATTGAGGGATAAAGTCCGCCAGTAGATATCATCTGTGGTTGGTAGACACCACTAGTCGAGAAACACCACAACTGAGAACTTGGACTCAGTTGTAATCAGCATACGCCAGAGAATCAAGAACAGAATGAGAGCTTGGACTCATTCTTCCTCATCATTAAGGCTCGCATCAATCTCCATAAGACCGAGTTTGATGCACAACTCCTTGAATCTTGCTTCTGGCAGGGGCTTTGTGAAGATGTCAGCCAGTTGATCTTCAGTACGAATGTAGTCCACGCTGACATCCTTCTTCTCGACATGATCACGAATGAAGTGATGTCGAATGTCTATGTGCTTGGTCCTGGAGTGATGAACCGGATTCTTCGTGATGCACATA